>JAXCLQ010000011.1:7761252-7780555 GCA_035584115.1 Cedrela odorata
TATTATTTATTTTTTAATTTATAGTAAATAAATTTAATTTTATGAATTATTATTATTCTGTAAATTTAAAAAATAAGTAAATTAAAATTAAAATTAAAGAAATTAAAATATAAAAAATACAAGTTACTAGTTTTAATTTTTAAAAATTTATGGTTTAGGGTTTATAGAGTAGATATTATAGCATGACATTGTAGCGGGGTGGCTATAGTATGTTTGTAATTATAAATGTAAAATCGTTTAAATGACTTGAAATTAGATCGATTGATAAAATTAAATTAAGACGGTCAAATCAATAAATTGAGACATAAAACAAGTTATTTTCATAATTTTTCCAAAATAAACAGAAAGAAAGAAAAGAAAGGGGGGGAAGAAAAACGACGGAAAAGAGTGGGGAAGAGAAGAAAAATCATGGGAAAGAGAAGGGGATAGATGAGAGGAGAGGAGGAGAGACTGGAAGCAAAGAGAGAAGAGGTGAGAAGAGAGAAATCTTGTTGAGAAAGGAGGAGTGGCCGAGAAAGGGTAAGGAAGTGAGGGCGTAACTACTACAATTAGGGAAAAAAAAAAAAAAGAAGAAGAAGCAAGGGTCTCTCTATTTCTTGGTCTGTACGTGGAAGCTCAGTCTTTTAATGAATGCAAACTGAATCAACAAAAGTCAAAGGCCAGGGGATGAGAAACTGAGTCGATCGATTTGAGCATTTATTAGAGATCAATTTTGGTTTGAGAGTTGTGAGTTTTTTTTTTTTTGCTGTTGTTTTGGATCGGGAAAAAGATGAGCGGATGGGAAAGGATTAGGTCAGCGCGACGAGATTGGGGCAATCCTCGAATGGTCACCAACGATCGCCATTGCGCACGGTTACACAAGGCCGAGTCCAACCATAGGCGCCTAGTTTTTGCACCATCTACTACAATGACCGCGAAGCCAATCAGCCTCTTCAATTCAAGGGGAATGTTGTTGCAACAACAAAGTACAATGTTCTTACCTTTCTACTAAAAAGGTTGTTTGAACAATATGAAGTACACAAAGAATTCATTTGCTTTGGAGGTTTTTGTTCAGTACGAAGGAGAGACAAGATTTAGGCGTCTCTGTCTGTTTTTTTTCTTTTTTTTTTTTTGTATTCACATTCTTCAGCAAATGTGTTAGAAGTGGAGGTATTTACTACTTTAATTATAGTAATATTTTTTTCTGATGGGTGGATACCGTATTTTCTTCATACTATGCCTATTCAATTGAATATCTTATAAAAGGGAGCTACTAAATTTGTGTTATTGATGTGTCTGCTAGTTTTATACATTTATGTTGTTTTGATTTATTGAGTAATCAGTATGTATGGAGAGTGCTTGTGCACTTATGAGGGGACTTGCTGGAAAATGAATGAATAAGGGATTATGTATCTTATTTGGGAGATTTAAATCTTCTGAAACATAATATTTTGCTGGGAGAGTTTTGCAGTAGTCACAATTTAGATTTTATACTGAAATTTTTCAATATTTCTTTTGAGTAATAGAAGAATGCTTCAGTATTTTTAACTTCGGAAGCAAAAGAGTGAGAGAAATCTGAAAGTTCCTTAAAGTAGCATACAATATAGACAAATCCACTTTGTTAGGAGGAGTTAGATGCCAACCCTGTGGGAAAGTAAATCTATTTATCTTTCAATAATTTGATTGATGTAGCTTTCCCAACTTACATGTGATTTACTTTAGGCTTATTCTGTGTTGTTTTCAAAAACTATTTTTTGTTTTACAAAGTTGAAAATAAATAAAAAAATGTAGTTGTTACTGAATTTGAAAAACGAAAAAAAAGAAACTCAATACATGAAAACTAGTGTTAAATTGGAAACCACCTCAAAGACATTTTCATCCTGCTTAAAAGCAAGCTTGAGAAACTCATACAAATATTCTTTCACTTCTCCATTATAGCTGTACAAGACATGTTTTCACTATTTCTTTTTTTGTTCTTAGAAAATTATTTTCAAAATGCAATATCTAACGCATCTCGAATTTTGAAAAATGTACCTTGTTTTCATTTGAACAGAACTGTATTTAGGAAACTATTTTTTTGAAAAATTATCAAACAGACGATTAGCTTATAGTGTTGTAGACCCATTCTTTGAACATGTTAATTACAAAGACTTTTAGATAACTGTGGTGCTGGAGAAAATCGCCAAGACAGGGACAATTTCGAATTGTTGGAATCTTGACCTAAGTTCAGTAATTTATTTATAAAATAAATTGTAGAGCTCCAATTAATAAACCACAAAATTCTACAAAAACTACACACAATTACAACTAATATAGGTGAAAACTAGATTTTAAAACTACACACAATCACAACCAACATAGGTGAAAACTAGATTTTTTCGTAAAATGACGAGTTTCCAATAAATTCTAAAAGTGGCACTCTCGAGTTGCATTTTGATTTGCCAAAAATGCTGAGCAGTATATAGAAAACCTAAAACAAAATAGTATTCTCGATATCAGTTTTTAATGTCGTAAAATTTTACAAAAACTAGACACATAAGATAATAATATATCCAAAAATCATATCATTTCATATATGGATGAATTCTCAACAAAGGTCAGAAGTCAGTTGCCTTGTTCAGCACCATACACTGTTCTATGTTTGCGTGTACTAAATTAGTTATAACTTAGACATAAGAAATCATAATCAAAATCTGTAAAGAGTTATAAAAACTAGACATAATAAAAAATTATATATTTAAAAATTAGAGTTTTCTTTCAAGGAACGAATTTTCAAAAAAATTAGAAAACTTACTACCGTATTGTGAAATTGGGTTAAAATAGTGTTTATTCATTTAATCATAAGTTGAGTTATAGAAATTTAAATGAAGCACCGTTAAAATTCACGTAAACTAGATATATAAAGGATGAACATATTAAAAGTTTGGATTAAAATAAATTGTCAATTTATCTTAGTGAAAGTGTAAAGCCACCTCTATAGCAGATAGATATTGCTTAGAATAACGAAGATAGAAATTGTGATTTTCTAAATTAGCTAACGACGGTTCGAGACAATTCAATTTCTCATTGGGGATTATTATTGGATATAATATATTTATTTGTTCATATGGAAAGTACATGATATTATGAGTATTAACAGGAGAAAACGTATTTACAAATTATTGATCGGACCGAGCATCAATGGTACTGCGACTTGGAATGGTTAAGTATAAATTAGTGAGTGGATCTTTACGTATTTTTCATCCTTTTATACTATATTATAAAAACTTATTATTTTATGCATTAAGAAATAGATTTATTGTTATATATTTAGAATGACTGTGAATCAATGTTCCGTGGATTGTTGAACTTATAGGCATTTTAAAATGTTCAAGTACGTTTATATTCCATGAAGATTTATATGAACTTATGTTGAATTTACAATTTGAGGCATGGATTTTGGAAATGGTTTTGACACTCATTTTTGGATTTTGAGAAATTAATTTGAATAATGATTTCAGTGCATGATAAGAAGTTGTTTTAAAACATGATTTTGAAAATTGACATTTCCCTAAAAGGATTTTTGCTTTATGGGGCCAGAGATGTTTTTTGGGGGACAGCGATACATATCTCACTAAAATACCAAAGATTGCCTTAAGGGGTCAAAGATGTTTCTAAGGGGACGGTGATACATAACGCCTCTAGATACGAGATAGCCCTACGGGACGAGAAGTCGCTCTACGGGGCTAGAGGTCTTATTCTGGCTGACTGTGACATAACGTGGGCTAGGATACCATAGTCACAAAGTTTTCTATTTTTATAAATACATTTTTGAATTTATTTTTATCACTGAAAAGCTACCATTTTACAAATTTCAGATGACACAATTTTCAAATATGATTTTTATTGCAGAGAATTATATCTCACGCTAATAGTTTCCAGAAAATTGATTTTAGAACAACATAAGAGCTCAAGCATGACATTGATTCAGTCTAGATGATACAGATTTTGAAATGATTTTAATTATAGTAGACCGTAAATATGATTTTAATTTTAAATTCTGAATCGAATTTATTTACACAAAAATGAGAATTTTCTATTATATATATTTTCTTGCACAATATTATCTACTCACTGAGTTTTTCAAGACTCATCCCTCACATTTTCAGTTTTGCAGGTTAAATAGATATTTAAAGAGAAAACGAAGCTTTAGCGCAACGGCGACATAGACAGAGGAACATGGTACACACTACAATCACTGGGGCACATGGGTCCAATATGTATAAAGTGTTATAGTTAAAGCTAGGCGTATATTTTAGCATAAATGGCATGGCGCTAACTATTGTATAATGTTTCATGGTCGAGCATATTACCTTATGCATTACATGGAATATGTTACACCTTACTATAAATTTATAAGAGTTATGCATGTATTTAGATAGACAAAAATAGAGGTTTAGGGTGACGAGGGATTCCGTCACCTGCCGGTAGTATCTCCAGATTTGGAGATGTTACAATTGTCCCTCAATTACTTATCCTGGGTTACTACTATATACCATTTAAATTTACTACTCTGGGTTGTAAATCCTATTTAACAGAGTTAGGTTCTAACACTACTTGTTGTCCTAATTGGCAATACCCAAAAAAGGAGTGAATTGGGTTATTTAAAAATTTAAAAATTAAATTGACTGTAATTATTAATGCAGTGCAATAAATAAAAGAGTAGAGAGAGAAATTGTAAACACAAAATTTATAGTGGTTCAGCAAGCTTGGCTTACATCCACTCTCTCGATTTTGGATCACTACTGAGGTTTGACTATCTCTTTATTTCTACGAGTCAAGTGAAACTCAATACAACTCCTTCTATAGTGAAGGGCAATTGTACACTTTCTTTTACGAATGAAGAGTAACTCAATACAATCTTCGTTATGTCAGGTAAAGATAAACTAAAATTGATCAGAAATAAAATTTTGTTTTCAACTCTCTTACTAAAGTGAATATTTCAATACGCTCAAACAAATAATTTTTTCTCAAAGATGGTTACAAGGTAAATACAGTAAAAAGAGAAAGTTGAATTTTCACATTTCTTAAGATCAAGAGGAATATTCAGTGATTTGCCAAAATGTATTATATTGTTCTTCTTGTCTAAAATTCTTCTATTTATATTTATTCTTGTTTTGGAAAACCTTGTGTCCAACGACTTCATTTGGTGCAATTAATGTTTGCAGAAGTTCTTATTGAGCTTTAAAACGTCAAGAAGTATCTATCTATTTAGTTAAAGTATCGATTTGTTTAAGCTAAATTTGAATATGAACTTGTCTTAGATCTCGAGTATCCATCATTTCTCCTTCACGTATCGATCTGGGCAAATTTATAAATAATTCTAAAGTTTCTGACTTGCCATGTATCAATCTCTTTAATATATGTATCGATCTGGTTCGCATTTTAATTATTTTCGAACTCTTAAGTTGGCGAAGTATTGATCTCCTCAACTCTGGTGTCGATCTGGTTCGCCTTGTAATTATATTTGAATTCTCGAGTTGGCAAAGTATCGAACTCATCAACTTTGGTATCAATTTGGTTTGCCTTGTAATTATTTTTAAACTCTCGAGTTGGCGAAGTATCAATTCTATAAGCTCTAAATATTGATCTTCTATACATGTATCGATCTGTATCCTTTGGGTATTGATCCAATTAACTTAATGATTTCATCTGAGGCTTCTGACTTGCAAGATATCGATCTCTTAAATTCTGAGTATCGATTTTCTTCAAATGTATCGATATGTGAGGACATGGTATCGATCCATTTTGCAAAGATGTCGATCCTTTGCGTCTAAGTGTCAATCTTGTTAAGCTTAAAACATATTTCTCACAGAAAATTGTTTAGTTTGCTTCTAAGTATAATCACATACACTTTTCTTGATTCTTAACAAAATCAAATATAGTTTATTATCTATAAATTAAATTGACATTATAATAAATTTGTTCATCATCGAAAGCACAAACTTACATGACATGATATCATCAATTTCAAATGAAAGCTACTAACATGATATCATCAATTTTCTCTCATTTTCTCTTCATTCTTTGTCAATTTCTATTTTTCCCCCAAAGTTACAAACCCTAATTTCGCTGATTTAGTGCAAACTACAATGACTCTTTTATCTCCGTGTGAGCAAAACATTATTGTTATTGGTATTAATCTTTTTCTTTCTTTCTTTCTTTCTGAGTTATCTTTAATTATTTGATTCTGCGAAATGGCCAAATTTGTATGCTAATTAAATTTATGATTCTAATTTCATCATGTCATTCCTATTGATTGCAGATACTAAAATTTTTTTTCTTAAACAATGTCGAATGAACAAAATTTGAATGGAAATAGATCTAGTTTTTTTGCAGCCAGTGTTTCTAGTTCTAAAAGAACTAGAACATCAAGTGTTCAGGATATTTTTACATTAGAGTTCCGACTTAATAATACAACTTAAAAACTAGAACAAAAAACCGTTTGTAAGTTGTGTAAAGTTGTACTAAGTGCTGGGAATGGAACTGGACATTTGAAATGATATATGACAAGATGGACTCAAACGCATGCTCCCCCAGAAGATCATACCCAATCTTTACTTGCACTAGAAGTGGCCAGCAGAGTAGTAATGTTAGTAGAGGTAGGCATTTTTCATGTGTGATGTGTGGAAGACACCATGAGGGGTAATGTCTTACAAGTATAATATATTGTTGTTATTGTGGACAACCTAACATGTCAGTAAAGAGTGTCCTCCATTGCAGGGTGGATAAACACAACATTCTCAAGGTGACAGTAGTCAGACTTTAAGACCAATGAGATTACAAACAAGAGGATTTATGTCTAATTGTGTAACACAACCTAGTACTACAAAGGCTAGTAATGGTAAACAAAGAGACCAACTAAATGGCTCTCATGTGTAAGCATATGCGAATGCCTTAATTGAGTAGTATAGGTTACGCCTAATGTGGTTACAAGTATGTTAACTATTTTTGAATGTGATGCTTATATTTTGATAGACCTAGATTCTACACATGTTTTGTAACTCGCACTTTTTCCCTAGATGTGGATAAAGAGTTGAGATTATTAGATTATGGCTTAGTGGTAACCACGTCACTTGGAGACTAATTATTGGTTGAGAGTGTGTTTTAAGAATATGTCATTGAAGTGGGTGGTTATGTTATAAAGGTAGATTTAATTCCTTTGGATATGCATGATTTCGATGCTATGTTGGGGATGAATTGGCATGTGAGTTATCATACTACAGTTGATTGATTTCAGAAAGAAGTGACATTTAGAAGATCAAATAAGTCTCACAATATTTTTTTGTAGAGAACGGTGAATTCTTCCATTTGGTGTGATATCAGCCATTTCTGTTATTAAATTGTTGAAGAGGGTTGCCCTACTTATCTAGCTCATGTTATTGGTACCCAAACTGTTCACATAAAGTTAGAAGATATTCATGTGGTGAATAAATTTTCAAAAGCTTTTCCTAAAGATCTTATTGATTTGCCACCAAACAAAGAGATTAAATTTATTATTGATTTAACTTTGGGTACAACTTCTATTTCTATAGTATCCTATAGAATGAGTCTATCATAGTTGAAAGAGTTGAATGTTCAATTATAAGAATTAATAGATAAGAGTTTCATTGGACCAGTGTATCTCTTTGAAGAGAGCACCAGTATTGTTTGTGAAAAAGAAAAATGGAACCATGAGATTTGTTATTGCGTTTATTGATACTATGCTAGTATACTTGAGAAGTAGAAAAGAACATGCAAAGCATCTGAGGATTATTTTACAAACATTGAAGAGTAAACAACTTAATGCAAAGGTCGATAAATGTCAATTCTAGCTAGATAGAATTACATTCCTACTAAGCCATGTGATTTCAATTGATTGCATTTATGTGTATCCTTAAAAGGTGGATGTTGTAATTAATTGAGAGCAATCTACTAATGTAACATAGGTCAAAAGTTTTCTTGAATTAGCTAAATATTATCGAAGATTTGTTGAACACTTCTTTAGAACAATTGTACCATTGATAAGACTAAACAAGAAGAATGTAAAATTTGAGTGGACTGAGAATTGTGAACAAAGTTTCCAATAACTCAAGAAAAGATTGACTTGTGCTCATGTTCTTATAATTCCAACTGGTAATGAAGGATTTGCGGTTTATAGTGATGCATCCAAATAAGGGTTGAGTTGTGTGTTGATGTAGCATAAAAATTTAATGCTTATGTTTCTCAACAGCTTAAGAAATATGAACTGAAGTATCTGACTCATTATTTAGAACTTGCAACAGTAGTGTTTGCATTGAAGATTTGGAGACATTATTTATATAGGGTTACTCTTAAGATTTATACAAATCATAAAAGTCTAAAATATATGTTTACGCAAAAGGAATTGAATCTTAGATAGCGGATGTGGATTGAACTAATTAAAGACTATAATTGTACCATTAGAGATAGATTTAAAATAATTAAAGATAGATAAAAAAAAAAAAAAGTTATGTAGATTAACGTAGAAGAGAGTTTGAGTTTGTTGTTGGTGTTGTGTTTTCTTGTGAGTTTCTCCTTGGAAAGGTATTCTTTGATTTAGGAAGAGAGGGACGTTGAGTCCTCAATATATGGATCCATATGAGATTATTGAAAGAATTGGTGAAGTGGTTTATCGTTTAACTCTACCGCGAGAATTATCACGTATTCATAATGTTATCCATGTTTCCATGTTGAGAAAGTATGTTTTTGATCCTTCTTATATTTCAAATTCACAGCTAGTGCAATTGGAGGATAACTTGACCTATAAAGAGGAAGTCATTCAGATACTAGATTTTAGAGAACAAAAGTTATGTGGTAAGAAGATCCCACTACTTTAGGTATTATGGAGAAATTATGCAGTGGAGAAAGTTATGTAGAAGCGAGAGGATCAGATGCGAGCTTGATATCCATATTTATTTCAGCCAAGTACATGAATTTCGAAAACAAATTTCTTATAAGGGGGAAGGATTGTACTCATGTCAATCATGTGTTAATTGCAAGGATAAAGCATACAACTTTATTAACTACATGCTTTCCAAATTGTCAGTTGGTGTATATTTATATAAATAACACATGCTTGCTTGAATTGTTTTATGAAATTTGAAATTGAAATTTAGAGAGAAAATAGAAATAGAAACACAAATTGAGAGTTAAGAAAGAAAAGAAAATAAAGGAAGAAAAAGAAAACAAAATTAAAGGCGGACAAAAGGAAAAGTTAGAGGAAACATGTTTAGGAAGTTAAAAACATATCCAAAAATTTATTGTGATATAGTTATGAAATTAGAATAATTATATTCTCATATTTACAATACGTATAAGATTCTGAATTAATTTTAATAGTTAATTTTTAAATCTTGTGCATTTAGGAGCTAGTGTAGCAATAAGAAATTTAAGAGACACTGAAGTTTCCCAAAATTGATTAACATGCTGTGAATGGATACTTTTAAACTATTATATATTTTAGTATTGTAAATTATTTTATAATTAAATTTCATATTATTACGTTTGTTCATATGCATGATTAATTTGATAAAAAATGATAGTTTTAGATTTTTATAGAATACATTTGATGTGTAAATTATTTGTAAAATAATATGTTGCTTGAAAGTGAATATGATTATGATTATGAGACCCAGATGATGATACTAGACCATTGTTACCGATTATGATTATGAGACTCGAACGATGATACGAGGTTGCCGGGTATGATTTTGATTATGAGACTCAGGCAATGATATGAGGTCGCCAGGTGTGATTATGATTTAGTTTCGGGTCCAAAATTCGGGTTGGTCATTTCAACTAGTTTAAAACCGGAAGCTCTACCTGTAACGAACCCAAAACTGTTCGAGTCCATTACGCAATTAAACCGGCGGGTTGAACCAGCAGGTTGGTTCGATTTAACTCGCCAGTTCAACTGTGAAAAAAAAAAAAGTAGCCTACAAAATTGAAAATTAGAAAATGGAAATTGATTATTTGATTTGAATTTGGATTGGCTGTGCATCACCATTTATTCACCATCATCATCATTCATCAAATTCATAATGCATGGAAATTGGATTTGGGCATTTGGCTAATTGGCTGGCCGACCGTTGCAACCTGCAGAGAAAAGAAAATTAGATCGTTACAATTGCAATGTTGCAATTGTAACGTTGCAATTGTTTTTATTTATTTATTTTTCCATTTCATCTATAAATATTCATTTATTTTCACTCTAAATTATTTCTTTCCCTTACTCATTCTCTCTCAACTCAATTTCTCAATTCAATTTTCTTCAAAAATAATTAAATTTAGCCAAAACAAATTACAAATACTACAAATTTTGACACTATGAGGTTAGCAATTGTATTAATATATTTAATTTCGTATTTAATTTATTTATTAACTTTAAAATTTTAGTTAGAATTAAAAAATTAGAATTGAATTTAATTTTTGCATTGGAAAGTTAGAATTAAATTTAATTTAGCTATTTTTGTTAGTATTTAATTTAATTAAAAAAATTGAAGATTTTAGTTGGTATTTATTTTTGTTATTAATTTTAAATTTATTTTCACTATTTAATTAATTGAAATTTAGAGTTAGAACTTAGAAAGTAATTTAGTTATTTTTGTTAATACAAATTTAGTTAAAAATTTTAAAATTATTGAAATTAATAATTTAATTTTGTTATTAATATAAAAATTAGAGTTAAAATTGAATTAATTGTAAAATTTTAGTTGTTAATTACTAAATTGTATTAGTTATTAATTTAATTTTGTTAGTATTTAATTTCGTATTAAATTTATTTATTAACTTTAAAATTTTAGTTGGTATTTATTTTTGTTATTAATTTTAAATTTTTTATTACTATTTAATTAATTGTAAAGTTTTAGTTACAACTTAGAAAGTAATTTAGTTATTAATTTATTTTTGTTGTTAATTATTTTTATTGTTAATTATTTTACTTTATTTTAATTAGAATTATTCATATTTAAAATTTATTAGTTATTGAATTTAATTTTTACATTAGGAAGTTAGAATTCATATACAAATTTAATTGAAATTAATTGTTAAACAATTAAACCAAAATGGCACACCATTTGTCACAAGGGTCGCACAAATTTTCTAATGATATAAATGAATCAATATCCTTATTCGAATAATATTCAAATGTTCCAAAAGAACAACCTCATAGTACAATAAACCCAACAAAAGTTATAACTGCTAATAATAGCTAGAGTAGACAATTTAAGTCTAAAATATAACAAGTTTTTGAAAAAAAAACATTGAACTTGATAAAGTAAGATGTAAACTTTATGGTGTGATGAACATGCACAAAAGAGGGGATGAGTTAGACACTTTTAAGACACACATAGACAAAAAAAACATTCAAGACGCTTCGAAAATTTACAAAAACAAACGCAAATCAAAACAACAGGTGGGGTACTAAATGGTAATTTTTGTTATGACCCTACCATATCGACAGATACACTCTGTCAATTGTTGATCATAAATGATCAATTATTTATACAAACTAAATCCTCACATTTCGTTAAAATGATGTAACAACATTAACCTGCTTTTAAAAAAATGCCTATGACAACAGCACGAACACATACACTTAGAAAATTTGATGAGATAAGATAAACTTTAATCATCATTCTCGAATTAAGTAATAGTACATTTTCATTGACATGTGACAATTTGATAGGTGTAAATGATTTGTATTATATTTGTGTTACTTGCCATTAGATTAATGAAGAGTGACGATAAAGAATTATAGGGTTTAGACCATTTAAATTTTCATACAACGCATGGGCCATTGTGAAAGTTATAAAGAGTATATACAAGAATTTAGGATTGCAAATAAAATTTTTTGTATTTTATTCGATAATGCATCAAATAACACAGTTGCGATTTCTCTTCTTAAAAAAACACTAAACTCATGCTTAGAAGGAAAAGTTTTTCACACTAGGTGTGTTTGCCATATATTGAATTTATGTGTGTACGATGGTTATCAAATGATGAAGCCAACAATTGTTGCAATTAGGAGTGTTGTGCTTCATTTAAAATCGACTTCAGCTAGAGCCCAAGCATTTAAGGAATTGTGTCGTCAACATGGATTAAGGCTTAAAAAATTGATTCTAGACATGACAATGATGCGGAACTCCACCTACGATATGCTCAAACATATTTTACCTTACAAAATTCTAATAATGGAATTTTGGAATATGGAAATGAGTTGTTATGAATTAACCGATGATCATATTCGAGCTGTAGAAATTATCTCGCAGTTTTTATTAGCAATAAAAGAAACCACAAAACTTTTATCTGGACAATATTATCAAACAACGTATCACATAATTCCTACGTTATGTAGCGTTGTATATATCTTTAAACAATACATAGACAACATTATCCAACATTCGCCTTAGTAATGTCAATCATGATAAATAAATTTAGAAAGTATTAAGATGACATGCTTTTTTTATATTGCATTACACTATGTTTAGACTCTAGGATGAATGTTCATAGTTGTGAAACCTTTATAGAACAATTTTATAAATTCTTAGATCAAAGTAATTTTGATCATTTAAGTTGCGAAATCGAAATACTTATACAATGATGTAAGAAAAAGTTGTAATGAAATCTTTCAAGTATTTTTCACTCTTAAGAGATTGTGTATTTTGCAGGTATGTCTACATCTACTGAGACCAAGAAAAATGTCATCGTCATTCAAAAAGCTCTCATACTACATACATGGTCCAATCATTCAACCAGAGGGAAATTTTGACATCCTAAAGTGGTGGAAGAAAAATCATAAGTTTTATTCTATCTTAGTAAGAATGACACGAGACTTTCTCACACCACCAGTGTCTACTGTTTCATCAAAGAGTGCATTCAATTTGAGCGGTCGAACATTAGACTCATGTAGAAGTACAATGGCCTCGAAGGTTTTAAAGATGTAAATGTGCTTTAAGGATTGGATCAATGAAGAAAGGAGACTACAACAACTGTAGCAATAATTAGCTCTTACAGCCTAGTTTAACTATGAAAAGGATGAGGGAGAGGAAAACGAAGAGGAAGAATTACTTCAATCAATTGCCAATTATAGGTAATTAAAATTTAGATTAATAATTCTTAATGAGGTAATGTTCAATGTTATCCTCTTTGTAATATTTTTTTAATTAACTTGTTTTATTTTTCTTTATTTATTATTGTAAAGTATGATTGAATATAAAAAATTTATGACGTTCATGCTAAAATGTCTCCTCATTGTATTTTTTTAATTAATTAATAAAAATTAATATCGTCGGAGGTATTTTTTTTATAATTTTTGGTAATTTACATAAAAAAAATTTGTTTACTTTTAATTAAATTGATAAAAAAAAAATTTAACTGACAGACACGTTTCATTAATTAGAATTAAACCGTATAACGAATCGTACTAGAATAGGTCCGAAATTGGAATCGAAACTGGCCCAGAACAGAAATTGGAACCGGCTCGAAACCGGAACTGAAACTGAAACCCAAACCGAAACTGGAACCAAAACCGAAACTGGAACTGACCTTGAATAGGAACCGGACAGGAACCAACCTGGTCCGTTACCGATTCCATCACTGGTTCCAGTTCCGATTCGGTTCCGGTTCAGTTCCATCACCTTTAAACCTTAGAACTGGCCCAACATATTTTTCGATTCGGACAGGTTCTATTTTTTTCGGCTCCTTGACCCAGCTCGGAACCGCCAATTCAGACCCATTAGACAACACTACTGTTAGGTATAATTATGATTATGAGTCTCGGACGATGATACAAGGTATGATTATGCCTTATCCTCTTAAGCAACGGTGTTTCTGCCAAACATGATATATTTCCCTAGGTACTACTTTGGAGTGATTTTAGATTAATTATACTATGAAATATTTTTACCACATGATTGATATTTGATTTATACATGAATTAAGAAATTTTATAATTATTTATAAAAACATATATATATATATATATAAATTTTATCTATTCACTTAGCCGTAAGTTCATTATTTTTCATATTTTTTTATTTTTGCTCGGCATAATTCGTATAGTATACAGTTTTAATAGATCAAGTTGAGACCACTATACACATATTGCATGAGTCAATCATTTTAAACATGTTTTGTTTATATATATATATATATATAACATATACAAATGCATATATGTAATGTAAATAATGTATATATATATTTTGATGAAGTACAAAAACTCGATGTGTTATAATAATATAATGAAGGTCTAAGATCGTTTATGTTTGTTTTATGAAATTTTAATATAAAAAAATTATGAAAAAAAAATATGAAAATAGAAAAGCATATGTATTTAATGGAATGCAATATGAATTTAAAAAATGAGTTAGGCAGATCCAATAAAAAATAATTATATTTATTTTTTTTAATTTGATTGAAATGACTGACCATAAATCATAAATCACCTAAGTAATAATACAATAATGATAAATAAAAGTGGTGCAGTAAAATGATAAATTTTACGGTGTAACTACGCTTAATGCAAAATTTATAATTTAAAATTTAAATTTATATAAGTAATAATACATCTCATCTCAATTTTCATCTAAACAATGTTGGGGTCATCATCAATTATATAATAAAAACTGATAATTAATCAAAATTTATCAATCAATTGCCAAAATCACATTACGCTTGTAATAAAAAATTAAAATAAGAGTTGAGAAATTATTACGTGTTTCTCGTCTGAAATTTAATATTCCACCGTCCAAAAACTTTACATTCATAAGAGAACCTAGAAGTGTAAAATCAATCCACCATACATACATTCTTCAATCTTGCTTGTAACCTTACCTTCCAGGTAGTTGGAGCCTGCCCCGCATACACGTGTCACACTCTAAATGAACTGTCGTCCCACCTAAATCTGTCAATAGCCTGTCACCTATGTCTAATTAACGTTGAACCAATAATGAGCGGGTCACCCGACTCGCTTACTCACTCTGACTCACTGATCCAAATAAATAGGCAAAATACCTTGATGCAAGTTGAAGTCACGACAAGCCAATGACACAACACCGCCACGCCAAGTCATAAACCCAGTTATTCCACCAGTCACTCCAAGCGATCCCCTTTATCCACGTCATCAAACTTTAATATTTTTTTAATTAAAAATATGAAATATAAAACTTTAAAGAGTATTTTCTGGAGAATATATATGCCAAGAATCTTCTAACACTTTTTTTTTTTTTTCTAATTTTATAATTTTAAAGATTATAATATTTATTTATTAATATAAAACTGTAAATTGTTGATATGATAAATTTATTTATTCAGGAGCGTCAAAATCGTAAACTACTGGCATTTAAAATCTGATTCCTTGATACCAAACAAATGAAACAACGATGCTTGCCTTGCAATTTGCGTTCCTTTGCTTCATCCATAATTATCCCACTTGTCACGCCAAACAATGCCTTTATGACACGTGTCATTGATACATTCCAACGACACCGTTTCAATAGTGGTAAATATTGTAGTAACGACTAATTTAACGTTCAAAATCAATATTTATCGTTAATTGAAATCAGAGTGTGATTGCTTTCGCACGCTTCATCGGTTTTCTACTTTCTCCTCTCTGTCGCTCCTCTCATCTACCCTCTTCATATATCTTTGTCCTCAATTATTTTCTCTCGGATTTTCTCAGCTGCCAAACGGGAATTGAACGCTTTGTATCTTCTATTTTTATTTCTTTTTCAATGACTTACTACGAGGAAGATAATGAGGTGGTGCCAGAGTTGGGGGTAAGAATAGGTTTTGAAGAAAATAATAATAATAAAGGGGACTATGTGAAATTGAGAGGATGTGAAGAGGAGGGGCCTGGTTCACCAAAAAGATGGAGTTGCGGGAAAGTACGCTACTGGGTCAAGTTAGCTTTGTTGTTAACATGTTTAGGATTATTGGCTGGTGTTTTTCTCAAATGGGTCGGTCCATTTTTCATGGATAAGGTCAGTTATGCTATAAATATTTTCTTTATATACTCGTGTGATCGTTTATTGTGTTTGGGATTGTTTGTTCCTTATTTGTTAGGTTAACTTTTTTTGCGTAAGGGTTGCTTTTCATGAATTTCAGCTTCTTCTTTTTTGCTTGTGGGTTTTGAATGTATATCAGCTTGGTGATTGTATTTTGAATTATAGTGTTTTTCGTGTTTGGGATTGTTTGTTGGTGCTTTTGTCTGTCAAAATTGTATGGTTAAAGTTTGTTTCCTGTAAATTTCGAGTTCTTTTTGTAGGTTCTATAATGTATATGAGAGTTTGGTGATTGTGCTTTGAACCATCGATTTTGTTGGAATCAATGGTTTTTTGCCCTGCCCCTCTTGAGTTTTAGCGATAGGGTTAGTTTCCAATTAAATTTGCAGGAGTTTGTTAGAGTTTTAGAATTATGTGATTGTTTTGTGGCAATTATTTTGATAGTAAGCGCTGTTACATTGACATTACTGTTGTTCAGTTTTCCCCTCTTTAGGTGGTGTATGTTACTTTAGTGTACATGTTCATTCACAAATTGTTAAGGCTCCTGGATACTTTTTTTTGTATGTTGAACTTCACGAGTTTTATGATAATGTATTTATTCTGGTGCTTTCTCTGAAAGTGTGGTTTTCTAGATTTTGCTCTTAGTGGGTACTTTTAGATATTGATGGTCTCTGCCGTTGTTTGAGTTTCAAATATGAATTTTAATTAGTTAGTTACCAAAGATGTGAATCTCAAGTGCTTTTGTTCAGTGGTAAAATACCCTTAGATTCAATCAAGAGTTTAAACCCCTCGGGGTCACATAATGGGATATTTACGTCCTGACAAGTTTCCTGACTACCAAGATTGAGGGTTCAGGTAGTACTCCCCAGTTTAGAACTCAGTTAACATAGAAACGGTCAAGAGATTTCAAAGTATCAATATATATATCTGAAAAGATGTGGACTGAGCTGCAAATTGGTCCTTTTAATAGTAATTACTTCTTATTGTATGTAGGGGATGTGGATCAATATTGTAGCTTTGTGGAATGCACTAAACTTTTGGGTCACAGTGACTAGTAACTTCGTTTTGGAATGTTTCTTTGTGAAACACTAGGAATGTTGGTGGACCTATTCAATGATGTAACTAGAAGGATTTACGTTGAATATTTTACTATCTGGGTTATTTATGGTTTTGTTTGTAATTGTTGTCAAATTAGTCATTTCAACTATCTCAGCTGGTTGAGAAATATATCTGGCACTACATGTTTCTATGTTGACCTTGTGCATTTTTTTATGGTACTTGTTTTAATGTTAGTAGATACAGTATCTTGTGTAGGATATATGTGCATGTCTTGCTTTTACTCTCTACCTGACCTAGCTATTGAATTAATATTTCCAGGAGGTTATCCCAATCATAAACTGGGAGACAACTACGTTTAGTACTCCAGTGCTGGCTGTTCTGGTTTTTGCTTCTGTGGCATTATTCCCCACCTTACTTTTACCATCTTCCCCTTCTATGTGGGTGGCTGGGATGACATTTGGTTATGGCTTTGGATTTCTACTTATTATGTCAGCGGTGGCTGTGGGCATATCACTTCCATATTTCATTGGTTCTCTTTTCCTTCACAGAATTCAAGTGTGTATCATCTGCCAAAATTTATTTGTTCATCATTCACGTTGCGAAACTCTCTCTCTGAACCATTTCTTGATCCTTATGTAGGGTTGGTTAGATAAATATCCAAAGAAAGCTGCTATTTTGAGAGCAGCTGGTGACGGAAACTGTTTTCATCAGTTTCGGACCGTAGCATTGATCAGGATTTCTCCTTTCCCATATATTGTATATAATTACTGTGCTGTGGCGACAAATGTTAAATTTGGTCCATACTTCTTGGGATCATTGGTTGGAATGGTACCGGAGATTTTCGTTACAATCTACACGTATGTGCTCTCTCTGCCTATCTTATACAGAACAATCTGTCCCTCTTGAGTTTTTTTTTTCTTTGGTTTTTTTTTCCCTGAGCATTTTCTTATAACCTTAGCCCCTCACATGAAATGACATGCACATAGACAAATCTCAGTCAAAATAGATTCATACAAAAACACACCACATGAATAATTGGTAGCTTCAAAATGCATATTTTCCTGTTGCATTGAATGGGTTTGGCTTGAGTATAATCTGTATTTGTGGAATTTCTATGCTGATCTTGGGAAAGATAATAGTACGTTTAATATTAAAGACCATTTGTTGCCTAATGCTTGTTTGGCTGTATGTTTCAATCCATATTAAGTTTTTCTCTATTATGTTGGCTGATCTTTGTCGAACTAATATGACAAGCTTTGTTAAAGATAACATATTTTCACATTAAAGACATTTTCTTTTGCTGGTTTGGTGGTATGTTCAATCAATCTGTGTGCAGTATGTATTGAATTATTTCTGCAGGCATTTCATTATATTCCATGCAGTCTTTTAAGAGTGGTTAAGTTATGGTTGTTATTGCATATATACTTGTATCCATGTACGCGTGCTCAAATTTGACCTAAAACCAAAATGAGCTTCTAGGATAAGGATAGAAGGAACATCCCAGAGTAGATTTGCTAGGGGGAAAATCTAAGAGAAAAACTTGAATCAGCTTTTATTGGCCCTCAGAGTCAGTAAAAAATACCAAGCCAATGCTTATTGGTTCAATATCTTCCAAGTCACTTGGTCTGTTGACCCTTTTAACTCGGTTTGTAATTTTGAGCCAAAACTTTAGCTTTTTGTGGATCTTGAAAGATTCATATCAAACAAGAGATTCCTGGCTCATGCTTCTCTGTGGTAATCATATATGCAGAAAGTCAAAATGATGTACTCCTCGTGGTCTTTTGGATTTGAAGATGCCATCATAACTTTTTTCCTGTTACCGAGTGAACAACTATTGAACTATACAACCTAAGTTTTTAATTAGGGGAAAGGCAAGAATAACACCTGACAATGGTTTTACTTTTAAACCCTCAGTTTAAATCTTGAAATATGTTCTTTTGAGTTATTGATTAGTGGGATCATATGGAATGAAACTGGTGGCATACATATTTTGGAAAAAATGAAATTTAGGTGGTGCAATGTGTTTATCTGTTAGGGCCACAGTTGTTTTTCTAATCTTCAGAGAGGAAATATAGTTTCAGTTTATATAGGACACCGTTATGTTGCATGCTTCCTGCCTTGTATTCATCAAATTGCAGGGCCTTTGATCATGATTTTTTGTTAACTTCATGGTAGGCTCTCTCATGTCAGATCATTTATACACATGCCTTAATTCAGTCTCA
>JAXCLQ010000011.1:7786626-7814977 GCA_035584115.1 Cedrela odorata
GGGGTTAATTATCCGGGTACCAGTACTGGTGTTGGCAATAGTGAACTGCACTGGTCTAGGAGATTTCAGATTGCTCTGGGAACAGCAAGAGCACTTTCTTTCCTTCACCATGACTGTAAACCACCAATACTTCATCTTAACATCAAGTCCACTAACATACTCTTAGATGAAAAATATGAACCTCAATTGTCTGATTATGGGTTGGCAAAATTGCTCCCCATTTTGGACAACTATGGTTTAACTAAATTTCACAATGCGGTTGGATATGTTGCACCAGAGTTGGCACAAAGTTTGAGGTTGAGTGAGAAATGTGATGTTTATAGCTTTGGGGTGATTCTTTTGGAGCTGGTTACAGGGAGGAAACCTGTGGAGAGTCCTAGTGCAAATGAGGTTGTGATTTTGTGTGAATATGTTAGAGAGTTATTGGAGCGTGGATCGGCTTCAGCTTGTTTTGATAGAAGTTTGCGAGGTTTTGCAGAAAATGAATTGATTCAGGTTATGAAGTTGGGGTTAATTTGTACATCAGAGGTTCCTTCAAGAAGACCAAGCATGGCTGAAGTTGTTCAGGTGCTTGAGTCCATAACAAATGGACTGGGAGCATAGTGCAAAATGGAGGGTTTATTGGACCATTTTTAGAAATTTAATAGTGCATTTTTTTTGGAGCAAAGATCTGGCAGTCTAGATTGGCTTAGTTGTGCAGAGGTGGCAAAAAAGTTGCTTACTAAAAGAAATAAACAAAAAAAAAAAAAATCATTCTTTTGTATTTATTTTGGGATTAGCACAATTGATTGGTGCTCACATTTATGATTTTCTCAATAAAATGATTCATTTTATTTTGTATCAAATTCGGTGGCAAGTCCGTTAAGTCAAATTTTGTTTCGCCTTTTAGTTTTGCATTTGCAGCAATTTCCAATGCAAGCGTGCGATAACATTAACTTCTACAAAGAATCGGTATGCAATTTCATTCTATCAAATAAATCAATAGCATTTCAACGGTGAGATTAACAGGTTTGAGAAATTCTTATTCGTTCCATAACTACAGAAATATCATTTCCAGTCAACGTAGTAAAACAGAAAGGGAACCACCCAGGTTCAATAGAGTGACAAGAAGATCCAGGAGTTACATTAACCTTAGCCACATTCAACAACTCATTCCAAAGCTCAAGCTCCCCTTTCTCGCTGTGAGAGCTTATTAACCCACTCATGTCTTTCCAGCAGTTGAAACCCCCCATTACCCTTCATACACTCAATGCCTAACTGCTTCAATCCTGCCACAAACTATACATACATTTTTTTGAAGCCTTTCCCTATTAGTCTTGAAAAAATTTTGAACAAATCTCATATCAGAAAGCATAGCCACAAGCAAATGTTGGGTTGGAGCTGAAACACAAGAGAATCTAGCCAACTTTTTAGCAGCAGTCAGAACATTCTCATTGTAGGAGTAGATAACGCCCATCCTAAAACCTGGAAGAGAGAGGTCTTTTGATAGATTGTAAACTATGTGAACTCTATCCCCATCAGGGTCTTCTAAATCAACAATTTCTGCCATGCTCACAAATTCTTCACTTCCATAAGTGGACCCTACAAGTATTTCATTTGAGACTACATGGATGTTCTTCTCTCTAGCAAAGTCCAGAAGGCTGTAAAGTGTTTCCCTATTAATTAGATTGCCAACGGGATTTGAGGGGTTTGAAATCATAATCCCACGAACTTTGAGACCTCGTTTCCTTGCCTGGTTGAATGCTTGTTCTAAAGCAGTAATACTTACACTGAAGTTTTCAGCACTGAAGCAGGGAACAGGTATTATCTCTATCCCAGTTCGCCATTTTACATCCCTGTCAAAACTGCATGTTGAGTGCAAAACTTAAGTATTCCTACAGGATAGTTCATTTAATGAATGAGAACTTCAGAAACTGATATAAGGAATGAATAATTACCCAGGGTGATATGGCGTTGGAACAAGAAATGCATTCCCACTGTCTGCTAGGCAGAAGCTAAGTATCTCAATTGCAGGAGTTGCACCAGCTGTTAATACTATTTGTGAGGGGTTGAAGGGAACTTCTTTTTGCACAACTTGAGACATAAACCCTGCTACAGCCTGCAGGATTAGGGTACCTAGTGAATATACAATGATTACAAAAATATCAATCATTCACAAGCAACATTAGGTTCATGGGAGTGAGAGCACGGGGAGGTTTGAACTTTCAAATGCCAAATGTATGTTTAAGAGAGCATGTAATTACCAAAATATGATGACAGCAGCATCTGCATGAAATAAATGTCATACCACAACCCAAAGCTTTCATCAGCGGAGAAAAATCAAGGGAAACCAAAAATGATAAGTAGCATTTTATAAACGAGTCCTAAATGCATGGAAATGCAATAAATGCTGGCAATCTAAACACTTTATTATTTGTAGCAAGCAGCACAAGCAATCAATTACAACATAAAAACGACATTTTATGAGTACTCTGAGTCCTCGTCAATGCCAAAAGAACCATAATTTCGAAGCCCGTGACTAAGGAGCTGGGAGGATTGCTAGCAGATTAAGCAATGGGAGGAAAGGCCGAGGATGACCTGAAGATCAATGGAATCACCAAGACAACTACACCAGACATTTGTGTTACTAGGGAAACTAAAAATAACAAAGACAGCAACCTGTAAATCAAGAAGCTACCCAGGAAGTATGAGATGAAAAACATGAGAGGAGAATCTTATTACTACAGACAGTGCTTGCTTAAATCATATGATGATCGAACAATAGCAAAACTCACTTTAATTAGAATTATTTCTGAAAGAGAAAATAAAGAATCTAAAAAGTAATAATGAACCAAACTTTAGGGGCCAGATTGACAATTTCCCAACCATCTTTCCAAGAACAAAAGTCTATTTTGTCATAACAATGTAAAATCTGTAATAAGCAAACATGAGAAATTATTTAGTGCCAAAACACTATGTTCCTTGCCTACAAATTTGTGTTTTCTACATATATGAGTGGGATTTAAGCGCACTCCAGGAGCATTGAACATTTAAGCCACACACAGAAACAGATAAACATACAAATTTACACTTTAAAAAAACAAAAAAGCTTCCCAGTGCAGATGTCAATTACCAATTTCAACTCCATCATTCCATCAAAAGGCTGGTAGCCAGTAATCCCATCACTTCCACTTCCACCCACTATCGCCACTTTTGCATTTTCTGCAAGCCAGTTCTTAACCAAATCCAACGACAACTGCGCCAGCCAAAAAAGAAAAGCCTCAGACGCATCAATTAAAGCACGCAAAAACCATCACTTCAGTAACAAAGAACCTATTACTCAAAAGTTTAAGCTGATAAAGAACAACTTTTTGTTTAGAAGCTTAAATTTTCACGTCAAAATTTATTTAAATATTAAACCTTTTGTTATGAGAAGAGAAAAGAAAAACACACAGCAAAACAGAGCCAAAACAAAATAAATTAAAATCCGACCCTGTTTTGAGCCAAACCAAGCTGGACAACCCCGCCCGGATTACCTACGTCATCATAGGGTCCTCCGAAACCCGCTTTAAACCCACAAAAAATGGCGTCTCACCACTCGTCACAATTGAATTGGACCAACCGGACACTGAAACGGGTCCACCCACATTTCTGGGAGACAACAGCGAGCGAGAGAAAGTCCGGGGCAACCCAGAACGGTCCTTCAATTGCCCCGACGAACTGGATGGCGACGGAACCGGAGAACCTGTTTTCTGAGACGGAGGAACACGGGTCGTTAGGGTCATCCGGGTAGTTCCGGAATCGTTTGAGGTACAGCTGAATGAAGTAAAAGAGCGCACATGGGATTACAGAACCCAGAAAAAGCCCTCCTAACCACTCCTTCCTTGTAAGGGTACTATCACCCTCATGGCTGTTCCGCGTCCACTGCCCGAAGTTCTCGTTGGTTTGGGTTTATCTTCCGGTCGGGTCCGGGTCATTATAAGAAAAGGAGTGGAGTCACGGTATACGGCCGGAAAGTCAAGAAATCGGGTCGCGCTTGGCTGTCCAATACAAGCCAAAGGGAGTGTTTGTTGTCTGTCACTTGTGCGTGTAGTGATTAAAAGTTTTTTATTTTAATTTTTCAATATATTTAATCTTGTGCACCCACCCACCTTTCCTTGTTCGAGTGAAAGATAGAGATTCAGTTGTTGGGATTATTTGTAGGGAGTGGTGAGTTTACCGAAATGTTTGCCACTTAGAGTAAACCGAGTTTCAACTTATTATTATTTGTTTATTTATTTATTTATTTTGAATAATATTAAGAAATGTTGATTTTTAATTGCAATTAATAGGAAGAAACATGCATTTTTGTTTTTGATTTTTGTTTTGGGTTCATATTTGTTGTCTTGTTTAATTTTGTAGTGGAAGAGGTCGAGAAAACAAATAACATTGATCCGAGTCTAAAGCACAAACACTCCCAGCCTTGTTAAAAATTACTTGTTTGGATCTACCGTTGCTTGCAAATCGCCGGTTAAATAAATAATATAAAACAATCAGACAAATGCAGGCTCCTTTATGCTATCATAAAAAGCAACAAATTTACACTAACATGTTTAGCACAACCACCGAACGAGGGATCCTTTTTAGATTTTCTTTTTATTTATTTAGTTATTTCATTGTCATATAGGGTAACCTTTTTATATGATGCAGGGTCCAAACTCTCCCATACAAATTTGCCTTGTCACTTTTCCAAGCCTTTTTTGTTAGAACCAAACATGGTGGTATACCCACACAAAAAAGGAACAACTAAAATGGAGTCATGTTTATTTGAGCCACACGTAGACTTAGGCTTTGCCTGTTTAATCTGGATCTTGACCTTGAGGTCAATGAAGTGTCCCAGCCAGTGATCCAATTACATTATTGTTTTTGTATTTTCATGCGGCATGTACACTCCATTGACTCAAATTAAAATTTGTTGTGCAAGTAACATGTTAGGTTAGCAGAACATGTTTGGAAAAGTGTGTGCGTAGTAACAATTGCATTCCTTATAGTTAATGACTTCCATCAAATATCGAAGAATATTATTTTAAAGCTATGCACAATTTTATCCTCCGGTTCAAGGCTCAAACAATAAAATAATTTTGCTCATCTCTCTCTCTCTCTCTCTCTCTCTCTCTCTCTCTCTCTCTATATATATATATATATATATATTATATCAACTCCCTGCGAGCATGACGCGTGGAGGATGAACTTATGTTATGTTTAATTGGAGAATTGGAGGAGGAAATGAAATGAATTATTAAAAGAATTATTTTTTTTAATCGTTTGGAGGAATGGAGGGGAGAAGGAAGAATTCTCTTTCTCCCAAGGTGGAGAATGGTGACCTTTTCAAAATAATTAAAATTTCAATTTTATTCTTTATTTATATATTTTTATCCTAATTTTTTATTTTAATTTCTTTAATATAATTATTTTCCAATTAACTAATTATTTTAAATAACTAGTTATATAATAATTATTTTAATTATATAAAATAATTTGTATAATATTATTTAAAAATTATAATATTAATTTTTTAAAAATAATTTATAATTATTAATATAATGTTATTTTATTTTATTTACAAATTAATTTATCATCATTAATGATTATTATTGTTATAAAAATTCAACATCATCTTATTAAATTACAATTATTATTATTTTTGTCATTATTCTAATTATAAACATCTTTTATATGTTTTATATGTATATTAATTTATAATTTTATTTTATAATCTTACACTTATTATAATCCATACAACTAGTCATATTTATTTAATAATTTCAATTTTTATTATATAAAAAATAATTATTGATGTAATTATATTTTTATTTTATTGTTTCAATTATTTTAAAAACAAACTGATTATCAAATAAAATAAAATAAAAATAATATTATTGGTAGTTATAATATAATTTTATAAATATTATTGAAAATTGAACACAGTATTAATAAACTAATTAAAGACACTTAAATATATAAATATCAAGTTTAGATTATGCTCAAAATTAATTTATCTATGAAAATTTATATGCAATTAAATTTATGAATTAAAAAAAAACTAAGTGATGCATTCAAAATATAATTTTTTTTAATAATAAATATATTAACACAATATAATTTTAAATATTTGTTACTAAATTACCTACTAAATTTATAGGGATTAAAAAAAATTAATTATAAAATTATAAACTATTTCAACAAAAATAAGTATTTTTGTCCTAACAAAAATAATTAATTAATATAACAGGTATTTATATTTTAAAATATTAACAAAATATATATTATTATAATAATTATTTTCAATAAAATATAATTAAAATTTAAAAATAAAAGTAAGAAACAATGGAAAATTTTAATTAACAAATAAATATAAATAAATTTAGAAGTAAATAATATTTTTGTCTGATTAAAAAATAATGAATTTCTCTCTATTGATGATTTTATAGTGCAACCAAATAATAAAAAAAACTCACTTTTTTCTCTCTCATTTCTTCTTCTTTTCTCTTTCATTTTCCTATTCATTTCCATTCTTCAAACCATGACCGTGGGATTCCATTCTTTAAACCATAACCTTAGGATGCTGTAAGATTCATGGTGGCTATCTCAATTATAGACCACGAAAACTTGTCCAGAAGTCGAGAAAATATACAAAATTAAAGAATGAAATGAAAATAAATAAATTTCCAAGCGTCGTATGTTTTTAAAGTATATTGGCCTTGCTTGACAAAAAAAAACATATATACTAATACATGTATGTTGACAGTGATTTTTTTACTTTAAAATGTCAACAAAGCAAAACCTTCATTCTCGAAGTCTCTGATAATATCATTTTAGTAGTTTTAAATTAAAATTGATGATATCATAATATATAACTTTGTGTTTTCGATAATGAACAAATTTATTATAATATCAATTTAATTTGTGAATAATAAATTATATTTGATTGTGTTAAGATTTAAGAAAATTGTATGTGATTAAACTTTGAGCAAATTAAACGATTTTATGTGAGAATTATATTTCAAAGTTCAACATGATCGATAGTCAGAGTTAAAAGATTGACCTTTTCACAAAACAGATCAACACCATGACTTCATAGATCGATGTACTTGAAGAATATCGATATTCAGAGTTTAATAGATCGATATCTTTGCAAGTTTGAGAGTTATGAAATATTTACCAAGTGAACCAGGTCGATATTTAGAGTATTTGAATCGATACATATATAGAGGATTGATATTCAAAGACTATAGGATCGATATGTTGTAGACCCAAGAGTTGTAAAATAATTATAAGACGGACCAAATAGACACTTGTGTTGAAGAGATCGATACATTGCAAAACCTGAGAGCTTAAAAATAATTACAAGCCGAACCGAATCAATACATTTAAAAAATGAATCGACAAATTGTAATTTAAAGACTTCAGAATTATTTACGAACTCGACCAAATCGATACGTGAAAAAGAAATGATTAATACTTGGGATAGAAGACAAGTCCATATTCAAATTTGGCATGAACGGATTAATACTTCCTAATTTTTTTAAAGCTCAACGGTAACTTCTGTAGTATTTATAGTGATCGTTAATTGTGCTAAATGAAGCCGTTAGACACAAAAGTCTTCACAAGAAGAATGAGTATAAATAAAAGAGAAGAAGAATAACCATAGCACATTTGACAAATTATTGAACATTCCTCTTAATTTCTTAACATAAAAATATTTTCTTTCTCTACTGCAATTTTTTTTTTTGTATTTCTTCTGTGAGAGAAAATCAAATTGAGAGCTTATTGTACTATCTACTTTAGTTAGAGAGTAAAGAAACAAAAAAATTATTTCTGATTACTATAGGTTCATCTTCATCTAAATTAAATGAAGATTGTATTGAATTTTTTTTCACCTAGAAAAAGAAAATATACGGTTGTCTTTCACTATAAGAAATAGTTGTATTAGGTTTTACTTAACCCTTAAAAACAAGGAGATAGTTAAACCTTGATGGTGAGCCAGAATCGAGAGAGTGGACGTAGGCTGATTTTGCCGAAATATTATAAATCATATGTTTGCAATCTCCCTCTACTCTTTTATTTATTGCACAACATTAATAATTACATTCATTTTAAGCATTAAATTTTTAAATAATCTAATTCACTCTCCTAGGGTATTGTCAATTGGGATAACATTCTCGATATCTTGTATCTTGTGATATAAAACAAAAATTAAAAGTATTGATGTGTGGTTGGTGATAAACTCCTATTACTTAACTTAATAGTGTTTTACTAGACAGCGACCACAAATAAAAGTAGTATGTAAGGAAAAAAAATAGAAATTGAGTTGAAAGAATGTGTTTATAATCTTTTAGTAGCATAAAATCCTATTTTTTCTATCATTTTTCTTATGGATGAGCTTTCATTTTATAAGCCCCGACCATGTAGTTATAAGTAGTGATATGACGATAACTTTCATGTTTGTGGGCGTTTGCTCAAGTAGTAAGCGGTTAAACGATTCTACATGTCCTCTGAGATAGTTGGTGGTTGTATGGAGAACGTGGTTTTCCAATTGCTAGTCATTCTAGGTCTTGGGTACTTGTGTTTACTAGACGACGATGATCTCTATTCCTAAATATCTACATGTATTGGGTGTCGGGGAGCAAATACGTGTGTATAATCGATTCTCGAGTATTGACAGATTATGGGGTATCAATTCTTCGTCAGCATGACGTGTGGAGGATGAACATGGGATGTTGTAAGATTCATGGTGGCTATCTCAATCACAGAACACAAAAATTTGTCCAGAAGTCGGAAAAATATACAGAATTAAAGAATGATATAGAAAACGAACAAACAAATTTCCTAGCGTAGCCGTATATTTTTTTTAGTATATTGGCCTTGTTCGACAAAAAAACATATATACCTTGCATTGCATAATGCATGTACGTTAGCACTTATAGTTTTTGATGCGGATGTTTGAGGTTTGAATGCAAAGTTGGTTGCATGTTTTATCTTACAAGAACAGCAACATGTTGTGGGTCTGAATCTTGACAATATTTTCTTATTTGGTTAGAAATCGATGGATATGTGTGAGTTTGGATTTATGTTTTAACTAAGTCCAGCTACGATTCGCAATTGCTGTCTGGCTTTGTTAGGTTGGTTTTGTCATTGTTTGAGAATTATTATAACTCTTGGCTATCGACCTTCCTTGTGGCCAAGCACACCATAAAGCTCTCTTATACATGAGTAATTAATAAAATCTGAACAACTATTAATGAAAATTAACCGTGTCATTTAGAGTTCTATTATATTATAAGCACTTTGTATGGAGTTGATTGTAGTGAATGCGTTTCTTGTCGTAAAATATAAATTGTGTTTGTTTGGTATTTGTATATGATATGATATTTTGGCATAAAAATAAAAATAAAAATTATTAAGTAAATAAATATAGTAATATGCTATTTTACCATCTCTTTTTGTTGCCATAAATTAAGAATTTGAAACGAAATTTGTCTCGATTGAGCTTCGCTAATTGTTACATAGGAGTACATTGCTTCGTTAATTGTTAAACAAAATTTTACCATCTCATTCAATTTAGAGCGCGCATGATATTTAGGAAATATAATAGGCTTATGTCTTAGTTACTTCTTGTTAATTATATGTAGCTTACAGATTCAATATTGAATCTTTAATAGACACGTATGGAGTTATAACAAGTCAACCAAAATGAATACCAGAACATTTATACACTGGCTAGCTAGTACTCGAAATAAATTAATGGACAACGTTATTCATTTATAGTTTTCTGGACCTTCTCTGGTACATACATCATTTGAGGCATTGAAATTTTCAGCTACTCCGATAGTTAGTGCCAACCGAAACTAGGTAATAAAGGTGATCTCAAATTGTAAATGCTAATGCTATGAAAGTGAAAGTTTACCCATTTTCCCTAGTGAAGATCTAATGAGACTTTTCCGGTTTATATTTCCTTTTACTGCATATAATTTTCATGACTGCAATTTGGCAGGCTTTAGCTTTCATAAATCTTTGAAGAGGGTACTGGAAAAGTTGAAATTGAAAGTAATTTCTTGTTTGGCTGTAAAGAATCCATGCATGCATCATTAATGCAAGAGTAGTCTATGTTTAAAATCCGGTAATTGCAATTTCAAAATTTGGAACTCCCTGCCAGAACTGTTTGTACTTGTTTATAAGTTGGAAGAAATTAAATCAAGTTTGGTGTAGAGTTAATTCTAACGTCCGGAAAGGAAGAAGTTGGTCATATGATAAGGGTAGATATTGAAGTCGGAGTGCTTACAAAATTTGAATGCTCGGGGAAAAGTATTCGGACGTTCAAAATGCATAATTCGAATGTCCAAATTGTGACAATTCGGATGTCCAAATTGTGACAATTCGGATGTGCGTCGGACAACGGTGCAAATTACAAAAATTTCAGTTATAGTTAGAATTTGTGATTTGCATTTTTTTTTAATGAATATTTCATTTATGGTCGCTTTAAGTTGAATTCTTTACTTGCTTTATGTTTCTATATAAAACGCATGTAATTTCTCAATTTTAGATAATTAATTATGATAGTTGATATGCGTGAAACTGTCTAGAAAATAGTGACTTGAATTCTAAACAATGTATAATTTTTATATTTTATCTAAAAGTTTTCATTAAATTACAATATATACATATATATATATATATAAATTAGTTAAATTAAACTTTATTTGATAGTGATATTGAAGTTGAAGCCACAATTAAGATTTGGATTTGACCATAGTACTTTGGATATAAGGTACTTCTACTAGATAAGTACATAAAAACTAGATGAAGTAAAATATGAATTTATATAAATAAAAGAAAAAATATCATTTAAGTATCTATATTTTGAATTTTGTTCGTACAGATACACGAAGTAACTAAAAGTATTAAATGGATATTAAATGTACCTAAAAATGATATCATGTCGAGTTTAGAATAGATACTTTTAAACTTGTATATGTTACAAAAACTCAATATGAAATATTTTTTAAACCTGTAATGAATTTCATATTTCATGACTAAATTCGCTTTAATAAATATTTAATTTTTATCAAACTCGTAAGGATAAAAACGTAATTTTTTTATTTTTTTGTCCATTCAACCACATTTGTATTATTAAGAAATATCAGATTTAAGTTTATAATATATTTAATTAAAATTATAAAATTTCAACATTAATTCAAAATAAAACACATCACTCACATAAAATATCAAGTTCATCAATATAAAATAAAATTGATCACAATAATTCAATAAAAGAAATATATAATTATTTTAAAAATTCACACATAAAATATCGTAAATGTAAAATAAAACTCTATAAACTCATAAATATACATTTAACCATAACATATATCTGTGTTACAAAATTAAAATATCATAAGCCACGGTAAATTGATCAAGTAATATCCAAATATTCATGCATTTTCCATGTAAAAATATATTTCAGCATTAGAAAATTCCTATGTAAGCTAAAAACAAATTTTCTATATCTTCATCATCACAAAAATAAAAAGAGAGGTGGAACAATAGTACTTTATATTATAACCAATTACTACATTTCAAATATTCACATCAATTAACTTTATATAATTTAATTTCAAAAGTTAGCCTATATAAAGAAAAAAATTGCCTAAAATAATTATTGGATAAACCCAATAAACATATTAAATTTATCCATAAAAAATATTTTACCAATTAGAAATTGATAATTCTAATAAAATATATTTTAAAAATCCAATAAACATATTCAATTTATAATTTTTTTTTATCAATTAGAATTGGATAAACCCAAAAAAACGTACTCATACCTGCAGATATTTATCCACACCTATACTGGTAATAAATTTTTATTTTATTTCTTCCAAATTCGTCCCAAACATATTAAAAGGCATACCAAACTCATCTCATTAAAATTGAGTACTAGCGGATTAACGAGTGAAATTATCATTCCTAAATGTACTATAAAGTATCACATGGGTACTCTTATGTACATTACTATTAAAAAAAACATGTGAATTAACTATAATATCTCTTGACATGTGAATTAGTATAAAGATACATTTTCATCTATTTGTTTTTCAAAATTCTTATTTTGTTTTAACTTTTTTATACTTCAAACTCCATTTCAATAAACTACTAAAAAAAAAAAACTTTAAACTCTATTACAATACATTTTAATTTTAGAAATAAGAATGGAATTTAAAGGTAAAGAAAAGAATAAGATTTATTTTATATATATATATATATATATTTTGGAAAAAAAGTATTGTAATAGAGTTTAAAGTAAAAAAAAAAATAGTAGAAAAAAGAATTTTGAAAGAAAAAAAATAGTATTTAACGATATTTTTTTTAGGTAAACAAATTTTTTTTTATACTTATTTACATGTTCAAGGATATTATAGTCAATTCACATATTTTTATTAACAGCAATGTGACAAAAGAGTGTCAAGGTGATATCTTACAGTATATTTAGGCCCTGTTTGGTTTATGGGGTAAGGCATGAGATTATATTAAAATAGTCAAATCTCATGTTTTGTGCAAAAAAGAAAATAATATAAATTTTATGAGACTCACGTAAGTTATTTTGAGTCAATATATTTTAAAAAGAAATGATAAAAATTTTTATACCATGAAAATTCTTGGAATGAAATAAGATATTATAAGATACATATTTGAAATCAAAAATTAATTCGTAAATAATTTAAATTAATATTTTAAAATATTTAAGTAATAATATTATTTTATTTTATTTTAAATAATTAATTATTTTATTTATTTTTTAAAATAATTTTAAAAATAAAATTATTTGTATAATTTTGTCATATCTTATTATATATCAAATATAATATAAAATTATAAATAATTTTATTTATTTTATTATATTCTATCATAAATTATTAATTTTATTCTATTTTATTTTATTCTATTCTATTTTTCATACAAAACAGATCCTTAATATATATATTAATATTTTTAAAACTTTGTATAGTCGAAAGAATAAAGGCAAAAGATAGATAAATGATAATTTTTCTAAAGAAAAATAATATTTTTTTCTGCGAGTTATTGACATTTTCTTCGTCCGTTTTAAATTGTTTATACATATTTTTGACATTTTCTTATTTATTTGAATTCGTCCCTCACTGTCAATTTCCCATCCTTTCCCTACCTACCTGACAAACGAATAATACCGTTAGGGGCAGTCTCGCAATATACTGGAAATCGCAAGGGCAAACTTAACCCCCGCCGAAATTTAAGACTCCTCGACAATTTATCGCAGCCCAAAATGAAAACGGCTCAGACCCCAATAACTCTGTCTGCCTCTTCGTAGACAAACCCACCTTCCAATATCTTCTATTTAATTTGACCATTGAACCCCTCCATTTAAATTTCAAATAACACTAAAAAAAAAAAAAAAAAAGTCCCCATGTACATGTACATGAGATCTGTTTCAATTTGATTTTCTTTTTTTAAAAAAATCACAATCTAGTTAAAGTTCATTGTTTTGTTATAAAATCTAAAACAAAAAATTCAATTGAATTTAAGTTATGATCTAATATAAAACGTCTTTAATTTAGGTTGATTTGATAGTTAATTCATATAAAAAACCCATTATTAAAATTGTAATAATTTATTTTTTAAATTATCTCACACAACACATATATAGATAAAAGATATATGTATTTTTGCCTCACAAGGAAGAGAGAATAATAGACCCTCGTAATTTTGTTAAAAGTGATTCGAGAAGATTAGTGCTAGATTTGTCATAAATTATTTCAATAATTATAAAACAATAATTAAACCAAATAAAGCCTTTTTTTTTTTTTTTTACTATTCAAAATTACAGGGGCATTTGCGTCATCAAAATTAACATCACCGTATTTTAATATTTTCCGGATCCATTAACTCGAAAATTATTTAGATCGTTACAAATACAAACCTGGACTGGTCACTATTATAAATAAAACAAAAACAGAAACAAAAAAGTTCAAAAGGGGGTCAATCATGCTTCAAGCTGCTTGTACCTTGCCCTGTAAATGTTGTACCTTCTCTTTCGTTTTTGTTTTCGGAAAGAAATAAAAACACTATTCATTTCCTTTGCTGCCTCACTGAAGCTCAACGAAATCTGCGCCGTTCCTTTCTGCTGGTAAACTCAGTGCTAGTTTCTTCAATTTAGGGTTTTGGCCAATCAAAATTCATTTGTCACACATATAGGTTTGCACATTTATATGTAAATATCGAAACTACGCAGAGAGATGGAAGAAGAAATGGAGGTGGAGTTACCGGTGTTTGAGGCGCGTGAAATTGATCTCGATTACGAGTTCGATGCTGCTCGGTTCTTCGACTTTACTCGCGAAGAGTTGTTAGCGGAGGCGCGTGAAGCTGAGTTCTGGTTCGAGTCGGCTCCGAGTTATCCACCTTCTCGTGAGTCGCTTTTAAGCTTTAAAACCCTAACATTTCCTCTATCTTATACAAAATTTCACCTTTTTAGAATTTTTATTCTTTTCAGCTAGCGGTTAATGTATTATTCTGTAAATGTTTTACGATATATTTTGTTTTTCGCTTTTGTTTTACAAAACAATATTATCTTGATAACTTACAGGTTTTTCCTTTTTATGTTAAATTTTATGTTGCAGCTTTTGTGGCGAAGTTATTTCTAAGAGAGGATATACTCCTGGAAAATGTTAATACTTCTCCGAAATCCAAAGTTACTACTTCCCTTGAAAACGACTATGATAATGGCGTGGGCGCTGAATTTTCCGTGATCAATGTGGAGGATAGAGGTATAAATTTTTTAGCCAGTATAATTTTCTGTAGATAAAGCGGTGCAATTTATGTGAAAATTTCTTAATTTGATTAAAAGAGTTTAAGAATGAGTTATTTTCTATTGAATTATTTAATCCAAAGTTTTTTTTCCTTCGAGTCTGATAAAGAATTTTAGACGAGCTGCACTGGATTGCCTGTGAACAGGCTTGATTAACCAAGTTTGGTGGATTAACAAAGTAGGCAAGCCAAGCTGAGCTACTTATTGAGTCATGTTTGAACTTTTCTTTAACAATACTTTGCATTTTACAAAACTGGCCACTACCGTTATCAACAACAGCCCACATCTTGGTTAGCTATGTCTTTGCAATTTTCTCATGTTCACCACGACCGTTTATAGTTGGGCATACCTATTGCCACCTCTGGTGCGGCATCACCACCTTTTTGATGCCCATAGCACAAGTACTATTTTCACCTCCATTTCTTTCACCACTTAAAGATCATCATCCCTTGTTTGACATGGAGCATTATAATCAATCTTCTTCTAGGATTAATCTTCAGGTATCTTGCATGCAATAGACATATCTTAGCAAAAACAAGAAATTGATATCTATTCTCTCGGTATCTTCACTAAATCATAAAAGTCTTGTGTTTTACTGATATAATCATATTTTATACTGTATTCTAGACTGTGCAAGGACGAGTAAAGGGATTTTCACCAACTTACAGAGTGGCAACCTACAGAAAGTTCCAAATCAACTATTAAACTTAGCTACAGGTGCTCATTTTGCGACCTTGATAATAGATGCTTGCAATCTGCTGGTGTTTGCTCATGGTTTTACAATGAAGTATTAAAATAATTCTGGAAAGTTGAAAACGCTTTGGTTCTTATTTTATTTTATTTTTTTCGATGACTAGTCTCAACTGTTGTACTTTTGCTTTATTTCAAGTTCGTGCTATGTTTACTGGGTGTACTGTCTAAATTTCTTTTGCTTTCTTCACTTACTTGAATGGTTTGCCACCTTGTTAACTGATGCTTTTGAATGATACTTTTTCTTTTTCTCCCTAGGTTTGACATTTTATGATCACATATCCCATGATAAAGTGAAAGCTCAAGCCAAGCCATCACTTCCTAGGAGCTCAAGTTTGATGAAACCTACAACAAGTCACTTAGCGAAGCAAAACCGGCGAGCACAAGTTGTTAATTCCAGGTGATTATTAATAATTCTCTTTATGACTCACTGAGGTTTCAAAGCTCCTGAATTGTTGGTTGATGCTCTTTCTTCGTTGGCACATTTCTTCTAAATTGGGTTATTGCTAATAGATGAATTCTTACTCTGCGAGTATGTGCAATACTCACTTATTTAGCCTTTCTATGTATTATTTCAGTTTTTTGATACTATTACTCTTGGTTGTTAGATTTCAGACACAACTGCTTCAAATTGGCGAAAGTAGCTTGTGTAATTCTTCTGTGGTTGAAAGTCAAGCTGCCAAGAGGCAGAAACTTGAGGGAGGTCACTTGCCTAAGGTACACTAATTGTGTTAATCTATCCTCTCCATCTCTTTGTGCTTGAAATTTATCTGGACCAACAAAAACAAAATTGTTGCAGCAAACATCAATTTTAGAAATGAAAGGTCTTTGTTTCTTATGTTCAGTTGCTGGCCATTGATTACTAAATAGTTGCATGTAATAAGGGGTCTTCTATGATGGTGTTCAACATAGTATACATGATGTTCTATTAGGAAATTATGGAAAGTAATCTTATTGAGTGGTAACTATGTGCTGGGTGATCTAATTGGTTCAACCTTTAGTAGGCTTGGTTGTGAATTCTGGCTTTAGGATCTTTGCTAGAATTTTAAGGCAAGGTCCTGATTTTATGATGCATTGCTTGAGCTTTGTTACACATTTTTAATCTCATTGGTAAGGTCACCTAAATTCACCCACATTTTTTTTGGGTGGGGTATAACAGGTTTCTGACATTAAGCATCAAACTAAATTGGTCCACAAGCCACCTAAAAGGGTATGTTAATTCTTTCTCAATACTTGAATAGCTCCTGTTATTTTATTTTTCCAGTGCATATATGCTAGATTAGTTCCCTTGTATTGTAAAGCTCATCAATTGTTTCTGGTGACTTTGCAGGATGGAACTGTTGATAAAAGCTCTTTGCACACTAGACTGAGACTTACTATTCCAAGAGAGCCTGACCTTGAAACAGCACATAGGGCACAAAGAATAAGGTTTGTTATTGCTATTCTAAATTATTAACAATTTTTTGTCTCACAGGCTGCTGGGCTTATTCATATATTTATATTTCAGGCCTAAGATTATTGTGGAACAAGAAATTGTTACAGCTGCTGCACACAGATTCAAAGCACGGCCATTAAACAGAAAAGTTGGTAGTTGAAATAGATATAATGTTTTTAATGACTTTCTGTCTTGTCTTCATCTCAAATTTACTTTTGTAATTTTGTAGATTCTCGAGGCTCCTACGTTGCCTCTTCTGAAGAAGAGTACTCCAAGGTTGCCAGAGTTCCAAGTGAGTGCTTAATACTTGTTTGCTATTTGCTACTAGATCAGTAGTACTATGGTGCTATATAAAAAGTGTAATGGCAAACCATGAGCTTCTTAACCTACAAAAAATAAAAGGTTATTAGTTCTAGTCCCACTGAAGCAAGACCCTTGAAGGGGTCTTTAGAGTATGGTCCTAGCCTCTAGCATTTTGCACAAATTGGTTGTACGAATTATACCTATACTCCCCAAAGAAAGCACATTAGCTCTTTGTATACTTTCCAGCTCAAAGTGCTGTCACTCTGCTTCCAGGAATTTCGCTTGAAGACGATGGAGAGAGCTATGCAGCATGTGTCTGCTGTTTCATCTTCCTCACTTTGTTGCACTGCTTTTGATAAGGTAGCTAATAATAAAATTTGTATATTTTCCATTGTCATATTCTGACCATCATCTTTTCATTGATTATCAGCTAAAGAGCATCATCTGTAACCATTTGATTAGATCTTGTGCTGTGCCCAAGAAGTATAAATGTTTACAACTATCAATGTGTGCTGAGCAATACATCACTTGCTATGCAGGAACTGGACAAGACTAGTGGTGTTTCTGCTGTAGGGAATGAAAACAGAGAATTCGAAAGGTAAGCGTGTGGATGGTTTTTGTTAATTTTGTATTACTATAAGGGAATGCTCACTTGACGGGCAATTACTTATTCATTTCATACAATAATGCTTACTCTTGGATCTGCTTCTATTTTGTCCCCAAGTAGTGTGAATACGTCAAAGCAGAGTGGCTTTGATGTAATGTACAACTTCAAAGCCCGTCCTCTTAATAAGAAGGTAATACATATTTAGCATACAATATCTGCTTCAAAAGTTATAAAATAGCAAATTATAAGGACCTGTTTCCTCTCTGAATGTAGATATTTTCAAGTAAGGGAGATATTGGTGTTCTCCGGAATAGTAAACGGGAAACCACAGTACCAATGGTATGGAATGGTTATCTAAATACTAATTGCTGTGTATTTTAAGACACTTTTTTTCGGACTAATCTGAGATAATATGCTTTTTAAATTCCATAAGGAATTTAATTTTCAAACAGAGAAGAGGATTCAGCATAATCCACCAGTAGAACTTTTTAGCAAGGTAAAATACAGGAAAAATATTTTTGACTTTCTTTGTAGCCCCTCAAACCCTTTGTTTTTATTTTAAAAGTTCATTAAATGCGTTGCTTTTACATGTTTTCCTAATGACAACTTTTGCGTGCTAGCTCTCCCTGACATCTGAGCTGCAGGCAAATAATGGATCTCAGTTGAAATTTCCTCGACGTATCTGTATACCTATAAAGGTTCTCCTTTTTTAAACTCTATAATGACTGAATGTATTCTATATTATCAATATTCATTTTGGTTAGTACCATATTGATTTTATTTTTTCTTTGTTTTACTGTAAGGGCTCAAAAGAAAATAGATTAAATTCTTTCCAGCCAGAACATAAGGTAAGATCGGCATATCGATGAGTAAATAACTTTGATATGCACTATATATATTAGTTTTGCGTTCTTTTTCTTGTTGCAATTCTTATCATTTTCTTTGCTCACCTGGAAGCATGTAACACATGGAGATACTTTGATATTCACTATATATTTGTTTTGCATTCTTTTTCTTGCAATTCTTATCAATTTCTTTGCTCACTGGATGCATGTAATTTATGTCTCCATGTAGATGTCACAACTGGTGAAAGAAAAAACATCTGCATTTGCTGGTAAACAAAATCAATGTGGGAATGACGGGTGCATCAATGAAGCCGGTACCCACTTAAGTGTGAGGTATGCCCCACTGACTAGGACAATTTATTTTGCATTTTGTTATTTGTTACATTCTGATTTCAGTTGAGTTTGAAATTGCAACAGGAGTTTGGGCATCCGCTGAGAGCAAGAAAGTCCTACATTGGTTTTCTGCTTGGGCATCTGAATTTAGAAAACTTGATAGTTGAAAAATGTTTTCATTAACAGAGATCTAGGTTTTTCCTGTATATGGAATTCATGGAAGTGCACAGCTCAAGAATTCAACTTCCCTTTTTAGGAACCGAATCTCAGAGATTCGTTATGTTAAACCAACTTCTATAGTCCATAGAATCTGTAGGTCTCAGTCCATCTCCCAATAATAATAATGTAAGATGGCCAATGTTGTACAGCTTTTATGGCCTACTTACTCACAATGTTACCCTTTTTTTTTTTCTTTCTATTTGTAGAATTAACCCTTGTAGCAGTAGCACCATTAATTGAGAAATATATACTGCACTGTCTTTTTCAATTGTTTCTTCTAATGTCATTTGTGCTGAACTGGTGCTGCTTTTTGCAATTTATAATATAACTCCATTTCGCACGAGTAACAGAATAAAGAAAAAACTATGCACGTATCTTCCTTTATTATTTACATGTCCGGTTCTGATTGGCCCGTGAATCTGCCATTGCACTTTACAGTATACATGGATTTTATTAGCTACTAAACAATATTAAATACATAATAATCTTTGTTACCCGGTTGAAAATATCTGATGTTCACGCAATTCTTCCTGCATCATTCCCTGTATATATCCTATATCTATGCCCAACACGTTATCTCGTTTAACCCCGACGTGGGTTCTCTCATTTCCCAAAATTTTATCCATGGAGTTTAGTACTCTTCATTCTCTGCATCAAAATCCTTGCTTGGTGAATTATGCTTTGTTAGAGCTTGATTGGTCCAACGCCTTAAGTCAAGCTTTTTTGAAGGGTTTCTTTTCCTTGACATGTCTTTTCTTTGTGATGGCAATTGCAAGACCGTTAGGGAATAATGTGCTTGGTTATTGCTGATGACATAAACGAAAGACTAAGTGCAAGTCCCTTAGTTATTGCTGAAGGCACGTGCTCTGCATGCTTGATCGTCGCCACTGATGCAGTTGTCATGGGGAAGGTGTAAGACCACCAGGCCACCGAAAACCTTCCAAATAATGAAAAATTGTTAACAAATTCAATCGTTTGAATTTCCATAATGGTTAATCTGGTAAAGCAGTTTCTTACCCGAATCCTGTGAAGAAGTTGATCCGCACAACCAATGAAATGTAGATAAACAATGCAATATAGGAACAAGTCCTTGATAACCCATCGAATTCGTCATATGTTGTTTGCCAAGCTATACTAGCAGCCGATGGGGCTGCAATAAACATGGAGCACACAGGGTGTAACTCTTTGGGTAACGCTTCGCTTGTTGGCAATCTTTGATACAATGTTACAAATAGCACAAGATAATGTGCAAAACCAACCGCCCATTAAATTTCCAGCTTCCTGCCATCCTCTAAGAGCAGCAAAGTTCTTCCAGCAGGGACACTTGTGTTAACAGATTCATCAAGTCTGCCAGATGGATTAATTCTCTGAGACTCCTTTTCTTTCTCCTTTCTTGTCGGCAACAAAGAATTCTGCTTGCCGAGAGTTGATTTGGTCTTGAAGATACTGAAGTCCCCTTTTCTTGCTTCTGCACCAATCCGATTAGCTGAATCGAAACCTCAAAACTTCGTCCACTTCTCGGAGGAGACTTTCTCTCATCCTTAGCCTTAGACTCTCTGTTGAGCGCTGAAAAACCTGTTTCCAAAGAAACTTGCCTACTAAAACTCCTATGGGGTTTCCTTGCGTCTCTAACTGTTCTAATAGGTTGCTTGTTCAAAGCCTTTTTCACTTTGTCTGCCATTCTGGTTGTCTCTTCTTCTGCTTCTTCTTCAAGTAAAACTTCATGGATATCTATGAAATGAGTCTGAAGGAAATTTGGAGAAGTTTCTTGCGTCTCCATTATGCTGCTTCAATTCTAATGCTCAAGGAAAGAAACCTAAACTTTTGAACCTGGGGCTGATATAAAAGTTTGGTTCTTATACGATATTTTGCATGTTTAATTTGTCTTGTGAAAAAAACTCTAGTCTGGCCATGTATAAGAGGGTTCACGAGAAGTGAAGAAAATAATAGGTAGCCACTTGGGTTTGCGGTTGTTAGTTGTTTGGTAAGACGAAATAGTGGCCAATAATTCTAAATGAGGAAAAGGTGAATCTTTGGAGGGATTTCTCGTGAGAGGAAATCAAGAGTTTGTGGCTTTAGAAGCTTAGTTTTATTATGTGTTGAATCCAGCAAATTAATTATTTGGAGTTGATATACAATAAGAAAGAGAGAGCTTTCAACTATTCACGGGTTTCGCCAAAGAAGAAGTGCAAGTTGAGACAAGAAAGTCTACTTGAAGTTTGAACTAGCAGAAAGCAAATTTCAACTAGCCTGCATGCATACTTGTTCATTTTCATCTTTACAAGAACCAGTGTATATATATTAATTGAACTTCAGAGGTTTGAATCTATAACTTATTGTATTCGCTCACATCCATTCATGTCAATTAATGTATATATTTAATTTCTCCATAATTCTATGTAATCTTACCAATTATGCTTGTTTTTGGACAGCACCAAGAATGTTTTTTTTTTTCTTGTAGTATAACAATTAATAAATGGATTCATACGATTTTTATAAGAAAAACAATTTCTAATTTCGTTTTGTTTGCCATCAATCAAGCAAAACAAAAATTTTAAGTGGTTCATCAAGTACAATGTTTTAGCTAATTATGAAGTAAACTACATCCATCTTAAAATTAAACTAAACCACAAAAATTCTTAAATTTTAATACACTTTTATATTTTCTAATTATATATACCTTTAAAGTTTCAAGTGAGTCGGATAGACTTGACAAGACAAGGAGGTTAAGCATGATCACACTAAATCATATATTAAACATAAATAAATGATTAATATAAATTAGACGGATATTAGCAAGTAAAAATCTTAATTCATAATAAGATTTTATATTTTTAATGAAATTTTAAATTCAAAATAAAAAAAACTAAAATATTAAAAAAAATTAAAATTTGTAAAACTAATTATCAATATTTTTTTAAATATTCCCTAGATTAGTTAAAAACACATAAAAATAAATTAATAATTATGTTTATAAAAAAGATTATTATTTTTTTTTATTATCAACAATTGTATTTATAAAAATCCATTGGAGGGTATGCAATATATTTATCATTATTTTAATAATTATGAGAAAATTCTTTTCAAGATGAATAAAAAAAAGTTAAAATTTTCAAATAATTTCTACTTTTTTTAAATTTTTTTTTAAATTTTTTATTCGTTTATCTAAATTTAGTGTTAATTGAAAAACTTTAGTCTCATTATTGTTGAGAATTTTTTAGAACTAACATCCAACTAATATTTAATTGTACATTTAAATAAGATATATATTAAAATTTATGAAATATCCAATAAAATTAAAGGTAGTCAAGGGATTTGATTAAGCTTAAATCTAAATTTAGTAAGGATAAATAATAGTACTAGAGATACAAACTCTCTATATAAACTAATGTGATACTATTATATAATTGTCTAATGATTCATGTTATTTATTGTTAATAATTGCATTGATTTTGTATTCATCCGATCAATACTATCATACTACAATATTACATTGTTTACATTAATTTTTATAATAAAATTGTATATTTGTCTAATAATTCATGTTATTTATTCTTATTAATTGCATTGATTTTATATTCATTAGACTGATACTGTCATGTCTTAATACTACTTTGTTTACGATGGTTTGTACAAAAAAAAAAAATTGTATCTCTAATATTATTCCTAGAATAAAATTGTTAATTTTATATAAAAAGAGTTTGATAATTAACAAGAGTTTTGGAATATTTTATAAAATACAAAGAGGTAACGGAGTAGTAGACCAAAATCTTAGGGGTCAGCATGAATTTTCACTTAACTATTAACATCGGATCTTATTAATACAGTAGAAAACAAAAAGATAAATATTGATTTAGTGTTCTTAATATGCAAAAGCGTAATTGTTTATGCAAACGTCGGGAGTTCACGACGACTACCCTTGAAACAATTTTGATTGTTTCACTGCTCATAGCTCAATATGTTTTAGACAGAATTAGAAGATGGAGAGTATATACTGTGTATTCCTATCGTACGTACGTGGAAAAGAATAAATCGATAGCCTTGTTTAATATCTCCGTGATCAAAACTTTTTTTTTTTTTAAAAAAAATTTGATGCTCCCTTCGTAGTCAAGAATATTGAGCTAGTCTACTTCACTATCTACAAATACCCTCGCGGCTTAAAGATCATATGAAATATGGGCATAGGATTAAATGAATAAACAAAAAAATTAAAATCGTTTATTGGTCATGATCTCTCGAGAATGAAAATCTCTTGAAACTACATAATAAAACAAGCTTAAGAATCTCACCGCAAATTACTACATAATCACGTGGCAGGCCACCAGTGTATTTTGAATTGGTCAAACAAAATATATACATACACATATGGCTGAAGAAGTCCAAATCAAACAATTAATTAGTATTAATTCTAATTAATTAATGGCCTTTTTTCTATTTATTTTAATAGGTAAATAAACCTTTGTAGTTTTGTTGTGTCATTTGGCAATGCCGACCGTAGCCGAACCATGCTAACATATGCTTAATTCTTTCGTTGCTTTGATCCACAACTCTATAAATAGCTAGCACTTCCAACTCCTTGTCACAACAACTAGAACAGCAATACCTCAACAAAGCAAATTTCAAGAGAATCAGTCAACAGCTAACAGCAGATCAGAATCCTATAGCAATGGCTTCTTCTAAGTTGTTCATCGTTCTTACCATCGCAGCCATTGTTGTTCCTTCAGTTTTGGCTATTGACCACGTGGTTGGAGATGAAACAGGTTGGACCATTAACTTTGATTACGAAACTTGGGCTCAGGGAAAGATTTTCCGCGTTGGCGACACACTTAGTAAGTTCTCTTTATCTATTAATTCCAAGATTTTTCTTATTGCTGATACTCAAGCTAATAGATAATTTTTGTTGGGCGCATGCATGCAGTTTTCAACTACCCACAGGGAGCGCACAATGTGATAAGAGCAGATGCAACTTCCTTCCAGCAGTGTGCGAAGCCAAATGGTGTTGAGGCCTTGACTACAGGAAGTGATGTGATTACACTTGCTACTCCGGGAAAAAAATGGTACTTCTGCGGCGTTGGCAGGCACTGCGAGGCTGGAAATCAAAAGCTTGCCATCACTGTTTTGGCTGAAGGAGAATCTCCAGCATCAGCACCTTCGCCTTCGGCTAACAATCCACCATCTGCAGCAACAGCAAGGACTGCATCAATATACTACGGAATTATGGCAGTCATGGTTGCTTTTGTTGCTATAGTCATGGTTTAATATTGAAACAAAGTTGAGGATTTATTCTTTTACTATTGGCTCATGCCATTTTACTAAGTTGTTATAAATTTTTGTTCTTTTGAATTTTTGCAAGTATTGATTTCCAATACTCTGAAGTTGATCATCAATTTAATTAAGTCATTTTGAATTAATTGAATATACCAGGTATCTATATATGTTAACATATCATGCCCTTGAGTTGAACTAATAATAAAGATTGTTAATCATTTCAAATAGCGAAACCAACTAAATATAAACATATATCATCATGATCATGTACAAATACATACGTGATCTGAATTACACTAGCTAATTCTTATAAATTCTGACCAAATATTTTAAAGAGTTACATCCATTCCATCGTCTCATTTGTGAGCAACTTTGGGGAGATGGTTTGAGTAAAACGGGCATGCCTCATGTTCTTCTTGTTTTGCTCTAAAGAGTAGTAAATAACTAAACGAAATAAAGTAGTGAAGTCATAGTTCCTCAGCTAATTAATTAATTGTAGAAGTTTTTGCTGGATGCAACGAAATAAATGTGGGTAGACTTCTAAGTTTGGGAATTTAGGGAACGACCTTATTTTCTGTGATATCTTTCTCTAATAATAACATTTTTTTTTTGGTTAGAGATGTACGAGAAGTCAACAAATAAAGGAGGATGTTGAAACGTAGGATAACTAATAATAAACGTTTTTAATTATATTTTGGTATTTTTAATTTATATTATAAAAATATGAAATTAATTTATAAATTTTATCAAACTACAATATAAGTCATTCATTATTAATTATGTCACGTGTCAATATCTATTTAAAAATTAATGATAAAAAAACATTAGATTATTATGATCAAATAAGAATATAACTAGATGAAAGATATCTATATTGCTGCTAGCAGCTCTTACTATCACCATAAATAAGACTAAATGATTACAAAGGTGTTTGGGATTAGTTAGAGGTATCAGATTGCTTCCACCGTTGACTGATTAGAAATTAGTATTTAAGGTTGATTTAAGATGATATAATTATTACACTGGAAATATATATACAATATAATTAATAATTTTATCAAGTTTGAATTTAAAATTATTAATATGTGGATCAACTTATAACACGATTAATTATTTTAATAATTATATTATAGAAAAAATTTTAAAATAATTACTATTTACCCACTGTTTATGGATTTGACCAACTTTAATTTATTTTTACCAAATAGTCCAATTTTAAGTAATTTGCACGTTTTTATTCTCGTCACCAATTAAACGCTACAGTAATAATTCTACAATACTGAAACCTTAAAACATAAAACCCTAAAACTACAGTAATCGTGTATATTTTAATTATATTTAATTTATTTTTTTCAATTATTTTGCTTTTATTTATTTTTTTAATTTGCCCAAATTTTATTTTGTAAAAATAAAACAATTTAAAATATTAAATTTGTTTATATAAATTTTCTTAATTTAAATAATGAACTTGAAATTAAAAATTAATAATAATAATTTTATTAAATAAAAAATGAAACTTATTTTAAAAATAAATATATATTTAAATTTTATTTACAATTTTTTAATTTTTTTAATTTTAATTTTTGTAAGATAAACAAAATAAATAAGTAAATAAATAAATAAAAGAATAAATAAATAAAAAAGCGACAAAAAAACTAATTTTTAAAAATTTATTAAATTAAAAAAATGAAACTTATACTAAAAATATATAATATATAATTTTTTTAAAAAAAATAATAATAATAAATAGTGGGTGGAACCCGTGCTAGGGTCTTGCACCCCAGCACAGGCCTGAGTTGGAGTCCTGCACCCTAGCACAGGCCTGAGTTGGGGTCCTGTACTCCAGCTTGGGCCATACCTTTTTTAAATTATATTTTATTTAGTTTTTTTTTTATTTTTTTTGATTAATTTAATTTAAATTAATGTTTTATAATTTAATAAATTTTAAATAGGTAAGAAATACAACAATTTAAAAAATATTAATATTTTTCGGCCATTATTTTATTAATTTAAATAATGAAACTTAAATAAAAAATTAATAAATTCAAAATTAAATTCAAAATAAATATATAATATAATATAATATTATTTGGGCTCGTACTGGGATTCCACACTCCAACTCAGGCCTGTGCTGGGATCCAACACCCAGGCACAAGCCTAAGCCAGGGTTCAGCACATCAGTTCGGGCCCCACTATTGTAATTTTATTAAATTTATTTTATTAAATTATTTTATTTTTATTTATTTCTTTTTTTAATTTGCCCAAATTTTATTTTTTAAAAATACAACAATTTAAAAATATTAAATTTGTTTATATAAATTTTCTTAATTTAAATAATAAACTTGAAATTAAAAATTTATAATAAAAATTTTATTAAATAAAAAAGGAAACTTATTTTAAAAATAAATATATATTTAAATTTTATTGACAATTTTTTTAATTTTTAATTTTTAATTTTTGTAAGATAAACAAAATAAATAAGTAAATAAATAAATAAAAGAATGAATAAATAAAAAAGCGACAAAAAAACTAATTTTTTAAAAATTTATTAAATTAAAAAAATGAAACTTATATTAAAAATATATAATATAATATATAAATTTTTTAAAAATAATAATAATAAATAGTGGGTGGAGCCCGTGCTGGGGTCCTGCACCCCAACACAAGCCTGAGCTGGGGTCCTGCACTGCCCCATCTTTTTTAAATTATATTTTATTTAGTTTTTTTTTTATTTCTTTTGATTAATTTAATTTAAATTAATATTTTATAATTTAATAAATTTTAAATAGCTAAGAAATACAACAATTTAAAAAATATTAATATTTTTCTGCCATTATTTTATTAATTTAAATAATAAAACTTAAATAAAAAATTAATAAATTTAAAATTAAATTCAAAATAAATATATAATATAATATAATATTATTTGGGCTGGTGCTGGGGTCCCACACCTTAGCTCAGGCCTGTGCTGGGATCCAGCACCCAGGTACAAGCCTGAGCTGTGGTCCAGCACACCAGTTCGGACCCCATTATTGTAATTTTATTAAATTTATTTTTTTCAATTATTTTATTTTTATTTATTTTTTTTTTTAATTTTTTCAAATTTTATTTTGTAAAAATACAACAATTTAAAAATATTAAATTTGTTTATATAAATTTTCTTAATTTAAATAATGAATTTGAAATTAAAAATTAATAATAAAAATTTTATTAAATAAAAAATGAAACTTATTGTAAAAATATATATATTTAAATTTTATTTACAATTTTTTAATTTTTTAATTTTAAATTTTGTAAGGTAAAAAAAAATAAGTAAATAAATAAATAAAAGAATGAATAAATAAAAAAGAGACAAAAAAAACTAATTTTTTAAAAATTTATTAAATTAAAAAATAAAACTTATATTAAAAATATATAATATAATATATAATTTTTTTTAAAAAATAATAATAATAAATAGTGGGTGGGGCTCGTGCTGGGTTTTTGCACCCCAGCACAGACCTCAGGCATGTGCTGGCTTCCAGAACCCTAGTCGTGCCCCACTTTTTTTTTAATTATATTTAATTTATTTTTTTTAATTATTTTGTTTTTATTTATTTATTTTTGTTATTTATTTTTTTAATTTGCCCAATTTTAATATTGTAAAAATAGAAAAAATTAAAAATATTAAATTTATTTTTATAATTTTTATTAATTTAAATAATAAAACTAAAATTAATAAATTCAAATTAAAT
>JAXCLQ010000011.1:7815077-7831804 GCA_035584115.1 Cedrela odorata
GAAATTCTAATTTTACCCTTATAAATTTACTTTATATTATTTTTCAAAATTCTAACACTTAATACTTTAACAAGTATCTTTACAACCTAGCTACAAGTCCTACAAAAGAAATTGCGGGTGTCACAAGTACCTAGACCTAATGATTATCCAACCATAGGTACTTAGTGGGTATTTAAAAACAAGCTCGATGAGAATTGAAATATTTCTAGAAACAAGGCTAGGCTAGTCTCACAAGAGTATAGTCAATAAAATGGAATAGAATATAATGAGACTTATGCACCCATATCTAGATTAGAATTCATTAGAGTGCTCTTAGCCTTTGCATATTTCAAAATTTTCAAACTCTACCAAATGGATGTCAAAATTTTATTTTTAAATGGTTTTATAAATGAAGAAATTTATGTAAAACAACCTCCCAAATTTGAAAACTATAAATTTTCAAATTATGTTTACAAAATCACTAATGCGTTTTATGGCCTAAAACAAGCACTTAGAACTTAGTATGAAAAACTTAAGGAATTTTTACTAAAACATAATTTTGTGAGGGGTAGTGTTGACATTACACTTTTTATTAAAACAAAAAAATGATGATATTTTACAAGTTCAAATTTATGTTGATGACATCATTTTTGAAGGCACAAATGAATCCTTATATATTAAATTTTCAAGTCTTATGAAAGGAAAACATGAAATAAGTATGATGGGAGAATTAAAATTGTTTTTGGGACTTCAAATTAAACAAACCAACTATGAAATTTATATCTCCCAATCAAAATACATCAAAGAGCAATTGAAAAAATTTGACATGATAGAGGGTAAACCCATTCAAACTCCTACGAGCACTTCTACCTCCTTAGACAAAGATGAAATAGGAAAGAATACGGATAAAAAAGTTGTATAGAGGCATGATAGGTTCTTTACTTTATTTGACCGCCTCTAGACCTAACATTCTCTAAGGGATATATGTTTGTACTAGGTTTCAATATAATCCCAAATAATCACACTCTGTAGCTGTAAAATAAATTTTTAGATATGTAAGAACTACACCTAACTTAAGGCTATTCTATCCAAAGGATGGTGAGTTTAGTTTGAGAGGTTATTTGGATGCTGATTATGGGGGATGTAAAGTGGATAGAAAAAGTACTAGTGGTATTTGTTACTTTCTTGGAAATGCACTAATATCATGGTTTAGCAAGAAACATAACACAGTTGTACTTTCCACCACTAAAGCAAAGTATGTATCCGTAAGTAGTTGTTGTGCAAAACTTTTGTGAATCAAATATCAATTACAAGATTATGCATTGGACCTTAGTCAAATTCTCATTCTATGTGATAATACGAGTGTCATTAACTTAACTAAGAATCACGTGCATCACTTTAGAACCAAGCACATAGAAATCCGTCACCATTTCATTTGAGATCATGTTAGTAAAGGAGATGTGTACTTAGAGTATGTTAACACAAATCATCAATTAGCTGACATTTTCACTAAGCCATTTAATATGGATCGTTTCTATATGATTAGAAATGAATTAGGAATGATGAAAATTGATTGAATTATGATTGAATGTGTTTGTACTTGACAATATGTTTAATTTTGATTTTGGACACATTTGGATCGATAACTTATAAAATGATCGATATGCTCATATGAACATATCGACACTTGAATTGATATGGACTTAAGATCGATATGTTAATAGGGATGTATCGACACTGGAAATGAATTCCGGAATGTATCGATAGCTTGCTTAATAGGATCGATACCTTAGCTTGAAATAATTGCACAATTAATAAGGTGTCAACATGTATCTCGAAAAAACAAAAGCCTCTGAAACCGCCGCCAAAACTAAATGCGTATCAACTGGATTGACACAAATATTGATACCCTTTCATCTTCTCTCCAGTATATATCGATACCTCAGTTAAATGTATCAATACTCTTTATTTTTTGAACAACAGTATCGATATCTCATCAAGATAAATAGATACATCAGTTTTCAGATCTGTGAAAGGATCGATAAACTTTTAAATGTATCAATTCTTTTACGCAATTTCACATATAAAAAGGCAAGATCTAAAAATCTTTGAAAATATTCCTTTTCTCTTTAACTCAAAATCTCATAATCCTTTCAAGATCCTCAAATCCCTTAAAAAAAACCCACAATGCCTCGCACTAAGCACACTGAAACTTATCGCCAAATGAAGAAACAACGTGTAAATGAAGCTTCATTTCAAACCCAAACTTCCCAAGCTTAGAGGCCGAGGATTGATACCTTACTCTTTACCTCACCAGAAAAGTCACACTAGGGAGAGTCATAGATTTTAACTTCTTGGAGTCTATTCAATAACTATATTTCAGGATATTTGAAGAGTTCGGGTGGACTCATTATCTCAAACAACGTGGAACATGTTTTGACACCTTGGTCAAAATGTTTTATGCTTATTTAGACACCAAAGACCCTCATTCAAGGAGAATGAGGATGACTGATTTTACTAGCATAGTTTAAGGACACCGATTTGATATCGATGGCAGCATATTGTCAAGAGTAACTCGAGTATTAGATTGCAAAGTCACTTATCTGGCTAGTACCTTTCAGTCATTGGAGGCTTGTAAAGTAATATTCAAGAATCTAAATATGATCGAAGTGGACAATAAGCCGATACGACTCGGCTTTCACGAGAAGATTATTTACTTGATTGTATCATACAATCTCAATACTCATTCCAGTCGATTTTCGGAGATGACTTACAAATATATGTGGTGGATAATTTATATAATAAAGGGGAGACTTCCAAACTTGTTGAGTTGGATTTTAAATGTCATGGTGAGGACAACAATGATGAGAGCGAGCCATTTACACTATGGCTACGTGATCTCAAACATCATTAGCACTAGTCCTCATTGGATCTACGTAGAGACCAATACTATTGAGCCCATGGTTGCCGCAATGTTATCAGAGACCACACTCTGACACATGCACTATGAGCAAATAGCAAAAAAGAAGTGGGTGCTTCAGGCTCAATATAGGCACCTAGCACAGGGTAGGGGCCAAAAAGAGCATGCAAACATGAGATCAGATGAACCTGTACATCCTCAAGCAAATGATGATTAAGAAACACATGTGAATGCCCCTAAAGCAATAGCACTAGTACCTCCTTCACCTCAAGCAGCGCCAGCACCTCTCTCACTACCTCCCTCAGTGTTAATGGCAATATTGGAGGATATTCATGCAAATATGACCTCTATTGAAAAGTGGGTTAACACCGCTATGACGAATTTTAACGAGAGGCTTGCCAACTTAAATTCTATGGTGATAACTCAAATGCACAAAATTAAAGAGCATTTAACATGGTGTGATCAAGGGATAACACAGCTCGGTAAGCTCAAACTCGAGTTCCAAAAGGAAACTTAGTGCTTCATGCAAAGCTTGGCATGAAGCTCAACACAATCTTCATATCGAGGACTAACTGTCACTTCATCAGCACCTTGACCACCACCCCCAGGCTATCAGTCTTCATACGCTACACAGCTGAGCACATCACGTCATGTTAATGTAGAGAGCAGCAGTAGTTTAGATGAGATATTAAACTGTCTATGATACGTAGATGTGTATTTTGCCTTGTGTAGCTTGATTGTAATCTGCCTATAGATTGCTTATTTTGACTAATTGTATTAACTACTTTGTATTGACAATTATATGTTTAATACAAATTTCATATTTTCTTTTATCTTTGTTTGAACATTTGCATCCTTGATTTCCTTCTTTGATTGCTGACAAAAAGGAGGAGAAGTAATTCGATTAATGAATAATTTATTCAATTGGAAACATAATCTATTGGGAACATAATATGAGACAATAGAAGAATATGGACATTGATTTAGAATTTTAAGCTTGATAAAAAAGGGGAGAAATAAGTTAATTTGACAATAAGGCAAAATAAAACGAGATGTCTCACTTTCATTGTTTAAGAGGGAGAATATAAACTCTATAAACCTTAAGAGGAGAAAATTTGACTTAGCTATTCTTAAGGAAGAGTTTAATAATCTTTAAATAGAACTTAAATTGATTAAAATCTTTAAAATACACAATGTTTTATCATCATCAAAGAAAAGGCAGATTGATGATATCATGTTAGTAGTTTTGATTTGAAATTGATAATATCATGACATATAAGTTTGTGTTTTTGATGATAAACAAATTTATTATAATGTCAATTTAATTTGTGGATAATAAAATACATTTGAATGTGTTAAGATTCAAAAAAATTATATGTGATTAAACTTATGAGCAAACTAAACGATTATCTGTGAGGATTGTGTCTTAAGCTTAGTAGAATCGATACTTAAAGTCAAAGGATTGACCTTTTCACAAAACGGATCGATACCTTAATCTCACAAATCGATACATTTGAAGAAGATCGATATTCAGAGTTCAAAAGATTGACATCTCTGCAAGTTTGAGAGTTCAAAAATAATTATAAGGCGAACTAGATCAATACATGTGATAAGAGATTGATACGTTGCAAACTCGAGAGTTCAACAATAATTATAAGGCAAACCAAATCAATATGTTTGATGAAGAGATCGATATGTTGCAGACCCGAGAGTTCAAAAATTATTACTAGCCAAACCAGATCGATACATCTAAAAAAAGAAATAATAAATTGTAAGTCAAAGACTTCAGAATTATTTACGAACTTGACCATATCAATACGTAAAAGAGAAAGGATCGATACTCAAGATCGAAAACAAGTCTAGATTTAAATTTGGCATGAACGGATCAATAGTTTCTAATGTTTTTAAAGCTCAATGGCAACTTCTGCAACATTTATGGAGAACATTAATTACGCCAAATAAATCCATTAGACACAAGGGTCTTCACAATAAGAATGAGTATAAATAGAAAATTTCAAGACAAGAAGAACAATAGAGTACATTTTGCAAATTATTTGAACATTTTTCTCGATCTTTTAACGTAAAAATACTCTATTCCTTTCTCTACTGCAATTATTCTTTGTATTTTCTTACATGAGAGAAAATCAAAATTGTGAGCTTAGTGTGCTATCTACTTTAGTTAGAGAGTTAAGAAACAGAAAAACTATTTCTAATTATTGTAGGTTCATTTTCACCCAGTTAAACGAATATTATATTGGATTTTTCTTCACCTGAAAAAAAGAAAGTGTATTGTTGCCCTCCACCATATAAGAAGGAGTTGCATTCGGTTTCACTTGACCCATATAAACAAGGAGATAGTCAAACCTCGATGGTAAACTAAAACCGAGAGAGTGGACGTAAGTCATTCTTGCCGAACCACTATAAATTTTCTATTTGCAATCGCTCTTTACCCTTTTATTTATTGTAGTACATTCATAATCACATTCATTTCAGCAATAAAATTTTTAAATAACTTAATTCACCCCCTCTTGGATATTACCAATTATGAAAACAGAGCCCGTTAACCACCATTAATAAACGATACTTTAGCGTTAGTTGAACTTTTAGGGAAAATAACTTTATTTTATAGACAATTTACATTTATGTTCAACACTAAATCATTCTTATCAAATAAACCAATTTCATAAAATTTGAACAATTTTGCTCTCACAATCAATTTACATTTAAACAGAAAATTAGAACAAACAATTCATTCTCAATAACCTCTCCACAAACTCAGGTGACTGAATTATTTCCGGCAAGTGAGAAAAATGGTTAGTTTGTTTGTATTATTGTTGAAAATTTTGATTTTTGTTAAGAAAATTAAAATGGCATATTGTGATATAAATATATTTTTTAGTCATTTTAAGAAAATTCAAAATATATTTTTTAGTCATTTTAAGAAAATTCAAAAAAAATTAAGATTTTTATGGGTGGTGGCCAATAACCATGAGTGGGGAAGGGGTGGGTGGTGACGACCGTGAGTGGGGCGACAGCGGCCGCCGTGGGTGGTGCAACTCTCCCACTCCAAATGCAACATGACAAATTTGGTCATTTCCATCAAGAGCAATCGTAACAAACATGGTTCCCCGATATGTACCCTTTAAAAAGGTATTATTAACAGCAATCACGAACGAATTAAAGAAAGAAAACTATGTACAAACACGCCAAGCACCATGAAGAAGTAAATAAAATGATCGTCCTCATCCGTTTCTATGGGCGTTATTGTACTCGGGTTTCTATCCTTTAAAACATGGAAAAAATGTGGGAGTAATTTAAACGACTCGGATAGATCCCTGCACGCCAATGCATATTCTTCTTCCCTGCTAGCTAAGCCTTACGGTATGATACAACCACTCCAAACTCTCGGTGTATGTTATATCGAATGTTTATTGCAGTATAAATTCTGCTAGGATCTTGAAACTTGTCCATTTTATATTCACCGATAAATCAGCTGTTTGCTTGGCTGTGGCCTGGCTGTAACTGATCGCTTCAATGAGTATGACATATTTCAATTAATTTAACAAATAAATATTCGTTATTTCTATCTGTGTAGTTGCTCGAATTCGTCATTTACATTAGTCTACCATACATTTCACCTAAAATCGATCTAATGCGGACTTGGTTACTTTAAACTGAAAATGGTTTCTCAATGTCATCATACCCAATTTATCTCGTAACTCTTTCTTTGAATTGAAAATCTGGCCAACACATATGGCATCGAAAGTATAACTAGACAATGCATCTAGCGGCCGAGAAATCAAAGGTGGAATTGGCGACAAATAGCGAGAAGTTGTTAAACCCGATATATTCTCTTGACACCCCATTGATCTGCTTCTTTGACTTAGTCCATGCCCCAAGTTCATCGTTGCATTGGTATTTTCATCACAATAATTCATACCGGGGGTTCTGATTGTATTGTCAAAAATGTCAACACCCTCGTCTTCTATACATGGTTGACTATCAAAATAATCATATACATGATTCTCATTGTACCGACACGGAGAGTATCCTCCTTAAATTGTAGGATATTCATAATGTTTTAGTGAAGGCTCTATAGCATTTACGTGAGTCGGTGAACAATACTGATGATGATTGAATTGATTACTCCCCCAAAAAGAAACAAATGGTTGTACGTGTACTTTTGGATTGTCAAGCTGCCAAAGAGAAGTATAAGACACCCCGCGATCATCAACAACTATCATCTCTGTAGTAACGTACAACGGACTAAGATATCTAGACTTTGTAACCATAATACTGCTCACAAAAGCATTTACATCAGAGTCATCTACGATATCCAAGTATATAACAGATTCGATCTCACTGTCTTTGAAACTTGTTTTAATATAAATAGTAAATTCTGCTCGATCAATCCGAGAGAAGTCATATAACATGCGTAATAATTGTTGGAACATGACATTCTTTAAAACGAACAAAGTTTTAAATTAGTACTTCTCAGAACCATTTGATGTTGTTATCCATAATCCTCTGTAACGAACACCAATCGGCACAATACCAACTACACCTGATAAATTATAAAATAATTTATATTTATTTAAATTTACTAATAAATTAATTTTTCTTTAGGAAAAATTTTAAATTAATACAAATTCAAAAAAATAATAATAATAATTTATTTAATGCAAAATTTAAATTAGTACAAATTCAAAAAAAAATTAATTAATAAACAAAATTATTTAATGCAAATTTTAAATTAGTACAAATTCAAAAAAAATAATTAATAAACAAAATTACTTAATGTAAATTTTAAATTACTACAAATTCATAAAAAAATTAATTAATAAACAAAATTACTTAATGCAAATTTTAAATTACTACAAATTCAAATAAATTAATTAATAAAAAAATTCCTTAATGCCAATTTTAAATTACTACAAAGTCAAATAAATTAATTAATAAAAAAAATTCCTTAATGCCAATTTTAAATTACTACAAATTCAAAAAGAAATTACTTAATACAAATTCAAAAAAAATAACAAAAAAATTTATTTATACAAATTTTAAATTAATAATAGAAATTAAAAATGATTGTCATCGTTTGGGTCAACGACCTCCTAATTCATTCACCGTAACTAACTTGTTTTCATGCTTTTTTGGTGTTTTAACAAATAAAATTTAACAATTAATGTTATATACAAATCAAATAAATTATAATATTAACCACAATAAATTTTATGCACATATTTATATTAAAATCAACCAAAAATCATCCAAAATTAAAGCACAAAAACTCACTTGTGTTTATATTTGTCGTTAAAATACTCGAATCTTTCACCAACGGACGAACTATTAAAATATTGAAAGTGTGAATATTAAAAATATGAGACAATAAACTATTTTTATAATGTGAAAGAAGTGTAAATTAGTCATAAGGGTAAAATTGTTCAATATTTTTTTGTCTTTTAGTTTTTTTTATTTTTAATTTCTTTATTTTTTAAATTTAAAATTTTAAGTAAATTTTATTATAGTAAATTTTATTATAAATAAATTTAATATCATCACTTATATTTATTGTGTATATTTTTTTAAAAAAAGAAAATATTTATTATGTATATTTAAAAAAAATAAAGAAATTAAAAAATAAAAAGACAAAAAAATGGTCAAAGTTCTGGCCAAGCGCACAAGACTTGAGCCTTTTTTTTTTTCTTTTTTTGTACTTTAATCAATTTTTATTTTGTCTTTTAATGTACTCAAACCATTTTTTTTTTTTGTATTTTAGTTTTTTTTAATTTCTTTTTTGTTTTAATTTACATAATAAATAAATTTTTTTTAAATATAAATAATAAATAATAAGTTATGAAATTAATTTTTTATTTTTTTTAAATTTATAATTTTATGTAAATTATATTATAATTAATTTTATTGTAAATAAATTTAATTTTATCACTTATAATTTATTATGTAAATTTAAAAAAAATAAAGAAATTAAAAATAAAAAAAACTAAAAGATTAAAAAAAATCATTGTAACATAGGGGGTACTGTAGCATACGAGGCACTGTAGTTATTTTTTTTTTAGATTAGGTGATCATGAGAGAAAATTTGTACAAATTTAATGAAATTGATCCGTTTAATAAGAATATTTTAGAGTTCGTTATATAAAATACGTATAAAATAAGGTTATTTTAAAAAACAATTCAGAATTTTCTCGAATTTATATCAGAGGAGGCAAATTAGTGTGTCAGAGAAATGTTGTTACAGGGTGCGTAGTTGGTACCTCAAACAAATGCTGGACACGTGGGAGTGGTTGGTAGAGTATGTTCTCCCTCCTTACAAATATAAATTGTGAGGGCGATCATATAGTTGTACAAATTCTTATTTTTTGAAACTTTAATGTTTTCTCTTTCTAAAATTCATTGTCGATTTATCAAACTCGACTGTAAGAGTGTTTACGCCAATAACCTCCACCAACAACTTTAACTGTGTTCTTAATACAAGTGTCCTTGCAAGCTACCGACGTGGACGTTTGTGAGGAAAGTGATGGATCCCGTGCACGAGAATGATTTTCGCGCGTCTATCTAAAAAGCTTCGATTGTCACATAGATCATGCAAAAAAGCTCTCAAAGAATCGTAGATACGGACATATACATATTTTAAAATTTAAATATTTTAAATATAAACAACAAAGTTTAAAAAGTTATTCTTCTTTAAATTGGTTTTCGAAAAAGTAAGTCTAACTTTACACTTACCTCCAAGCGTATCCACATGTCATATTAATGAAGATGGTTTCGATTTTGTGATAAGATTTCCAACTTAGGGTATTAGCTTCAACAAGCGAACATAAAATTTTTTACACTTAGAAAATTTTAACTTATTCAATAGGAAAAGAAGAAATCAATGAAACACTTTCAATTATTTTTTTTTCTTCCTTTGTTTTTGTTCAAAACAAAAATAAATAAGCTCATCTCCAATTTATACTTACAGAATGAGGAAAAAAAGAAAAAAAAACTAAGTTTAAGTCCAATACTTAGCACTTAAGTATTCTCTCAATTCAATTCTCAAAATAATCAAATTAAATTGATTTCAATCCATCCATACGTATAACACACATATACCTTTTATTTATCAAATGAATAAAATCATACCAAGTGTCAAACAATCCAAAATTGATTTCAAAAATCATGCAATGGACATTAATCACATTAATGTAACATTATAATATATTAATCTTATTAATACATCAAGGAAAGATATAGATATATATATAAATATTATTGTTTTAATAATAATATATATGTAATCATTGCTTAGATATTTATTATTATATAAATATATGAAAATATATTTTCTTTTAATGATTTCTTTAATTAAAATTAAAGAATTAAATCTCAACCATTGATTCAAAATAAATGTACAAAATTTAATTAAAAACTTGACACTTGGCAACATCACATAATACCTCTTTCAACCAAAGAACCATTTGATTAAATAATAATTATATAATTAATAATGAATAAATGAGTTTATTCATTAATATTAATATATCTTATTTTTTTTCAATATCACCGTAAATTATATTTACCAAATAAACTCATATAGTAGTACGTGCATATAGTAAAGTCTCTCTATTGTCGACTTTTAATCGAGTCTGGGTCATAATATCATCAAACCTCTAACTCAATTATAGGATCAGAACCTCAATCATATATAAGATTCGTACATCCTCAAAATATTTTTTCAGACATACATGCTTTGACTAAAGATTTGATTCCCACTTATGATAATTCCATCTAGGATCTCAAGCTCTAATATCTGAGACAGCAAGTTATCACCTGTCCTCATACACTAAAACACATTACCAACAAACCTCTTTCAACAAGTATGACTAGCCCCATGCTATATACACAAGTGAACAATGTGCCTCAGAGCAGAAGACAATCGTGACACCTCAAGTCAAAGGATTAATGGTACACTAGTACGGTTGTATGACGTATATTAATTGTGGATAATCACTCATGTAATTTGTCATGTTCAATAATACGTTTACCAACGTATTACCCATATTTATACTATTATGACATAAGACTCGTAACCTAACTATTAGTATTCAATGCTAATCATTGACAATATTAAACATATCAGTCTTATAATATCATAATTTTATATGACATTACCTCAATAGGGATTTGATTCTGATGTATTTAAATCAAAGACTATGTGCTCATATCTACAACTCTTTGTAAATAGAATTTTGACATTATAATACCTAACGGGATCTAATTGTTCATAATATATAATATAAATCAGCAACTAAATATACAAAATGATATAAAAGCCAATTTATTAATCATAAACAAATTTATAATTAATTACATAAATATATATACAAAAAATGATATCCCTAAACTATATAATACGATTTGTTATAAGGTATATCTCCGACAAAAAGAAAGCCTAAACTCAACAAGTTCCGACCTTCAAATTTATTCCTTTCTTATTTAGATTTGCTTGTGCTCTGATCATTAGGGTGGTCTTTTCCTTAGTTTTATTAGCGTTGCTCAACACAAAACACATTTCATTTTATTTATTATCGATATGCTTGTATTTTTTTTTTTATTGTGTTGGTTGCGTTTCCTACGTATTTAAATACAAGTTGTAAGTTGTGTTTGTTGACTAAAGTTTCGGTATTTGTATGCCGACTCGTGTGACGTCGAAATTTTGACATCAACAATCCTTGTTATTTTGCCAGTATAAGTAGAAGAATCATAGTGCTAATACTAATAAATTTTTATACGAACTTGTCTAAGTGATACACTATTATCATATATTTTACATTATTTTTATTAAATTAGAGACATAAAAATTTAATATAATACTAACATATAAATAGAATTTATGTAATACTAACACATTATTTTGTATAAATAGAATTTATATCTATAATCATACTTAAAAAAATAAATAAATAAATAAAGTGAGAGAATAGAATCCATCAAACATGCGTACCATTAATTTCGAAGATTGAATGAGATACATGGTTTAAATGTTTTGTGTGATAAAAAAGCTTGGGATTGCATAAAATCTATAGACTAATGATTTAAACCGATTAATCCAATTTAAACAGTGAAAATTTGATCTAAATGATCCGGCGTGTCAATTTATATTATTGTTCCGTTTTTGTAATAAAACTAATCATTAAATCCCACTCATTTACAATGAAATTAACTAAATTCAATTGAAAATTCATTTTGATTTGACATAGCTTGTTGCATCAGTTCAGTTTTTTTCCATGTTTTCTTTTATACGATGTTTCACCATTCGAATTTTGAATGTATTTGGATTTATTTTGATGTTGAATACCAACTGTACATACTGATTGAAATATGCCACAAATCTGTAAATCCTCTATATTATTGCTTTGAATTTGCTTTTATTCAGAGCCTTCTGTTCAATTTTAGTAGAATAACTTTGGTATGCTGTCTCTCATGGATTTGGTAATGGCAAGTCTTGGTTGGATGTGAGCCGACCCAAGCCAAAATGCACAAGTTTCCTGTCGGAGGATTAAAACGAAATAAGCCGATCTTTCTTTACCTAAAACTTAACTTTGAGAATGAACATAATGCAACCAATAGTTAACAACTAACACAATGAATTGGAAGCTAGGTGGCAGAGAATGAAGTTTCAACCACCCCCTAAATTTAAGCAAGCGTGTCTCCGTGTCCCTGTCTGATGTAAACTGCACATTGCATTGCTCTCAAATTTCACCCACTGTCATCCCAAAAGCTTAAGCTTAAGCAGCAAAGACTAGCAACGTGGTTATTGTGACTCAAGGAAAGGTAACTGAACCATACAACAGGAGTTTGTAGCAAAAGCTTTATGGTAATATGTCACTTTCTTGCCACAATGGTCGCATTTAAGCTATAGCAGACCAAACACGCACCTGGGGTACATTTGTTTAGCTGATAATTGTCCCTTGATAAATCAATCGGCAAATGAGAGCCAGCCCCATGTACACACAGTCTCTCAATAGGACAAAGATTCATGAAAGCTATGACATTGATATTATGCTGATTTTAATTAATATTTATCCAATAATAAAAAGACTGTAAACTGGAATGCTCAAAATATTAAAACAGCTAATCAATTTAACTAAAAAACTTGGAAACCAGAATTTAATGCAACAGAAGAGTATGTTTACTGTAAACCCACGATCAAATCTTAAACACGAAATATAGAGCAACCCCCTTTAGAACACGGCCAAATAATGATAAGTTTAAGAACACTTAACTGTTTCATTTTGAGGGGCATTTATAAGCATTTGGAAAATAAAACTGTAATGGTAAACTGAACAAAAACCAATTTATAAACAATTTTATGGCTTAAGACGTAATTGAAAGTTCGGCTAGTGAACATAACAGTTTGCCATTTGTTTCTTCAATCTCCAAAACACCCTATCCCTAACTTCAAATTCCATGAAATTCTGACTTGATTTTACCTAATTTAAACACCAGACCTTAAAGTTTTGTTTTGTGCAGTATGGTAGGAATTCAGTAACACATTATTATAACTTCTACCTATTCCATTCATATATATATATATATATATATATCCCTGGTTTAGGAGCTTGAGAACAGAAGGAAGACTTGACACAGCAAAAAATGAGAACCAATACATTGATGCTAGGTTCAGATATGTTATTCACACATAATTTGCAGGAAAAGTAATTCAGAACTTTCTTCCCTAAAGATTGAAAAGTACCTCTGTATTGATGGTGACCAAATGGATCATTGATTACCTCAATGCTTATCAAGAAATATGATACATGTCTATGAAAATGCCCATCCAACTAATTTCTCCTCTGTGCTTTGCAGTTTGTATAAAAGATTGATATGCTTGAAAGTGGCACAGTGAACGACGGCCATCAAAAAAAATAAAAGCAACAAATTGACCAAAGTCAATCAATTGTGGCGTAAAAATGGTAACATTTTACATTACCAAAATGACTGCATAAAATAAGATAAAGCTAAACTTTTTCAAGGCTTCTAATTCACAGCAATTTCATTTTCACAATCTTCAATCATCTGATTCAAAAATGTTGGATCAAAATCTGAAAACCAAATAGGCTAACACAAAAAACAAATAAACAAACCAACAACTTCTAAACAAAGAAACATTCAAAGAATGCCAATCTTACACAAACTAAGTAGTGGCAAGATTTGATTTGAAAAAAGATTAAACACAATAATGTTCCAACAAGGGATATCTTTAACAAAATGAAGAGGGAGAACTTTTTCCCCCCAATAAAAAACGTTGAAATTAATTTCTGAATCAGTCTTGTCTGTGTTCAAAATGCATCAAGAAATTCTATAAGGTTACACACAGAGGAATGTTAAAGAGAGAATTTTATTCTCTTAAACCACCCCGAAAGAAAAAAAAAGAGCATGTAACAACCCTTTCCCTTTCTCATCATCCTATACAATCCAATCTCTTCTTCCATTCTTCAAAAATCTAATTGAAATAAAAAATAAAACTTTAAAGCAAGGAATAGAGTAAAGTAAAAAAGGAGCCGCACCCGTGTTTTTGACAGCCAAAATGAATCATTTAATCACTTTGTGACTTTAGATCTCTTCTTTGCCTCACTGTAAAGCACCACACCCATGATCGTTACTGCAAATCCAGTCATTCCCATTACTGTCACCGGATTTCTAAAAATCAAGACTGAAACAACCGCTGCAACAGCTGCCTTCGCATTGCCTAGCACCTGTAATGTCAGTGCACTTGTATGCTTCGTCACCAAAAAATTTGTCAAATTAACTAAATAAGCCACTGTAGCATTTCCGAGTAACAAGAACACAATAAACCGATCTCCTCTAGCCTTCTCCAGCGTAATAGCAGCCACATTCCCTTCTATGTAAAGAGTAAACGGAAGCAATATAAATGCAGCCATCGGTGCCATATAGAGCAACAAATTCATAGAATGCAATTTCTCAGCCTCTGAAGTTAACAAGAGTCCTTGAACAACAGATTTTAAGGCACGCCCAGCAGTGGATCCAATACAAACCAAGAACCCAAACAAATGAAATAAGGGTTCACTGTTGCTAGCCAAAACTATGCCAAACACAACTGGCAACAAGGCGCAATAAACTTCAGCAGATTCTTTCTTGCAAGTAATCAGAAAAGCAAAGATTGCAGTAAAAAACGGCGTCGTAGCACCAATGGCTTGATTAAAAGATACAGGCAAGTATCTAAGCGAAGTGTTGCCACACACAACAGAAAAACAAAAGATGGCACTCAAAGCAAAGATTTTCATAAACTGCTTTCTGGATAAAATATGTTGAAGCGGCACTAGATCAAGAAAGTTTATAGCCACGTAACTATACACCGCACAAGACAGCATATGAAGCATTGTAAGAAAGATAGGGTAACGGTAACCGTAGAAGCTGAGGAGGTACTTGTTGAGAAGCAGTACACCAATGTTTGATATGTACCATGATCCAATGATCAGAGCCGTAAAAATGTTGGGCGATACGTACGATGAAAATGATCCAATGGCGTTGTTACGTACAACACCAGGTGGGGTCGCCGGAATGTCCAAAACTTGATGGTCTGCTGATGTATCCGATAATCTCGGATTGCTCATTCGCCTTGTTGTCCATGTCTGTGCCTCCACCATTGGTCAGGTACAAGACAGGAATTATCTCCTTAACTTTATCTCCCGAAAGCACGAACCAGACAGACAGAGAAAGAAAGAGAGGGAGTAATAAGTTTAGATTTGAGATCTGGAAGTGGAAAAAGGAGTGGAGAGGATGACGATGTAGTTAAAGAACAAATGTGGATCCGATCTGACGGCGGAAGCTTAGATTTGGAGGGGCGACAGAATATGGGCCGTTGGTGGGAAGATGAGTTGGATTCTTTGATTAACGAGAAAGGGAGCTTAGAGTAGAAGTCAGAGAGCTGTGTCGGTATTAGATGCTTTAATCTGACCGTGAAATGACTTGGATAATTACCATGTGTCTTTATGTAGTAAGGCAGCTTAATCCAGTTCAGTACAAGTCCCACGTACGTTTTACACGTGTGAACTTGTTTTGACAGTCCGAACAAATCACATTCCGATTTTCAAATTCTCCCAATTCCCGGCCTCTTTTTCTCCGTTGTTTTCTTCTTTTAACTTCTATCTTTGAAAGTAATTAATTGTACAAAATATGTTTGCATAAATGGAAAATATACGGGGAATTTGGGCAACTCCTTCAAAGAAATGTTCCATAATATTTATACAAGCCGAAGAGGTCGGGTTATTTTATGCCACCGGCTTACCATTTGTAAGAAATTTGTGAAGTTTATAGATGCCAATTTGGTTCTACCTGTTACTTGGCCCTTCAGGCATATGGTACTTAAGATAACCGTCCTCGCCGCCTCGGGCAGATATTATCAACAACAAACTCATTTTTTTTTTTAAATGTTAATTATGTCTTTTAATTTAATTTTCGTGTTTACTCTTTCTTTCTTTTTTTAATGTTTGTTGTGTTTAGTTAATGACTTATTTTATAATACGGTGGATTATCTCTTTTAGAAATAGACAATGGTTGTTTTTCAAAATGTGATTTATTAAATATTTAAATGGACTAATTAGTCTCTCATATTATCAAAACTGAAACCAATTAATTAAATGATCTAACATATATATATATATATATTTAAAAAAATTATATCTTTATTTTATAGTCAAGAGCATGAATCAATGGTATATAACTGATATTATTATTATTATTATTATTATTATTATTAAGATAGAGGGCAGTTTCCATGGCGTTTAAACTAAGTCTATAATAA
>JAXCLQ010000011.1:7844634-7856867 GCA_035584115.1 Cedrela odorata
TCCACTGCATATTATAATAATTTTCAGAATTAAAATTTTAAATAGTCAAATGAAAACAGAATAATATGCAGTGATGAAAATAGATTTCGGGTCAGATATCAGACCGCCCATCGCCCTCTACTTTTCACATGTACCGGTACCTTCACACAACACAAATCAGAATGTGTTTTCAAAGCACATAAACTCCCCCCCTTATGTCTCACGGCTAGGGTTAAGTAAAAATTAAAGTAATAACTAATATACAGTCATAAATACAGAAAATAGAAATAAAATACAATTTAAAATACAATGGCCTCCCCTTGGCCTCAAAACAATATCTCAACAACTCCTTCTCAACAATATGCAAATATAACTCAAAGCAGATCTCATTTTTCATATAAAATAGAATGTAAATCAATTTATATATAAACTATTTCTTATTTCGGAAAACATTAAATTTTATAAAAAAAAAATTAAAAAATGAAAAATATGTAAAAATCCACTTACAGGTGTCGTAAAAAACAAAACAAAACTTCGATCACTAGGGACTGGATGGTAACTCTTTCGGCGTATCTATAACATATTTATATTAATTGTTAACATAATAATTGAAGTATACATGCTTAAAATTTAACTACGTCATTGATGTACAATAAGGTTTTCCCCCCTTTTTGAATTCTATTTTCTTCTATAATCAAAATCTAACGATTAATAATCGAAGTGTCGATTATATTTAATTCACTATTACTAACCAATTCAGTACGATAACACATTATTTTGAAATCTAAATAAGTGCAAGCATATTATCACTATTCATATTTTCCGATAAAATTTAATTTTACCTAATCTAACAACTAATCAGTTTAATTCTAGTCTAAAATAAGTATAATCTATAAAAATTATCTTAGATAAACAGTATTTTTCGGCGTGAACAGTATTTTTAGCATAAATAGTAATTTTTGGCATGAACAGTAACCCGCTATGAAAAGTGAATTATCGAAAAATGTATAAATACAACAATAATAAAGTTAGGAACTATACCGAGGGGTCAATTTAAACCTAAGACATTCGGATTGCAAGTAATTTCAAAAATTTCCAATTTGTAAATAGTAGCACTATTCTTTTTCCGGCTTAATCGTTAACCGAATCACTCAAACGAAGCTTCTAGAGTGTAGCTCATGTCGTGTACGTGTGATTTGTAGTAAGAAACGGAAGTTTAATCGGTTGAAAATGGAGTAATTTGAAAAAAATTAAAAAAATTAAAAAAAAACAAAAAACAAAACGAAGGTACTGGAAAAAAGAAGAAGATGGCTTGGGTTTGTTTCTCAGCAAGCTTTTATTGAAATTAAATTTTAATAAAATAACCATTTTACTCTTGAAAAAAAAAAGAAGAAATTCAATAATAAGGGTAAATATGTTATTTAAAAATTTTCTATATTCTAGGCTTCAATTCTCTCTCATCTAACCTCGGATTTGACTCAAATTTAATTCATATTGATTCTTATCAAGTCTTCTTTCTGTAGAAATAAACCGTTTATCAATGGAAATTTTTTATCAACGCCAATTTTCGTTTTAAGATTGGATGCACGAATAGAATTTTAAGAAATTTTTCTAAATTTAGTAAATTGTTATCAAATCACTTACAATAGTTAAGTAAACATTAATACAAAGTTATTTACTCGGTTTTCATTACCCCAACATAATTTATAAAATGACCAAATTACCCCTAGTATATAAAATGACTAAAATGCACTTTATTTAAATTTTGAAGTATTACATCACTACAACAAATTAAGCAAAGTATTGAAAGTTGCTTGACCAACATCTTGTATTTCAAATTCTCTTTCTGGTAACTCTACATCTTCTGTATCATCTTCAGTGTTCTTAGCTTTATATTTGTTAAGCTCCACCTCAAACTCTGATGTATCTTGGTTAGTTTTTACTATGATAGTTTCTTGATCTGATGTGCCTTCTTTATTAATTATACCATCTTCATAAAATGTAACATCCCTACTTATAATGCACTTGGAATTTCTGCCATCACTACACTATAATTTGTATCCTTTAATTCCTTGTGGATAACCAATGAAGATACCTTTCACTGCCCTAGCACTTAGCTTCCCTTGATTGATGTGAGCATATGCAGTACATCCAAAGACTCTAAGATGACTCAAGTTTGGTTTATGGCTTGTCCAAAGTTCGTCTAAGGTCTTGAAGCCTAAAGTAGAAGTTGGACTTCTATTCAATAGGTAAACTGCAATAGTTACAGCTTCTACCCAAAAGAATTTTGATAGCCTTGCACATATCAACATGCAGCTCACCTTTTCCATGAGTGTTCTGTTCATTCTTTCAACAACACCATTCTGCTGAGGAGTGAATCTAACTATCTTATGCCTTAATATACCATGTACCTTACACAAATTATCAAAGGCCTTATTACAATATTCCATGCCATTATCAGTCCTCAAGACCTTCACTTGTTTTCTAGTTTAATTCCCAATAAGTTTCAACCATTCTTTGAATATTTTAAGGGTCTGATCTTTACTTTTCAATGTAAAAATCCACACCTTCTTAAAGTAATCATCAACAATTGAAAGAAAGTATCTAGCACTTCCCAATGAACTTACTTGAGCTGGCCCCCAAATGTTCGAATATAAATATTCCAGGATGCCTTTGGTGTTGTGAATTCCCTGGCCAAACTTAACTCTATGTTGCTTTCCGAACACACAACTTTCACAAAATTTGAGTGTCCCCAATGAATTACAACCAAGAAGACCTTGTTTTTTCAATTCATCTACGCCTCTTTCTCCAAGATGACCAAGTCTCAAATGCCACAACATTGCAGAAAGTGAATCTTGCGATTTGACATTGCTTACTTCACCTATCATTTCACCTCCTTAAATAACATACAACCCATTCCTCTTTACTCCCTTTAACAAGGTTAATGAGCCTTTCATTACCTTGAGAACTCTATTTTCTACCTTGATCGAGCAGCCCATATCATCAAACATTCCTAAGGATAGAAAGTTCATTTTCAACTCTGGGACATACCTAACTTTATCAAGACTTCTACTTATTCCATCATAGAGATTAAGTTTGATGGTGCTATCCCTAGAACCTTGCAAGACATATTGTTTCCTATTAATACCTTTCTCCCATTTGTGAGTTCTAAGGATGTAAACATACCTTTATTGAGGCACATATGATATATGCATCCGGAATACAAAATCCATTCATGTTCTAGTTTGTCCTTGGAGACAATCAACATGAAAACAGTTTTGAAATCTTCTTCTGTCACCATTGCTGCATCTCTTTATTTTCTAGATAAACCTTCTTTCTTTTGATCTTGTCTTTTTGAACAATTTCTTTTGAAATGGCCCTCCTTGTAGTAGTGAAAACATTTTAACTTTTTACCCTTGGAGCTTGATCTTGATTACTTCTTTCCTTTGAACTCTTTCTTGTCTTGTCTTCCTCTTGTATTCAGTTCTTTAGCTACTCCAGAATCTTTCTGTTTAGACTTCTTACTAAGTCCTTTAGAACTTAACGAAGACTGTACATCATCCATGGTGACTGTATCTCTCCCATATAGTAAGATTTCTACAAAAAGTTCATAGTTGGAAGGTGGTGAGGTGAGAAGCATCAATGCCTGATCCTTGTCCTCGAACTTGATATCAATTGTCTCAAGATCAAGAATGGTCTTATTGAATTGATTAAGATACTCTTTGATTGGACCTCTCTCCTTAAGACTGAATGCATAGAGTTGTTTCTTCAAGTATAGTCTGTGTGCCAAAGATTTCTTCATATATATTGATTTCATTTTGTTCCATAAGCCAAGAGCTGTATTTTCCTTCGACACTTCCCTTAGAACTCCATCGCCAAGAGACAACACCAAAGCTCTATGTACTTTCTTCTAAATTTCTTTCTTTTCTATTTCGTTCAATCCAGATGACATATTTTCCTCTTCCAACAAAGTTTCTTCCAATCCTTCATGAACCAGATAAGCTTTCATTTTCATCTTCCAAAGATTGAAATCATTATCACCAGTAAATTTCTCAATTGAGAATTTCGAAAAAACCATGCTGGATTTCTTGTGGAGCTCTGATACCAAATTATTGAACAAATAGATGACAACTAGAAAGTAAATCAAGAGAATCAGATGCCAAAATTCAACTACAAGATCAAAGTCTTAAAATACTCAAAGCTATAACCTTATAAACTTAAATGAAAACCAAGAATTCAAAGAAAGAATTACAAAAGACTAAAAAAATTTCTAGAAAGAGAAAATGCTCTCTGATTTCTATATTTCTGCAAAATCACGCATTCCATTCCAGCCATCAAAATGAACTATTTATAGTTACAAGTCAAACGATACATTTTGCTTAACTAACTAATCATAACAGTCCATCAGCTTCTTGCCAGCTCAGCTACCAGATTTAACTATCAATTAGTTATTCTGCTGCAAACAACGGTCAAACACATTGAAATATGAATCACATTCAAACATCTATTGCTCTGCCTGCGCGGTAACTGACTTTAACATAAGCAAGAAGTTCTTGGATTTTCTTGCGCCGGAGGTCTTGATTGGCATCAAGTTTCTGGCTAGAGAAAATATGTGAGTTGCATATTTTTCTGAGATTTCTCCATGGTGTCGAGACATGTAGCCAAGCAATCGAGAAATCACTGTGCTGATGGGCTAGATTTGAGTCGGGGACGGTTCGATTACAAAAGGATATGTCATGATTTTGAAGGATTTCTTTGGCCATCGTTGCTGAAGAAATAACGACTGCGGTCACCTTACCAAATTTTAGACTCATTATGGGGCCATGAATCTGGGCAAGCTTGGCTAGTGACTTGTGAGGTTTGTCACCAAGCTCCAGGAGGTTTCCGATGACGGGAAACGGATAAGGTCGTGGAGGAAGCTCTCTGAATCCTGTGCTGCGTTCTCTATAAAAGGATTTCAACGCTAAAGCCAAAACGAGGGGAAGGCATAGCATGCTGATCAAGATATTCGTCTTTCTCTATATCTGAATCTCCCAACAACACTAAATTTAGGTGTCGTTCACCTTCTTAAAATACTATTATATATAGAGAAAGATGGATATATATACTTAAAATTTATATATATTTTTGTTTCGTTCCTCTTAAAATGTATTGAATTTCTAAATATATATATATATATATATATAAGCATTAGTATAATATATCATTTTTTTAATATAATAAAAGATATGATATTTAGAAATAAAGATGTACTGTCTAGCGAGGCTACTATGAAATATTTACTCATGGACGAGACAAATTCTTCTATTCTGGTTCATGTTTCTCTTGGCTATATGGCTCATCCGGGGGCGAGTTCCATCAACAAACTAAATGGCGCGTTGACCTAATAGCCACCGGAGCCACAAAGGGCTATCATCGAAGTATAGATCTTGTACAATAATGAAGGGTAGTGTTGATAAAATCTTGAATGATATGGACTGATGATAAAAAATTTCTTAATTTAAGATATGGGTTAATCACAAATCCTCCTATACTAACATGTCACCTAATAAATTGTTTCTCAATTAAAAACAATGTCACTTAGTGGAAAGGACTAGCTTTATTAGAAGTATTTTTATTTTCTTTTTGACTGATGGTGCTAAGAGATAGCAACAAGATTTCTATTGTGATTGGTTGGATTGTCACTCTTTAATGTGTTGCGAAGTACCCAATATGTGGTTTAATATTGTGAAGTAAAAATCACTTACCTGATTTTGATTGGTGTCATATTTGGTGGCACAAAGTAGTATATGTAAGACTCAATGTATTGAAGAAAAATTTACTCCTTAACCTATCTCTCATGCCTTTGTATATTACTTGGATCATGATTTATATCTAGCAATATATCATAACTCCTATATCATAATAAAATACATAAATATTTTAAATGAATCTTTACGCACCAATTATCATGCGTAGTAATATTTTACACAAAATTGCAAAAAATTTTATAATCATTCTTATGCATTTTACACAAAATAAGGAAAATTAAAATTGAAAATCCAATGCATTTTATATAGAACAAAAAATTTTATATATTACTCTAAAGCATTTTACACAAAAAAATAAAAAATAAAGATACAATACATTTTACACAATATTTTTGTGTGTGTGTGTATATACACATATCATCCTATTGCATTTTACACAAAACAAGAAAAAAAAAACCAATGTATTTTATGATAGGGTTGTAACAAAAAAACCAATTAAAATAATTATAATTAGATTGTAGTTCTTTTAAATCTTATTTATGAATTTAATAAAATTATATATTTTTTAAAAATATATAAAAGTAAATAATTCATCTTATATTAATTATTCTTATTTATAGAATTGTAGGGTAGAGGCTTATAGTACTGTCAAGATCGATACTTACTTTATATGTTTATCGAGAGAGCAATAGATTTTATTAGTTACTTACAAAAAAATACCAATATAAGTGTTTATTAAAAAATAAATTCACTGAAATGATTATTTACAAAAACACTCAAATGGTAGTTTGAGTTTATCAATTAGAAGTTCTTAATAACAATGATGTTAGTAATCATTTGATCAAAGACACGATAGTCAGATGACAATAGGATTAACTAATAAATTTCATAAATTTTGTCCAATTATTATTTCTGCTTTCCATGTCATATATTTTTATTAATAAATTTTATTTACATTACAGCTTTTTGAGGAACAGCTGTAAGTTTTGTAGTGAATTTTATAAGTATAATGATATGTGAACCAGCAATTTAAAAAATGAAACTGATTAGTTATCTCCATGCATACTCCCGGATTCTAACCAAATATTCAATACATCCAACGACCCATAGCTAGTTACAAACAAACTTTACAAAAAAAATAATAATACAAAATTAGTGTGAATTGATAAAACGTACAATATTTCTATCTCTCTCTTGTGTCAATAATTTTGTTTTTCTTTAACCACGTTTGTCTCTATGTCATTTCTTTTGTCTCTAACCTCGTTGTCCCTCTATGTAATTTCTCTCCAATTGTATCCCATTTTTACTCCAAAATATATAGATGCATATTATACGACACTCAACTACTTTCTAATATGAATTAATTGAGAAATAATACTTTAAATATTGTCGTTAGATTATAAAAATGTAATTAAAATTTATAAAATAAAAAAATAATGTAGAAATCAGTAATATTAATTGAACAAATTCTATGAAATTTAATAACGAAAAATATGATGTGAAAAGTAGTAACATTTTACACAACAAAAATGAAAATTTATAAATCATATTAAATATGCATTTTACACAAAATAAGAATATAAAAACAAAAAATTGAAAATCCAATTAATTTGATTAATAATTTTCATCAACTTATTCCAATTGATGTTACAACTTTTTTTTTTCCCTCTAATTAATGTTATTACTTTGAACACAATAATTTTTGTTAACAAATTTCATAAACTTTGTCCAATTAATTAATGTTACTACTTTCCACATCATGTATTTTTTTTTATTAATAAATTTTAATTATATTACAGTTTTTTTAAGGAAGATGATAAGTTTTGCGGTGAATCATTATATGAGTTTTTCTAGTCTTTGCAATATAATGATACGTGAACCTGCTAATTTAATATTTTATCAAGTAGCGGTAGGACTTAAAAGTGGTATTTGTTTTAAAATTTTAATTAAATTGTCATTTAATTTATATTAGAGGGTAGACGAATGTCATCAATATATCTATTGACAAGTCCGGAAATTAAAAATAATACTTACAATTTATCATCGTTTATGTAATTGATAAATTTTAAAGTTAAAATATATTTATATTTTAGATTAAAGAGGATTCCCTATACAGATGCGCCTACCATCTAATCAAAATGGTGAATAAGACTTGTACCAAGTGAAAATGAACATGACACGTCATCATCTCCTTCCAGTTTCCAATTCCATGTCTCGGTTCTTGTACACAATCCCCAAGCGACTAATAGTTTCGCCTTCTTTCACTCAGCTTCACATCACTAACACTAACAGAACAGCAACTAGACTACTCTGTTCCAAAATGTCCACCGACAACGATTCATCGTCATCGCCTTTGACGCATTCCATCACAATCACGAGTCAACTCAGCCAACCTGTTCGTGTTGTCGCTGCCCTTGGTCTCTCGGACACTGAATTCAGGCGAGTTACTTAAACATACATATAGATTCTTAAATAGATTATTATTATTATTATTATTATTATTGTTGTTGTTGTTATTTTTAATTTTTTTTAAGGGGTGTTGCAGATGTGCTATAGAATCAACTTTGTTCAAGCAATGGTTAAAGAACTTGCAAAGCGAAAATGGGATTTTATCCAGCGGTGATATGCTCTTAAAACAAGTTCTTATTCAGGTTGCTCTTTTTCTTTTCCTTTTCAAAGTAAATGTATTTTGTATCACGGTTTGTTAAAGTTTGATTCTTTGCTGTGGTTGAAATGAATTTGTACTTGGGTTGGGGTCTTGAAGGCGATAATAAATATGGAAGTTGGGTCAATAAAGTAGGAGAAATGGGTATGCATAATAAGTTGGGATAATCTCACAAACAATTCATAGTATTCGGTAAAATAAGCTCAGCATCACAAACGATGACAAGATTAATGTTGACCTCTTGTTGGTGGCAGGGAGTAGATATGTTCGGGAAGCGCCTTGGTTTTCTAAAATTTAAAGCAGATATTTTTGATAAGGAAACGGGGCAAAAGGTATCTAATCATCTCCATGTGTACCCTTTGAGTGTATAATCAACTTCAACTCAATCGATTCTACTTGAGTCAAGCTCTGTATAACTATAAATAATATGTATTTCTGTCATTGTTCAGTGTAATTAGTCATCTTGTTGATGTTTAACGACCATCTTTAATATCTGTTTTTCTTGAGACACTTGAACGTGTGGGCTTTTTTATGCCCCACCTTGGAGACTGTTTAGTCTAGCATGTGGCGCTCTTCCTGCTATCACTGTATTTCTTTCTTATTGAATCAATACATGCTTAGGTTCCAGGTATAGTATTGGCACGAGGACCTGCTGTAGCTGTGCTAATTCTTTTGGATGTGGAGGGCGAGACTTACGCTATTCTTACTGAACAGGTAATGCTATTGTATTTTTCGTTCTTTTACAATTTTGACTTGAATTTCGTTGAGCAAATAATCTAGTGTTAGACAAGAGCACAAAAATTTGAGCAAAAGTAGATGTCTTCTTTTTTCCTGCTTCTTCATCCAATCCCTGATATAGTCTCACACATGTATAGGTTAGGGTTCCCACTGGGAGACTTATATTGGAATTGCCTGCTGGGATGCTGGATGATGACAAGGGTGATTTTGTTGGCACAGCAGTTCGTGAGGTCTCTCTCTCTGTGCAAGCATAAAATGCCTCATTATGTACTGAGTATGTTTGTGCATGGCAATGTTTTTGGATTTATTTTGAGGTGAACACTTGTGCACTGCACCTGAAGAATCATTGAAAAATACTTTGGTCCTTGTGTCAATTTCAGTTTCAGTAGTTTGATTATCAGTCAGTGACTTTGTTGCTATCTTCTTGGATATTGTACTTAAAATTCAACTATAATTGGAACATAATATTTTGCCCTTTCTTGAACTATTCCTTCCCCTTTGCCTGTTCCATCATTTTGTGTTCTATCTGTCAAGTGCTAAGTTCCACTAGTTACATTTTTTTCCTTTTCCCAAAAGGGTTAATTGTTGTTTTCTTTTAGATTGGTCTTGATTTTATTATGTGCAACACTTGGAATTAACCTCCTTTACTTCTACATGAATATATTGGGACAGCTGCAATACACAGCAGATAGTTGACACTACGAGCTAATTAATATACGATGTGCTCTTAATCAGCATGCTAAATGACAAAAGAATTTCCCTTGGATTAGTTCCGTACCCTAGAAAATGGGAGGAAATATAAAAAAAAAATTACTTGTCTTGTTAGGCATGGAGAGTTCATAACTAGTACCATATTTTATAGTTCATTCATTTTTTATTTAATTATCACATACTATCTACTGTATAACTAAAATAAAAAATGGAAACTGCATTTTGGTGGTCTAGAAACCTCCTTTCCCTTTTCTTCTTTCTATAAAGAGAAGTATGAAGTATAATGACTCTAACTAGCAACGTAGGAAATGAAATTGAATAGCCATCTCCACAAATGTTGAAGCCTTGGCTTAAATTAGCTATTTATACCTTCTCGCTATTGTCATCCATCTTCATGTGTCATGTTCTTAATTCCAATCTGTCTTAATGATTGTTTTGGTTTACAACTGTAAACTATGACTTGTTTGATTTTATGAATAGCATATGATTAAGATTTGCTGCAACCTTAGGTTGAAGAAGAGATTGGTATTCACTTGAATCTTGAAGACATGGTTGACCTCACAGCCTTCTTGGACCCATCTACTGGATCGAGAATTTTTCCTTCTCCGGTTTGTTTCTTGTTTCTTCATCCTTGTCTTTTTTTCAGGAAAAACACTATTAGGAACTCACATTTAACTGGGCAGTATCTACCACTCGTAGGTTCAACTTGTTGATGGACAACTCTTTTTAATTTAGGAATCCACTAGTGCTATTGAAGTTGAATAACATAATATCTACCATTTACAATTTCAGCAAGATATTTGAGAACTTTTTGGTTGCACAAGGAGCTTAAATTTTGGAATCATCGTTGATCAAAGTTTTGAGGCTGTTGGTACAATCTAAAGTTAAATTTCTTTTTGAGTTTGGCTGACGTGAAAAGTTAAGTCTAATTGGTTAGAGATTTTATCTAGGTTTGTAGTGCAGATGCTCATGATTGATGAACTTTACTGAAGCCCTAAAAGAGGTACCATTTTGAAACAATTTGGGTAAGGAAGTTAAAAATGAAAAATTGAGCAGGGAAAGTTTAGTGCATGCTAAAAGAAGGAACAAGTTGCTTGCAATTTTTTTCTACTGTGATTTGAACAAGTTTGCTTTTGAAATACAAACAATATTTGTTAAAGATACATGAGTTCTACAGTTGCATGCTTTTTGCTGGCCAAACAATCTGTGTTGTTAGAATACAGTTGCAAGTCAAGAAGCACGCAAAGATCATTTAGAATGAGTCAGATATCATCAGATTATAATATATGGCAACAAGTCAAGTAGCATGTACATTATTTGAGTTCTACAGCTGTGTGCTTTTAGCAAGGTTTTGGATACTTGCATCTCTGTTTAAACTTCTTCAAATTGAGATGGGGCAACCGTCCCAGAAGGATTTGCTGGTTTTTCATTTTTTTATTTGGTGAAGTTTGTTTGTTCTTGCTTTCCATTGTTAGGGAGGCTGCGATGAAGAAATTATCCTGTTTCTTTACAAAGGAAGTGTGAACAAAGAAATCATCGTGCAGCTACAAGGAAAAGAGACTGGTCTTCATGAACATGGTGAGCTGATTAAGGTTCGTGTGGTTCCCTATCGCGAACTCTGGCGCATGACACCTGATGCAAAGGTTTTAACTGCCGTTGCTCTCTATGAGATGGCCAGTAGAGAAGGGCTATTGCCAATAAAAACCTAATCTGACTCCTTTTATGTGCTTACCTGTTTTGTTGAATGTCAGATGAATATTAAAATTTTTTGTATGGATTTATGCGTCCAATTCATCAAGCAAGTAAATGTTTGCCAGCAACTGGTATGGATTACAATTCGAAACTAGTGGAATCAAAGAGGGATAAAAGAGAGGACTAGGCTCAAAGTTACCTTGTTTTGATGTGGGAACACTGATAAAAAAGTCTGGCCACGTGCTGGGGGCAAAGAAGCAACAAAATTTATACAACAATCATTCAAGTTTTCTTTTTGGGTCCTCTGAAATTGGCAACACGTGAAGATGAAAATTTGTAGACAGCCTTTTAGGACATATTATAGTTGCTTTACTCGGGTATGGTAAAGCCTGTGATATTAGTAGGTACACGACTTCCATTGATGACTTTATTATAAAGATTGCCTTATAAAACAAACGTTAAATCAAGTTCTCAACCAAGTAAGAATGCAAAAAAACTAAGAAAGCATTTAAACGAACAGTTAAAGCAGCTCAAGTGCTGTATTTGTTTAAGTTAAGCTGATAAACACACAGCAAATGATCATGAAACCAATCTCTCCACCAGGTGGACACGACACCTGTAAGTAAAATACATTAGACTTTGCTAGCAACGAAATCATTGTTACTCGACTCCCAAATAGTGGTTCCATCACATGTACA
>JAXCLQ010000011.1:7862023-7875735 GCA_035584115.1 Cedrela odorata
GTAAATTAGCTAAGCAATGTGTATAGACTTGTAGGGTAGTACTTTAGAATCTATTTGTACTACAAAGAGTTGTATTAAATGTACACTTGTATGTATATAAAAAGAAAAATTTTTGTGGACTAGAAATGTTTAAGTTTTGTGTAATAAAAAAGTAACATTGCATATAGTATATGTGTTTATGCATTTGCAGTTAGTGGTAAGAAATAGGTGTGACAACATGATTCCTGTATATGATTTGAGACCTTGTTCCTATGATTGAGTTAGAGGTTTGACGATTCCATGCTTGTAAGGTTGTTGCTGTTTTGGATTGCTAGGACAAAGGTTAGATTTTTCTTTGTTTTTATTTTTGAAAGAGAGCATGCTTTGTAGACTGTAACATGCATGTATGCAAATATAGATCGTTAGGGAGTCTATTCCATAGGTTTATCATGATAACCAAGGCTCCCCTACAGTGGTTGCACGCTCGGAATTTCATTTTATGCGTCGCGTTTCATTGCACATGGAAACAGATCCTACTTGCAGTCACTGTTCCATTCAACATTGTTTAGTTTCAATCAAAAATTAGAACTCTTATTTCTAACCCTATATGGAAATCGTATAAACAATGCCAACAATCCTATTTCATAGTTTTAATCACTACCCTTACATTTGAAAATGTCATCCTTTGTTTACTCTCTCATGTCCTTATCCTCTCTCTCTGTACTATAAATATGAGCATGAGGTTGGCGTTGTAACACAGAGAGATATAAGTGCAATCTGTTAACATGGAGAAATATAAGTACAATCTATTGCCAACCATGGTCACTATCTTCCTCTTTGGTCTCATTTTCACATTTGGTTTTACTCCAGCTATTGCTAAGGAAATAAAAGCTTTAGAAAGTAGCATACTAACATTATTTATCTGTAAAAACCTAAAGGCCAAGTTTTGACAGAATTAGGAGATTTAGGTAACTAGTATCAATCATTTTTACCAGTCTCCATATCTAGCTCAAGCCAGCAACAACACATGATATATTCCTATTGCAAGGTGGTTACAAGTTTTGCTGCAAAGTTGACAGAGGAGGAAGTTAATGTCATGGAAAAGAAGGAAGGGTTCATATTAGCCCATCCAGAAAAGATGTTACCTCTTCACACAACTCATACTCCTAAGTTCTTGGGTCTACACAAAAATTTAAGATTTTGGAAACAATCAAATTATGGAAAAGGAGTGATTGTTGGAGTTTTGGACACTGGAATAACTCCTGGACATCCTTCTCTTAGCGATGAAGGAATGCCCTCTCCCCCGACTAAATGGAAAGGGAAGTGTGAGTTCAATGTGGTAGCATGTAACAAAGCTAATTGGCATAAGAAATTTTGTACCTTCAGATGAAACTAGGAAAATTGAGCCTTTATTCAATCAGGAAGGGCATAGGACCCACACATCAAGCACAGCAGCTGGGAATTTTGTGGAAGATGCTAATGTGTTTGGTCAAGCAAATGGCACAGCAGTTGGCATAGCACCTTGGGTTCACTTGGCAATTTACAAAGTCTGTTTTGAATTTGGCTGCTCTGAAAGTTCCATATTGGCTGCAATGCACATTGCTGTTGAGGATGGTGTAGATGTGCTTTTGCTATCACTAGGTGGCAGTTCAAGTCCTTTCTATTCAGATGGGATTGCAGTGGGTGCATTTGGGGTAATTCAAAATGAAGTTTTTTTTAGCTGTTCTACTGGAAATTCTGGCCCCTATAATGGCTCTTTATCAAATGAGGCTCGTGGATTCATACTGTGGGAGCAAGCACCATTAACAGAAGCATAATAGCCATTACACAAATTGGAAATGGAGCAGACTTCAATGGGGAATCCCTTTTCCAACCAAAAGATTTCCCTTTAACATTGTTGCCTATTCTTTATGCTGGTTATAATGGTAGTCAATTGTCTACATTTTGTGAAGCAGGTTCTCTCTAAATGTTAGTGATTTCCAAGGCAAGATAGTGTTGTGTGAGAGAGGTGGGGGGGTATCAAGAATTGGTAAAGGCCAAACAGTGAAGGATGCTAGTGGCGCTGCTATGATTCTCATGAATAATGAAGTTAATGGCTATAGTACATTAGCTGATCCTCATGTACTTCTAGCAACACGTGAGTTATGCAGCGGGGTCAAAAATCAAAGACTACATAAACTCAACTTCCATGCCAACCGCTACAATTTTGTTTAAAGGGACTATAATTGGCAAACCATCTGCTCCCGAAGTAACTTCTTTCTCCTTGAGAGGCCCCAGCATAGCAAGCCCTAGAATATTGAAACCTGACATTATTGGCCCTGGTGTGAGTACTTTAGTTGCATGGCCAGAATTCGTGGAAAACAATACAACTACAAAATCAACCTTTAACATGATTTCAGGTACCTCAATACCCTACCCTCACCTTAGCGGTGTTGCAGCTTTGCTGAAAAGCTCCCACCATGACTAGTCACTAGCTGCTATAAAATCTGCCATCATAACCACCGCCGATATAATAAATCTTTAAGGCAAGCCCATAGTTGATGAAAGGCTTATTCTAGCTGATATTTTGCAACTGGTGCAAGACATGTTAACCCCGTCAAGAGCAAATGATCCAGGGCTTGTTTTTGATCTCCAACCAAATGATTATATTCCTTATTTATGTGGCTTAAATTACAATGACAGAGAGATAGCAATACTCCTACAGCGAAAAGTGAAGTGCTCTGACATATCCAGCTTAAAAAAAAGCAAAACTGAACTATACTTCTTTTTCTCTATCATTAGGGTCCAGTGCCTAGATGTATACAAGGATAGTAACAAATGTAAGGCAGCCTAACTTAGTATACAAACATTGGATTGTTGCGCCACAAGGAGTAGACGTTGAAATAACACCTAACATGCTTCAATTCAATGAAGTGAACCAGAAAGCAAGTTTTACTGTGACATTTAAACGAACAAGTTGTGGATAGAAAACAAGGGATAAGCCGTTTGATCAATTATACATAAAATGGGTTTCTGTTAAGAATTCTGTCAGAATACCATTACCTGTCATATTTGAATGAAGGATAAGCCTAAGTGGCAAGAGACTATGGAAAGCAAGCAAAGGCTTGGCCTCTGAGAGCCTCTAGAGATGCTAATAAGAATAATGGTGGAGCTGGTGATTTTGTGATCTAGAATAACTGAGAATGATAAACTAAATCTTCATAATAATTATTATTAAACATGTTTAAATGCTTTCGAGTTGATCTGAGATTTTGACTTATACTTATATGATATATGATGGCCAGTAAAAAACGTATTTCTCCATGGAACAAGCAACCTAATTGAAAATTAATGAGTTTAATGGAAACGATGCCAGTTCCCACTAGCTTCGTTCTGGCTGGATGCTAAGCCATTCAACGAGGCTGAGAAGAGAAGCATGCAAAATCAATCAAACAAACTTCTATAGAAAATGTTGATGCAACAAAAATCATTTCTTGGACTCTATGCACCAATAATGATCTTCTTCTTTTTTTCTTGTCTACTAGCTTCTATTTGCGTCCACAATCAACAACTATGGGGTAAAAAGCTGATTGTCCGGTGAAAACTCTCTGATTCTTAAGTTAGGATTTTACTTATAGTAATTAAAAAGAGGAAGCTAAAGGAGGATTATAGTAATTTTTTTTTGTCAAAGTTTCAGTCCTTTTACGTGGTTATAGTTGATCTCTTTTTATAGATGTTATTATCTTTGTTTTATAGTAGGATACTATGAAATCTAGTAATAAGAATTCCATTATGCACGAATCATGGGGATTCCATAGGTTAAGCATTGACTTCTGGATTTAGTGACATTGTATCCTTAGGATTCTTATTATGTAAGAAGCTTAATTTGGCAAGAATCCTTATTACAAAATAACAATGAATCCTTCATTAATATGTAACTGTAGAGAGATCTTGGAATATTTGTTTGAGGATCATTATTATCCTGAGACAAGCTCTGACGCTGCCTGGCCGAGACCTTCATAAGCTATGACCGAGACCTTCGTATGCTATGGTCAAGACCTTCGTAAACTATGGCTGAGATCTTCGTAAGCTATGGTTGAGACCCTTATGGTGCGTCTTTAGGATAAGATTTGATTTGAGCTTCCTGGTGACTCTGAGAGCTGTCGGCTCCTATTTCTTTTGAAATCCTCACCATATCCTTCATTATTATGTCGACCTAAGATCTCTTCCTTCTTTTACCATGCAAGACCCTAGGTCCCTATCTCTTGAAATAACTCTTTTTGGGTAGCAGTTGGTCTCGGAACACCATCCGTCTCTTATTGTAGGGCCATTTTGGGCCTTTATTATTCTGGGCCTTATGCATATTGGACTATACCAACATCAAGCCCCCTAGTTTTAGTCAAAACAACTGTCCTTTAATTAAAATTAAAGATGACGGTTCTGTAGAGACACACCTATCTGTCACCATTAAATATTCAGCTTAGAGTCCACTTATTTTTGCAACGTGGTAGATGATGACTGGCTCTAGGGATCCCAACATTTTGAACCCCAAGAGATCTAATTGCCCCTAATGATGGTCAACCCCTTTTTATTAATAACACGCATCCTCTCAACTTCTCCCTTGACGTGGCAACATCCCATCCCTTGATCTATAATAGGTATCAGCAGTTGGGTTTCTTCTTCTCCCTTAAATACCCCACCTTTACCTTTTTACCTTTACGCTATCATTTTTCCTTTGCAAACAATTTCAATGACATAATAGCAATGACAACTCAGCTTCGAGCTTCACACTTCAAATTCTTCAACTTTCAACAGTAAATTTCTTCTCTTCTCCTTCTATTCTTTTGCGATTGATTTTGTGGTATATTTGATTTGATTGAGGGACTTGGTAGATACAGTATTAGGCTTAAAAACTTTTAGGTTTACTTCTGAGTTGTTGATGGCCTAAAATGGCCTTTAACCTTTCACTTTACCTCTATGAAAAATAGAAAAATGACCTCTGGGGGAAACAACTCTAGTGAGGGGCAAACTGTCATCCCAGTTACCTTTCCTGCTTTGGTAAGGCGAGACCTCTCACAATTCGAAGCGGATAGATTTACTTCTTCCATGACTGAAATAGACTTAAAAGTGTACACTAGTTTGTACAGAATTCCCGAGGCAGTGTATCTTAGGGTTCTATAGGCAAACAAACTTCCGAGCTGTCCTCTTGAGGGCCAGATAGCCTTCAATGAGGAGTTCTTCCATGTGGGTGTCAGGCTTTCACTCGAAGATTACTTCGCCCAAATCTTCACCTCTTTCAGGATTCCTCTATACCAATCAAATTTAAATAGACGAAGGATCCTATTCGATCTATTCGTTTTGTGGCACCAGGTTTTTGATTTTGCCCTTTCTCTAGAAGAAATTAAACATATGTACATTATAAGAGAAACCCAATAAGAAGTCCATAATGGTTTTACCTACAATACCGTCATGGTAAGATAAACCCAGTTACTGGCAATCTTGTCTCCAATAAGAATTGGAAGAAAAAATGGTTTTTTGTTAGAGGCGATTAGAATTTTGCCCCTCATTTCCATGTACTGAGATCTTTTGGGGAGGTAGTCACGTGGAGTTGCTCACCTGATTTAGATCTTCGTAGCAAAGAGAGAGTTAGGTTGGTCAAGGAACATACAATAAAACAGTCTATTCTACTCTCAGACGAGAATTTAATCTTGTCAAGCCTAGTGAGTTTTTGTGTTTCTAGAGACACATTGGCCTCGGAATTGGCCATTCGAAGTGGTAAAAGTTTTGATTACTTATTTGTTGTTATTCTTGGATTATGGTGTCTGACTCTTATGATATTAGTAGCACAGGTGAAATGGCTTCTAAGTGTAATGCTCCGGATCCATTCACAGTTCTGTAGCACTTGACCAAAGCCAATAAAGTTGGGAAGGCACCTCAAGCCTCAAAGGCAGCTCTTAAAGGTTCAACAAAGACCCTGGGATCTTCCATGGTCACTGTTGCTTCTGGATCTGCCCACCCCCCAATCCTTAACAAAGGGATTGTGATCCGAGACCCAACACCTCCTCCTCTTGTTTCTCTAGCAGAGAAGGAGACAGCAAAGCGAAAAGCCATAGTTGAGACGTCTGAGGAGAGGTCTCGGAGGAAGAAACAAATGTTTGGTAAAGCTAACTCGGAGCTAGCTGAAGCATCTGTCTTCAGCGAACTTCTTCTCAAGGATATTCCCATATTGAAAAGGAAATTTTTTGAGCACTTCCTCCCTTGCATAAATCGGCAAGCAGGGAGTGTTGGTAAGAAACTTGCTGATAGTCTCGCGGGCTTTTCAGGGGAGACATTAATGCGTTATCAAGTGAAGCTGTTAAGTCAGATAAGTTGATTTCTTCTCAATCTTTGCATAAGATAACTATCTTTTATAGATTGAGCCTAATTGTTTGTGTTGGTGATTTGCAACTCCTACACTCGACCATTTTACAGGAGGGTGCCCTTGTAGAGGACTTCTCAATGGTATCGAAAACCGAATCGAAGGCTGAGAAGGCAGAACAGAACTTGGTGCTGGAGCGGACCAAGTTTGAGTCCGAGCTGAGCAAGAGGGACAAGAAGCAAGAAGTGCTTCAGCTCAAGGCAGTTGTGGTAGAGTCTTCCCTTGCAGAGGCGAATCGGAAGTTAGGGGTCCTAGAGTCAGAGCTTAACACTCTGAGGAAGGAGAGTGTGAAGCGCAGCCAAGATTTCGACAGGTCTTATGAGGAGATGCGACAATGCTTGGGTTTTGAAAGGCACAGAAGTCTTCTTCTAACTCGGTAACTAGTGCCCAAGGATAAGGAGATGCAGATTTGACTCCGGGAAAGGGTTAATGAGAGCATCGACTTAACTTATGAGACACTGCAGGGTGAGTATCCTTATCTTAACCTCCGCTAGCTATACGAGGCTCTGGGGAGAGTGCCTCTACAACAAGAAGAGGAGGTCTCAAACGGTGCTCTCTCGGAAGAGAAAGAGCACCCTAACTTGAAGATCGTGGGCATTCCTCCAGTAGAGTCTCATTATGGTTCCGCACCACTTCACCAACCAAAGGTGCAATCAAGCCAGTGGAGGTGCCACCAATTGAGGTGACTATAATCCCTTCCTCCCCTGAAGCTTCCCTTGCTACCACCGCTATTGATGCTACGAAGAGTACTCCTGCTCCTGATCCAGCTATTCTTTCAACTGACCCGTCAAATGTTGAGACTGACTCCCAAGCTGACCAGCCTGATAAAGTAATTTAGTATTTTTTTTGGTAATGTAATATTCGATTGATCAATGAAATTCACATTTGCAATTCTAAATGTTCTTTTCTTTTGGCTCTGTCCTTTTTCATTTTCAACACTTAGTATCTCGTGTGCCCTTCAATCATATCCTAAGCTCGTATTTCTTGCTAATATTAACTTGATAATTTGAATTTGGCTAATTGATATCTCAAGCTGATTGCCTTTGATGTGTTGATTTTACCCTTTCAATGCTAAAAGGCTTGCACCTCTCACTAGTCATCTGATAACCCATTTTGCTCTTTCTTGTTTGAGCCGATAATGATATTACCTTTGGGAAAAAGTGTCCGGGCTTTGGGAGGAGATTACCCTAAGACGTTTGATAAAGCTATCTAAGAACCTCTTTTACTCATGCTCTCAGAGATTGTACTTAGAGTTTGTTTGAGCCAAGGATAATATCACCTTGAGAAAAGTAGAAAGCTAAACACCTGGAAACCGTGTCACCCATGTCTAGGCTTTGGGAGGAGATTAACCTGAGAGGTTTGATGAGACCATTCAAGAACCTTCTTTACTCATGCTCTTAGAGACCATGCTCATGGCTTTTTTGAGCTGAGGATAGTATTACCTCGAGAAAAGTAGAAAGCTGAACGCCTGGGTAGAAAGCTGAACGCTTGGGAACTGTGTCACCCGTGTCTAGGCTTTGGGAGGAGATTACCCCGAGACATTTAAAGACATCATCCGATAACCTTTTTTGCTCATGCTCTCTGAGACCATGCTCTAAGCTTGTTTGAGACGAGGATACTATTACCTCGAGAAAAGCTAAAAGCTGAATGCCTTGGAATCGTGTCACCCATGTCTAGGCTTCGAGAGGAGATTACCCCGAGACATTTGATGAAACTATCCGAAAACCTCTTTTGCTCATGCTCTTCGAGACCGTGCTCAAGGCTTATTTGAGCCGAGGATACTATTATCTCGGGAAAAGCTGAAAGCTGAACACCTAAGAACTATGTCATCCACGTCTAGGCTTTGGGAGGAGATTACCTCGAGACGTTTAAAGATATCATCCGATAACCTCTTTTGCTCATGCTCTCCGAGACCATGCTCTAAACTTGTTTGAGACGAGGAAACTATTACCTCGAGAAAAGCTAAAAGCTGAATGCTTGGGAATCGTGTCACCCATGTTTGGGCTTCGAAAAGAGATTATCTCGAAGCGTTTGACAAGACCATCCAAAAATCTCTTTTGCTCATGCGCTTCGAGACTGTGCTCAGGGCTTGATTGAGCTGAGGATAATATTTCCTCTAGAAAATTAGAAAGCTGAATGTCTAAAAACCTGTCACCCATGTCCGGGCTTTGGGAGGAGATTACCCCGAGACGTTTAATAATTAGTTTTTGCTTTATTTGTTGGTTGACTTCAGAAGTGAAAAATAAAAAATAATTTTATTAACTTCCAAAGGAATTTGTTACAAAAATTTTTGATGCTTTTAAGGGTAATACAACTTCAAGCATTCGGCATTTCAGGGCTTTCGAACTCGGTTCCCGTTGGGGGATTCCAACTTATAAACTCTGGGTTTGAGGACTTGAGTGACATTGTAAGGCCCTTCCCACTTTGCACTTAGAATGCCCTTTCTCAGAATCTTGGGGTTTAAGGTTACTTATCTCAGGACCCAATCTTCTAGCTAAAAGGAACGATGCTGAACCTTCTAGTTGTAATATCTCGCTACCTTTTATTGGTGAGCTGCGACCTTTATCAAGACCATTTCCCTCTTTTCTTCCAACAGATCTAATTCAAAATGTAAGCCCTCGTCATGGGACTTCTCATCAAAATTGTTAACCCGGAAGGTTGGTATGCTTACTTCTATTGGAATCATTACCTTACACCTAAAAGCCAAGCTATAAGAAGTTTCTCCTGTAACAACCTTGGGTATGGCTTGGTACACCCAAAGGACCTCAGGAAGTTTGCGAATCCACGCACCTTTGTGCTCCTTGAGCTTCTTTTTAAGGGCCTTTTTGATGACCTTATTGGCTGCTTCCACTTGTCCATTGGCTGCTTCCACTTGTCCATTGGCTTTAGGATGAGCTGAAGTTGCGAATCTGAGGTTAATCGCAAAATCTAAACAGAACTCTATGAAGTTTGCATTGTCAAACTACTTTTCGTTATCTGTGATCAGCATTTGAGGTATTCCAAACCTGTAGATGATATTGTGCTTGATGAACGTCGTGACCCTTTTTTCTGTGATAGCCACCAAGGGTTCGGCTTCTACCTACTTAGTGAAGTAGTCGATGGCCACCACCGCATACTTAGTGTTTGCACGTGCTTGCGGTAAAGGTCCAATGAGATCAAGCCTCTACTGGGAAAATGGCCAAGGACTCGCCAAGGAAATCAGTTTCTTTGGAGGTTGTCTAGGAATGCAGTCGTGTACCTGACACTTATGACATGTTTTAGCTAGCTGTACTGCATCCAGAGAAAGTGTTTACCAGTAATATCCTTGCCTCAATATTCTGTGGGTCATAGCTCGGGCTCCCCCATGTCCGAGTAGCTTCATCAGGTCTCAGGAATTTTAAATAGGGAATACTGTATCCCAGCTTATATAGTTCTCCATCAATGATGGTATATCTTGTCAACTTGTTTTTAATCTTTCTCACCTGCTTTTTATCCTCCGGAAGCTTGTCGTCTTGAATATAAGACCTTATCTCATCGACCCCACAATAATGCGGATTAAATTGAGATACATAACTTGTATGGTCTTCATCTTCTGTACTTCTCTATTCCAGTACTTCTATTAGTACTGAGGCAGGAATGCTTCCTTTAAAAGTAGAGGCCATTTTTGCTAGCATGTCTGCCTTTGAATTTTCGGCTCTCGAAATCTGTTTGATTCTAACAGTTTTCAACGTGATTAGTAGTTGCTTGGCTTTTTCCAAGTATAGCTGCATATTACCTTCACGTGCTTGGAATTGGCCGTCCAGTTGGCTGGCCATTAATTGGGAATCATAGTGGACGTCGAGACCTATGATTTCTAGAGCCAGAACTAACTTGACCCCTGTAATCAACGCTTCATACTCTGCCTCGTTATTAGTAACCTTAAAGTCCAACTTTAAGAAATACATTACCTCAATCCCTTCCGGACTTACGAGGACCACACCTGCTCCTCCTCCCTAAGTGTTTGAAGCTCCATCGATGAAGAGGTTCCAAATTGCTGCTTCTTCGTTTGGGGTGGTTGGGTCTTCTAGGTCAGAAGGTTGTTCTGCGATCTGGTAGACAAGGAGGTGTTCCGACACCAATCTTTTGGCAGCGAAATTTACTAAAGCCTGACCCTTAATTGCTTTCTTGAGCTTGTAAATGATGTCATACTCGCTAAGTTTAACAGACCACTTGATCAATCGACCTGAGAGGTCAGGCCGATATAGGATTTGTCTTAGCAGCTGGTTTGTTAACACCACAACTTGATGAGCTTGGAAGTAAGGTCTCAACTTCTTTGCCACCACTACCAACGCTAGTGCTAGCTTCTCTGGTGGTGAGTATCCTGTCTCGGTATCTAGTAGCGACTTGCTGGCATAATAGATGGGACGATGAACTTTCTCAAAATCTTCCTTCACTAAGAATGAGCTTACCGAATGGTCGCTTACCGTGAGGTACAAGTAAAATGTTTCTCCGGTCTCAAGTCTCATCATGTGAGGTGGGGATGCAAGATATTGCTTCAGCTCCTGAAAGCTGTGCTCACATTCCTCTGTCTATTCAATCTTCTTTCTTTTTCTCATAATTTAAAAGAAAAAGAAGCATCGATCGATAGCTTTGGATAGGAACTTGCTAAGTGCTGCTAGTCGCCCTGTCAAACTTTGGAGCTCTCTGAGGTTAGACGGGGACTTCAGATCCAATATGGCCTTGATCTTCTGTGGATTAGCTTCTATACCACGTTCACTAACCATATATCCAAGGAACTTCCTGGCTTGAACCCTAAATGTACATTTCTCAAGATTCAACTTCATTCTGTACTTGCTTAAGTAGGAGAAGGTCTCTTCCAAATGCTTAGGGTTGTCTCGGGCCTTCATTAATTTAGTAATCATGTCATCCATATAGACCTCCATAGTTTTGCCTATCAGTGGTTTGAAGACCCGATTGACTAACTTTTGGAAGGTGGCCCTAGCATTTTTCAATTCGAAGGGCATTACTATATAGCAGTATAATCCCTGATTGGTAATAAATGCTGTTTTCTCTTGGTCTAATTTGCGCATCCTAATCTGATTTTATCCCCAGAATGCATCCATAAAGCTTAATAACTCATGACTAGCTATTGAGTCCACCAACTAATCAATTCGAGGAAGCAAGAAACTGTCTTTAGGACAGGCTTTGTTCAAGTCCGTGAAGTTTACACACATTCTCCATTTACCGTTGGCCTTTTTAACCATTACTACATTCGATACCTATTTTGGGTAATACACTTACCTAAAGAATTTTGCTCTCATCAACTTGTCAACTTCGACGTGTACTGCTTCTCTCCTTTCTTTATTGAATGGTCTCATTTCTTGCTTTACTAGTTTATGTTGGGAATCGATAACGAGTCGGTGAGAGATTACTCTCGGTTCAATTCTCGGCATGTCTTCATGAGACCACGCGAATATGCCCATGCACTTTTTCAGGATGCTCTTGAGTTTGGACCTCAGTTCTTCTGGGAGTTGGGCATAAATTTTAACCGTTCTCTAAGTTGACTCCTGATCTAGGATGATGGATTTAATTTCTCCCATTGGCTCTACAGCCGACAATTTGTCATCTTGCTCCATCCTCTTCGCAATCAGCTTATCTCGTGAGTTATTTTCATTGGCTTCCAGGATTTCTCTCTACGACATTTCGATAGGCAGTATGAGAGTTTGGAAGACATCGCAAAACACGACCGAGTTTAGTTTTCCTTGACAATTCCAATCCCTTCTCTTGCTTAGAATTTTAACTTCAGATAATGGATACTTTCTACTGTCTTCGTAGTTCTGAGAAAAAGTCTCCCGAGAATCATGGTGTAGGGCATTTTGAGGTCGACCACTTAGAGCTCCACTATTGTAGTCTTTTAATAAGACTGTTCTCTCATGGTAATAAGTAGTTGTACTATTCCCAATGGGTAAACACATGATTCCCCAAATTCGTAGAGGGCGATCTCAGTAAGTCAAAGTCTTAGATCTTTTATTCCTAAGGAATCTAAGGTTTCCTTGAAGATAATATCAGTTGAACTTCCCATGTCTACCAAGATTTGGCTGATCCAAGATGTTCCCACTGTCAAGGCTACTACCAAGGCATCATCATATGGGTAATGTACTCCTACTTTGTCTTCATCCGTGAACATAATAGGTACCGAGGTGGTTTTGGTTTCTTCTCAGTTTGGATATTCATGATATGGATATCCGATGATGTGTTGGGTAGAAAGTATCGGAAGTAACTCTTTCTAGACCTTTTTGAATTCCTAGCCAATGTCGCTCCTCCCGAGATTACTATAGTCCTTTCTTCTCTCTAACTATTAAGTTTTGCAGGTAATTACTCTGGATCAATATTTTCACCTGATTTTTGATGTCAAAACATTCATCCGACAAATGTCCAGCGCTCTGGTGAAACTCGCAAAACTTATTCTTGGCCTCTCCCACTAGCTTGGCCCTCAATGGGCGAGGTTCTACCAATATAGTTTCTCGTCTTGTGATCTCTTTCCAAACCTATGAGAGTGAAGCTTTTAAAGGAGTGAAAGCTTGATCTGCTTGAATATGAGTTACACCCCTTGTGTCTTCTCTTATAGATGAATGGTACCCTTTCGAACGAAAGTTCTCTCTTCCTCTAGTTATCTCGTTCTGACCCTGACCTCTTCTACTTTTTCTGTAAAGATCGCGAAAGCTTCTCCTGTCGTCACATTTTCTTCCTAGATTAATCCTGGGATTCCTAGCCCCTTCGAGAGATCGTGATTCAAAAAATTTTTCTTCCCTTATCTTGAAAGCGATTTAATCTTCATTCTCGATCTTATTCAACAACTTTCTTCTAGCTGTTTCATAAGTGATAACAGAGGGCTTCCTCATAGCGTACCATCCTCGGTCTACTCGTAGGACTTTCCTAAAACCTTCCAGAGCTAGGGAGTGGTGGTAAGCCCCAAATTCCATCACATCATCATGATATCATTTGACAAAAATCTTGAGGCTTTCACTCTCTCATTACTTCATAATTAGCAATGAATTCGGAGTCTTAAGGTTGATGGTAGCATCTCTGAACTCATCGACAAAGACTCCGTACAACTGTTCAAAGCTGCTAATGCTGCCGGATGTCAGACTGGTGAACTATTTTCTCGCTAATCCTTCTACAATTAGCGGAAATAAGCAGCACATCTGGGATTCATCTTGTGACACCCGCAATTTCTTTTGTAGGACTCGTAGCTAGGATGTAAATATACTTGTTAAAGTATTAAGTATTACAATTTTGAAAAATAATATAAAGTAAATTTATAAGGGTAAAATTAAAATTTCATTATTATCAAGGTGATTTTGGGATTTTATCTTAT
>JAXCLQ010000011.1:7875835-7886106 GCA_035584115.1 Cedrela odorata
ATTTATGTAACTTTTTTTTAACAAATGTCAGTTTTAATGCAATTTAATTTTGATAACTTCTTACAATCACGTCACATGCACTTGCTCATGTATGTGCGAATAAGCGTAAATAAATTTCTTGTCGAGAACATGATTTCTCCTTTTTAAGACATGTTATAAAATAAATTTTGAATATTATAATATTATAATTAAAATAGTTAATAAATAATATTTGTAATAAAATTTTTTATAAATTATTAAATTATTTTATAAATTATGATCTTTTTTATTTTTAATTTTTAAGTAGATGTTGACATATAACATAATTAATAATGAATGATTTAGATTGTATATTTGTAAAATTTATAAATTAATTTTATATTTTACGATATAAATTAAAAATAATAAAATATAATCTGAAACCTTCGTTATTAATTATGTTACGTGTCAATATCTGTTAAAATCAATAATATAAAATATTAAAAAATGGTTCTAACCCTATATAAAATGAGTTTCTAATAAGCATTATGCTCTAATATCATTCGCTGTCTTGTTTGAACGAAGGACAAGCCTACGTGAAACTTGAAATTAATTATAGAAAGCAAGGAAAGTATTGACCTCTGAGAGCCTCTAGAGATGCTATTAAGAATAATGGTGGAGCTAGTGATTTTGTGATCTAATTGAATAATTGAAAATGATAAACTAAATTGTCTAAACAATTATTATTAAACATGTTTAAATGCTTTTTGATCTGACTGATACTGATATGATATCTAATGGCTGGTAAGATCGCCATGGAGAAAGAAACCCAATTGAAAATTAATGAGTTTAATGGAAACAATGGATGTTCCCACCAGCTTTGGTCTGGACACTAAGCCATTCAATGAGGCTGAGAAGAGAAGCATGCAAAATAAATCGAGCTTACTTCCAAACAAAAGCTAATCAACATGATCAGTTGGAAGTGTTTAGCTATCGTAATTTTCTGACATTAAGATTTCAGATTCTATTGATCCAACTTATTTAAAAACAATTATCAAAGCAAATTAAAATTTGGTAGAGCTACTTCGCTCCACTATCCGGTGCATTCAAAATTTGAAAGAAAAGTGAAGCTTCTTGCTGTTCTTCTGAATCGTCTTCAGGATTGCTGATGCATCTGTGACTTTCTGGTTTGGAGGATTAAAAAAAAAAAAAAAAGAAAGAAAAAAGTTGAATCTTTACATGTAATGTAGTTTTAAATAAGTGATTCATTATATATTTCTTAATTTGATAGTCCTAGTAAAGTTTTTTCCTTTGCATTAAGGCTACTGGTATATTAATTAATAAGTTTAAGACACTATTGCTTTCATGAATTGAAAGTTTTAGGACTAAAATTTAATTGGGTTATAAATTGTGTTATTATTTTTGTATTTTTATTTTGTATATTATTAGTATATTAAATTTGTATTACAATTGAGTGATAGATTATATGACATTGTGATAGAAGATTATATATTAATTATTTATTTTGACTCTCATTAATGCATAACATATTTTAATAATGTCACGTAATCTACTTTGTGAGATATAAATTTTATATCCCTATAGTTTATATTCTAATTTTATAGTACACAATTATTCTTTCTTTTATTATATGCAAAATATTTGATCCGTAAATTAAAAATTTATCTATAATTATTAAAATTTTCATTAAATGAAAAAAATAAAACAAAAGTAAATGCATGGTTATTATCATCAGCTATAATGCTATAAGATCTAAAAATTATTCCTTAAGAATATCTAATATCTGAAATTATTAAATTTAATATTTAATATTTATTTTTATTTTATAATATAATACTTGTTTTTGTAGAAAATATGATTCGGTCCTTGATTTGATTGTCCCATTTTTAGTCACGGCTTCAATAAAATCGTAATTTTGAGATTTAGAGCAATTGCAAAATTACCTTAAATATTGAGATGAGATCTGACCTGACCAAAGTCCATAGTTCGACTGAGAAGCAGACAAACGGATGGGTATAATATTTTTTTATTGATAGTCAGCAAGCGGCAGCAGACTGAGACGCCACAACTCAATTATACACAAAACTTGGTCTTTCCATTGAAAACTAGACAATTCATGCTACAGTCTTCAAGTAAAAACCCGTTGCCTCTCTGGAGAACAGAAGTTCTCAGCGGATAATGCTTCTGTAGCAATTCTTAAAACTGATTAGAATTATGTATCTATTTATATATGGAGTTGGAGACACCATCCACCTTATTTCTCTCTGCTAAACATAATAAAGACAAAAATACAGAAACCAGAAGAGTAACTTGCTACTCTTCACCAAATATGGCTGCTATTTCTTTTTTGTTTCTCATTCTCTTGATCAACTTCCATTTTCACACTGTGAAGGGAACTGAAATTTCATCTGTAACTAAAAGCGGCAGTTTAAAAACTTACATTGTCCTGTTAAGCAGCCAGAAGGCAGACTTCTTGCCCAATCTGGGAATGTAGTGCATAAATCTTTTCTTTCATTTAGATTGGCAACAGTTAAGGTTTTATAGATTTGAGCAAAACTTTGTTGCTGGATTGTATTGATATCTAACGAACAAAATACAGAAATTGCAGCTGGCCTTAAAATGAATCAAAGAATGGATATATATATATATATATATATATGCATTGTAAAGTAAAACCCTGGCAAACCTATAAGGAACAAAACAACAACATTGTGCAGCAGCCACAACAAATTGTGAAGAAAAAGGCTCTCCAATCCACAGCAGTGAGGTGCTGCATTATTAGAGATGGCAATTTTAACCGGAGGGATTTATTACATCTGTCGGTGAGTTTGAAAAAATAAATTAAAACTAGTAAAAATTTAAGATGATTATAGATAGATATTCACAAATATCTACAAAAGATATTCGCGGATAAATATTTTTAAAATTTTTAATTTTAAAAGTATTAAAATCAATCATTTTAATATTAATGTTAAAAAAATATCAAAATGATGTTATTTTGATGTTATAATATAAAATTTTAAATTCTCTACGTACAACACACAATACACTCGTTATTAATTGTATTCAAATATTTTTTTAACTTCATGTATTTAATATTTTTTTATTAATAATTAAATATTTATTAATTTTATAATAATACTAAATCTGTTTTTTTTTTTTTTTGTTAAAAGTAAAGTGTAAAATCAATATGTATATTGATGTTACAAAATAACATTTATCATGTTTATCAAATAAATTACATGTATATAATTGTCAATAATTAATATAATTTAAAATTGATTTTTTAAAAATTATCTTTTGTTTTATCTTTAAATTTATATAATTATTCTAAATATAGAAAAATAAAAGTGAGTCAAAACATTAAAATAATTTAATTAAGTTATATTTTGAATTAATTATTTATAAATTTATAAAATAATTATGTATTTTTTTTAATGAAATTATTGTTATTAATTTTATTTTTTATTACAAGTACTTAATATTTTACGTGAGTAATATATATTTTTATTTTAAATTAATATCAAAAATTAATAAAATTAGTAGATATTCGCATGAATTTAGTAAATATTAAATACTTATTTAAGTAAGTTTAGTAATAAAATATCAAATTTATTATAAATTTATACTAATTTAATATAAATTTAGTATTAAATTTTTTTAAAAGAAAGATGATTTTAGAGATCTTTATCTCAGCCATTTCTGCTTTTCGTACTGCCTAAAAACTAACTTCTTGTCATCTTATGCCGCTGTTGATCGTCACATTACATGGGCTGAATTTATTGTTTGAGTAAATGGGCTTGTCTTTAGCCCTTTATCTTCAACTGAACCTCAACGTATAAGAATAAAAGAGCTTTTGTCTCAGCTTTATCACATGGTTTGTATCATGTATGTAAATATTGCTTGCTCAAGGACAAATAAAATGAGTTTGATCAACATACTATTAGGTTTTGGATCCAAGAGAAATTATCAACAGAGATGTTGGCTCCGCTGGGCAAAGAAAGTTCATTATATACATTTGTTTGGGTCAAATTTTGGGTCCATTCCAAGACTTCAAATCAAATCTAGTAGTTGGACACGTGGATTATAAAACTTATCCCAATTAGTTTGGCAAAAGTTGATGAAAGAGCCAACAAAAGAGTTCTCTGGACAAATAAATAAAAAGCGATGGCAGGAAGTTAAAAGAAGAGGTAACAAACTCGATGGTGGAGCCACTTTACTATCTTTGCCGTGTCGTCTATCTTTTAGGTCTTTCATTGGCTAATAGTATCTTCAATGAAAAAGGGGCTCTATCACAAGAGAAGAAATTAAGGCATATTCTTCCACAACGTATCCTAGGCCACCGCGTGGAGAAATGGGACCATTGGGTATCATATGGACTTCAGCATTCATATTCTGACACGTCTAAACACATTTGTACGCATCGATCTTCGTGTCAGTAAAGGTTGATTGAGTAGGTGGTAGGGTCGCACGTTGGAAAATGGGCTGGACGTAGATCCCCGTCTCCGTCCCGGTTTCCATACCCTCTCTGATCCTACTCATTTGCCCATTTCTTTCTTTTATTTTCTTTTAATTATTTTTTTATTTTACTAAAAATCACAAATTAAAAAATATTTAATTATAAATATAAAATAAAATTGATTAATGCATTATAAATTAAAAAATAGAAATAAGAGAGGTCTCCTGTCCCCATTCCTATTTTAATACAGGGATGAAAATTATTCCCTCTCCATTTATTTATTTATTTTAAAAATAATTTCTAAGTAAAATTAGAGTCACAGAAGAACGGAGCTCTAGTGTAAAAATATGCAATCTTAATAAGAAATATAAGATATATTCCCTAATTGTTACATACTTTTGTTGAGGAAAAAAAAAAAAAAAAGCACAGTTTGAAATCACTAAAGAGCGAAATATCATTTAAAAAAGGGAGACATTCGTGATACTTTCCTTTTAAAGATTTTCAATTTTATTCTTACGTGGTGACCATGATCTCCAGTGTCTTCTTGACACATGCTCTAATTCTCCAACACCCTCCAAACACGTGTTTAAAGTTAGGGATCCAAAGGTGATATACGAATATATTAGCTCAACTAAAAAAAAATGTAAAGATATTTTCATATTTCTGCTGAAAATGGAGGGATCTACTCTCTTCTCTCTTTCTCCTTCCTTTTCTCTCTAGGTAAAAAACCTATGAAGAATTTTTTTGATTGGCGATCTAACTCGGCGGTCGGAGTGTGCACGCCATTCCCACCGACGTGTACAACTAATGCGCTTCCTTTTTTGTAGGCTACGTCCTTTTTTGTACTCGGTCAAACCTAGTGACTCTGCGCCCATGTAACTGTATTTGAGGTCATCAAAACCGCCTCGGTCTTATCTCAGATAAGATGATATCACCGAAAAATTCTCTCTTCCATTCAATTTCTAATTCAACTAAATCTCACTTGTTTTTTTGTGTCTAACCTGAGCCAAGTCCCGAAATCAAGCGCAAACAACATATATTATAATTCTGCCATTATTATAATTTCGTCAATAACAGGTAGATAGAATACTTTTTATAGCAAACATAATTATAAGAAAGAATATATCGAACTAACTAGATTAAACAACAGTACGAAAGTAAATTTTTGTTAGAGAAACTTGCTCAACTTTGATTATGTTCACACACGTTCATCTTATTAGTCTATTTAGTTATGAAATTATCCCCTTCATAAGGTGAAAAAGCATCTCCTCTCAAGTTGTTGGGTACCTACCCCACAGATGCCCAATCCTGAGCTAGGAAGGAAAGAATCTCTATTAATTTATCTAGGTTTCACTTGGGGCATCCGGACTTGTTCTCTGTTGTTTGCTTCTAATTTTTGTCCTTATTCAGAAGCAGAATCAGTAAAATTCCCCTTCTATTAATTTAAGATATGCATAACTATGATACCAAGCAGGCTCAGAAACTACTATTCGATTGTTTGTTTATGCACTTGGTCTTATCATTCAAAGTGGCATTTAAAATATAAGAACCAGACAAATGTGGCAAGACAATAGTTGCTACATCATCATTTAAATAAATACGTACAAGCAGTTTCGTTGCTGCCGTCTCTTTAGCATTATTGTAAATGGAATTATATAACCACCAGTTGTGAAAGGCAGGGCCACCAGACCTTAATGCTCCAGTACAAGTGCTTAACTCTAACTGACAGATTTACGTAAAGATGCCGGCTAACTCTCTTTCTCTCGGCTATATATACTTGGTTGAGCAAACCATAGGCAAGTTGCACAAATCCTGACATTGCTCCTCTTCACTCCATGAAGAGTGGTACTTTGCAACCAACGATGGCTGAAATTCCAGTAGTTCTTCTCACTCTCTTGTTCAGTTTCCATTTTTACATTGCTCAAGCAAATGAAGTTTCATCTGTGACTGAAGGTAGCAATTTACAGACTTACATTGTCCATGTCAAGCGGCCAGAAGGCTGGCGTCTTGCCCAGTTAGAAAATCTGGAGAGCTGGTATAGATCATTTCTGCCACATACCTTGGCGAGCTCAGACACACCGCAACGGACATTTTATCCATACAAAAACGTGATCAGTGGTTTTGCAGCAAAACTGACAGAAGGGGAAGTGGGAAGTATGAAAAAGAAAAATGGGTTTATTTCAGCACGCCCTGAAAGGAAACTACGTCTCCAAACAACACACACCCCAAACTTTTTGGGGTTGCATACGGAGATGGGAGTTTGGAAAGAATCAAACTTTGGAAAAGGAGTGATTATTGGAATACTGGATGGCGGGATTTTGCCTGATCACCCTTCATTCAGTGATGAAGGAATGCCGCCCCCTCCAGCTAAATGGAAAGGACGGTGTGAATTTAATGTTTCTGCATGTAACAACAAACTAATAGGTGCAAGGACTTTCCATATTGAAGGTAATATGAAGGGAACTGAAATACCGAATGATATAGATGGGCATGGAACACACGTAGCAGGTACTGCTGCTGGTGGATTTGTGATGACCGCTGAGGCACTAGGAAATGCCAAAGGCACAGCAGTAGGAATGGCACCTTATGCTCACCTAGCAATTTACAAAGTATGCTTTGGAGGTGACGTAGATTGCACTGAAAGCGATTTACTCGCTGGTCTTGATGCAGCTGTGGAGGATGGAGTTGATGTGCTCTCACTCTCCATTGGTGGAGAGTCAGTGTCATTTTTTGAGGACAGCATCGCAGTTGGCTCATTTGCAGCAATTCAAAAAGGAATATTTGTAAGTTGTGCTGCTGGAAACTCTGGTCCTTTCAACAGTACAATGTCTAACGAAGCCCCATGGATTCTTACAGTCGGAGCAAGCACCACAGATAGGAGCATCACAGCCACAGCAAAGCTCGGAAATGGAGAAGAACTTGATGGTGAAACTCTTTTCCAGCCCAAGGACTTCCCTTCGTCGCTATTGCCTCTTGTCTACGCTGGCATGAATGGTAAGCAAGAGTCCGCATTCTGTGGAAACGGATCCCTAAATGGTATCGATGTAAAAGCCAAGATAGTCTTGTGTGAACGAGGTGGGGGCATTGGAAGAATTGATAAAGGGGTAGAAGTGAAAAATGCCGGTGGTGCTGCCATGATTCTCATGAATGACGAACCTAATGCCTTCAGTACTTTAGCTGATGCTCATGTTCTTCCTGCAACACATATCAGCCACGATGCGGGGCTGAAGATTAAATCATACATAAAATCAGTTCCAACAACTACAGCAGCAATCTTATTTAAAGGAACAATCATAGGAAACTCCCTATCTCCGATGGTTGCTTCCTTCTCTTCAAGAGGTCCCAACTTGGCCAGCCCCAGCATTCTGAAGCCGGACATTATCGGGCCTGGCGTGAGCATTCTAGCTGCATGGCCTTTCCCTCTTGACAGTAATACAAATTCAAAATCCAATTTCAACGTAATGTCCGGCACATCAATGGCATGTCCTCACCTAAGTGGTATTGCAGCCCTGCTCAAAAGCTCCCATCCTTCCTGGTCACCAGCTGCCATAAAATCTGCTATAATGACTACTGCTGATCTTCTAAATATTGAAGGTAAACCCATTGTTGATCAAGCGCTTCAGCCAGCAGATGTCTTCGCCACTGGTGCAGGCCATGTTAATCCATCAAGGGCAAATGACCCGGGATTGGTATATGACATCCAACCAGATGATTATATACCTTACCTGTGTGGTCTGGGTTACAGCGATGAGGAAGTTGGGATACTTGTACATAGGCCAGTCATTTGTTCACATATAGGAAGCATACCTGAGGGCCAGCTAAACTATCCTTCATTTTCTGTCACACTGGGGAAAACTCAGACCTTTACAAGGACAATGACAAACGTTGGCCCTGGAAATTTATCTTATTTTGTCACTGTTGTTGCCCCACAAGGGGTTTATGTGAATGTGAAACCCGGTAAGCTTTACTTCTCAAATGTGAACCAGAAGGCAACATACACGGTGACGTTCACTCGAACTGGGTCAGGTCACGTGGTTGGTGAATTTGCTCAAGGATACATAAATTGGGCTTCTGCTAAGTACTCTGTAAGAAGTCCTATCTCTGTGAGGTTTGAGTAAAATGCTGCTAGTAAAAGTAGGCAAATAATGATATGCATCATCTTCGAATCAGAACACCTGGTTCTGGAATGATCATACATATGTACCATCTCATTTCTTTTATGTTTACGTTAACGATGAATTAAAATGATTGAAGCAATAATTTATCAATGTATTAGAAATCTTTTCTCTGCAACAGGCTCAGATTTAGTACATTCATCTACGAGAGGAACACAGAAGCAACCGTGGGTGAAGATTAAAAGGAAAATTAACCTCTAATGATATTGTCAAAAAATGGCAACAAAGGAAAAAGGAAATGATGTAGCTCATCTTTAGGGGACAGAATACTTTTGCCAATCATATTACCCATGGATTGCAACATCAGCATTCACCTGAGCATAAACAAGAAGTCAAACTGGACACCAATTAAAGCAGGCAAAAAAGCTTCTAAACTTTATGGAAAGAATTTCTTCTTTCCACCATTAACTACATTAAATTGATGAAAACTTATGCCCATTATAATTTAACTTGTAGAAAAAAATTCTGGCAAAAGCTTCAATCAATTGTCCCAAAAATAAAATTAGGGGAGACAGCGATCAGATAATCTAACAGAATAAAGAATATCAGCACTAGCTGAAGCATCTAACCTTCTACCATGATGAACATAAAGCCCCCCTCCCTGATTGATTGATAGAAGCGCAACCTTTTAGGTTCGAAGAAGGAATGTTCTAGTGTTCAAGGATTCATAATATATAGCATAGTCTTTGTAAAATGACGGCTGTACAACGACATCGGCTAACCGAATTGCATGTTGAATCATCAGCCAAAGCCAGAAGGAACATCAGGGTCCTCATCACTGCCATAACATGGCTGTGCACGCTCCACATCTTTAGAAAATCCAGGTGGCTCTGACACATTTTGTGACTGAAGGCGCTTCTCCTTCCTTTCTTCCACAGGTTCTATATCACAAAGCACAGACAACTGCAGCCGCTCTTTGGGTCGCTTCTCACGATTGTTGTCTACATGATTACGAGGTAAAGCGACACCTGGTGGTGCTTTTGGCTCACAATTAGATACTGTAACTTCACCGGCTGAGACCTTGATGTGACAATGACTATCAGCTCTGTTTGTAACTGTCATCACATCATGGATAGACGATTCTCCCACTCTTATCCCCCCTGGATTCACTAATTTATTGTAGACAGATTGCACTGTTTCTGCAATTTCACCTTTCATTCCATCCTCCGATCTGATTATTTTCCACACACCATCAGACATCTGGCTCATTACTTCGCTTCTGATAGTTGCAGACAAGAAATGACGACCATTAGGGGATTATAATCCAGATCAATATTACCTCAACAGAAAAATAAAAACTCACCCAAACTCCTCATATATGGCATCAGAAAGTTGTCTAGGCTTCATATTTTGGGAAAATTCCGAAAATAACTTGTTTTAAGTTCTTATTTACCGATAAGACCAACCCTAATTTAGTTTTATCAATCGGTCCAATTTCAAGCTATTTAGACGATTTTATCCTCGTGATCATAAACATACTACAGCTATAGTATATATGCTACAGTAACAACTTTAAACTCTCAATTTTAAAATTCCAAACCCTGAAACTACAGTGTAGGTTTTAAATTTTAAATTTTAAATTTTTATATTTTTTAAATTTATAGAATAAATAATAATTTGTAAAATTAAATTTCTTTACAATAAATTTTACTATAATT
>JAXCLQ010000011.1:7886206-7920998 GCA_035584115.1 Cedrela odorata
TTTAAAGTGATTAATAAAAAGGTTGAGGGCGTGTGGCCTTCGTAATTAACATATTGCTTGTGTTGTGTGGTTGTGTTTCTTTGCTTATGTTGCGTTGCTTTGGGTTGTGCTTGCTTTGTGTTGGCTTGTGCAGAAAAATTGTGCGAAAAGTGGAATGCTGATCAAGGGTGTCTTGAGCATCGCGTGGTTGCCACATAAAAGAAAAGAGCCCCGTGACAACTATACCCAATAGAAAACTAATGGATGTGATCAATAAATTATGGTTGTGACAAAATCATTTGAAAGAGTTTAACTATGGTGATTTCAAATATTATAATTTTTAGAATATAATGATCCAACTTTATTAAACACAATTATGAAAGCAAAATTGGATAGAGCTACCTCGTTCCGCTTGCGGGTGCATTCAAAATTTTGAAAGAAAGCATAAGCGCTTCATGCTATTCTTCTGAATCACTTTCAGGATTCGTGACGCATTTGGGAGTGGAGACTGGAGATAGTAGTCCTTTTTATTTGAGACTCGACTGAATTGTATGAATTTGTATACTCCATTTTAGTGCTCAACTTCGTGAGTTTCTGGTTTGAAAGATTACCAAAATAATAATAATAATAATATTGAAAAATATCTTAACAATTTGTATCTTTACATGTTATGCATTATTAAATAAGTGATTCACTATATATTTCTAAATCTGATAATCTTGATAAATTTTTTTTATTATTTTTTTCACTATGGTTCTTAGCATATGATAAATAAGTCCATGAACACAATTGCTTAGATAAATTGAAAGCTTTGGACGTAAAAAATTGATTTTTATGAAATAAATTTTCTCTTTTTACTTCTAAAATTGAATGTAAAACTAGAATATTTTGTTGTAAACTTGAAATTGTGGAGAGACAATAGGGTTTTGTATTGTGGTCATATTCTGTACTTATTGTAACATTTGAATATTAAATTTCTATCATAATTATTAATTAATATAGTTGATGATATAACATTATTATAGAGGTTGTTTATATTACATCTACTAGAGTTGTTTTTCAAACAGGACATAACATTTTCTGATAGTATAATTTGTAAAGATCATTCTTTAAAATATCTAAGATCTAATATCATTAATATCGATATTAATTTTAACTTAAAATTTAATACTTGGTTTTGTTGAAAATCTGTTTTCGCTACTGATTGAATTATCCTTTTAGTTACGGCTAAAATTACTGCTTGAGCAAAACCATAACCATAGCACTAAGGCTAAAGTAAAATATTGCGATGATGCCAGGCCAGAGTCTTATGTATATTGTATGGTCCGACTGAGAAGCAGGCAAATGGATGAGTATGATACTATTATTAATACCCAGCAGCAGGCTGAGAAATTACAACTCAATTATACATTAGACTTGGGCTTTCCATGGAAAGAGTACCTTGCCACCAAATATGACTGCTATTGAAGGAAGACTTCTTGCCCAATATGAGGATATAGAGAACTGGCATAAATCTTTTCTGCCATTTACACTAGCAAGCTCAGGCATGCCGCAACGCATGGTTTATTCATACAAAAATGTGATAAATGGTTTTGCAGCTCAGACATGCAGCAATGCATTGTTTATTCATGCAGCCTTGCTTAAGAGCTCTCATCCTTCCTGGTCACCAGCTGAAATAAAATCTGCTATATTTACTACTGCTGATATTCTGAATATTGAAGGTAAACCCAATGTTGGTCAAGCTCAAATGCTTCAGCCAGCAGGTGCAGGCCAAGTTAATCGATCAAGGGCAAATGACCCCAGGATTAGTCTATGACATCCAACCAGATTATTACAATCCTTGCCTGTGTGGTCTAGGCTGCTGCGATGAGGAAGTTGGGATGCTTGTACTGAGGGCAAACTAAACAACCCTTCATTTTCAGTCATACTGAGCCGAAGGCAGACCTTCATAAGGACAGTGACAAACGTTGGTCAAGCAAATTCCTCTTATTTTGTCACAATTGTTGCACCTCCCGGAATTGACTTGAGAGTGAAACCCAGTAAACTTTACTTCTCAAATGTGAACCAGAAGGCAACATACTTCGTGACATTTGGTCGTATTGTGTTAGTTCATAGATTTGATGAATTAGCTCAAGGGTATACAATGAGTTTCTGCTAAGTACTCTGTAAGATGTCCAATCACAGTAAGGTTCAAATAAGAAACAGATGTTGGTAGTCTAACTAGCCAAGCAAAGACCTGGAGTTGTCATATAAAAAGACCCACTGCTGAACATAGTCACACATCTTTAAGCTCTCATTGTATATGCCCCTTTCAGCAATGTAGGAACTTGTTTGAAGTTTTAAAGGACAATAAAATATTTTCAAATAAAAAAGAGATAAATTTTTATTGCACCAGCCACATATTTGGTAGGTTCATTCATCCAACTGTTGGGAACATACAAGCAGTGTTCTATGAGCATCAGAAAGAAAAACTAACATCCAATGATGTTGCAAAAATTGATGAATAAGAAAAGACAACTGTCAATGTATAAGACGGAACAACTTTACAACATGGATTGTTATAAACACGTAAAATATTGCTTGCTCAAGGATATATAAGATGGGTTTCATCATCATTCTTTTTCTGGATCCAGGAATATCAACAAATCTGTTGCACGGATGGGCAAAAATTGTTCACTATCTACATAGATTATAATTCTGCCAACGGCAGGTAGAAGAGTTTCTTTAATCATTACCAAACATTATTAAAAAAATAATTTCATGAACTAACTAGAATAAACACAACTATTAAAGCAAAACTGTTTGAGTTAGCTGATCAACTTTGACATATTCACACTCGTTCATCTTGTCAATCCATTAAATTTCGAAACTATCAGCTTCATCTGGTGGGAAAGATCTATGGCAATAATTTTTTTCAAGTTCTTTTATAAAAATTTTAACTTCGTCGGAATCTAAACTTCTAAAAGGAATTTCGGTTACACTAATATTAGCCACACAATACTAGAGCTTCTCTGTCAGTTACAGAAAATTTTAAGAACCACCTCAAAGCCTGAAGGCTACCCATACAATTGGTTCAACTTGGGCAGCCAAGGATTTTCTTATTGTCTTAAGGTCCTTTAATTACTTATTTAGTAAAACCAAAGCACTTTTCATGGCTGCTAAAATATGGTGTCAAGGCCTAACCAGAATTAATGGCTGAATTGAGCATTGAGCACATACTTAACGTCCCACAATCGTGAAACAAAAGCTTCTTCTGTCAACTTGCACTACATACCGCACAGAGGCCCAATCCTGAGCTAGAAAGGAAAGAATCTCAATTAATTATCCACATTTCACTGGGAATCCTTCCCTTTTATCTTTGTTATTTGCTTCTAATTGTTAGGAGCACCGTCCAAATTCATTTGTCAGTAATGTGGAATCTGATATTCCGAATTAAAGCCCACAAATTCATATACATGTACTTAACCTCACAGTTATAGCTTTTCCACTAAAATACTTCATTATTATTAATCAACTAAACCAAAAAATTTTAAATCTTCTCAAATATAATCATAATCCAATCAAACTCAAAAATCTCAAAAAAAATCTTTTTGATACAATTTTAATAATGCGAAAGATGCAATGCAAAATCTTCCATCATCTGTAACATAAATAAATAAATACTCTAATGTTATCCTACAAATCAAGTTATTACTCTCACCATTCTAAACAACTTATTCTGCAAAAATTAAAAGACGAGGGGTGAGTGATCAACTCGATAAGTATGCCATCCAAATGTATGTGTGGATTTTCTTATTTTAGAATGAATAAAATGATTCACAAGCCCTTTTATTCAAAAATCATGTAAAAATACAGTTTCCAGTAATTCTCAAAGTAAATAAAATATTAATGTTCATAAACTTTGATAAGAGAACATATCAAATCATAATTTATAAAATTGAATGGAAAGCTTATAAAACTTTCATTATAAAAAATAATTGAAATTGTTCATCTCATATATCGTCACTTGTGTCCTCTATAACCGAGTAAATAATAGAATTAAATAGTGTGCACAATCAGAATAGAATATCAATTTATTTAGGCAAACAAATATATTGACCGTAGTCAATCAGAATTAGGATTAAAATACTATGGACAGATGAGCCAAAACATTTCATTTCAATTAATGATGTAAGAATTATTTACTAACACAATGGCTTGCATAATTACAAAGCATTTAACACATTTTTTAAAAAATTAAATACTGACTTTTATAAAATAATTAATAAAAAAATTACAAATAAGTTTTGTAAAATATAATTAAAAATTATTTGTTTAAAACTAAATTTGAAAATATTCAAGCTATTAGAATTCGTAACATAAATTAATTCATCAAATAATAAAATATTTTCTAAACACTTAAAATATATTTTTCAAGTATTTGAGTCAATAAATTTATACCATAAAATATTTTTATAATACAAAAATAATCCAATAGACCACGAATGGAATAACTTACCTTAAATCAAAATAATGTCTTAAGTGAATGGAACAGTGAGCATAAGCATGCTCTATTTTCCATGTGTAGCGGAAATACAACACACAAAATGAAGTTTCAGGCGCATAACCGCCGCAAGGAGTCTTGATTGTCGTTAGAAACTTGCGGAACAGACTCCCTTACAATCTATATGTGCATGCATGTGTATTTCAGTATACAAACATGCCCTGTTTCGTAAATAAAAACAGAGAAACTAACATTTAGTCTTGCAATCCGAAACAGCAGCTGCCTTGCTGCCTTAGGCGGTCCACACATCAATGAGATGGAGCCGGTTCCAGCTAGTTAGGGATTGACATGCGCTGGTTTGAGCTTCAACAAGCTCACCACCCTTTCTCTCTCTAACCTTTCTATTTCTCTCTCTTTTGGTTTCTGTCTTGGTTCACAACCAAAACACTGCACCACGTTTTTGCTTCACCAAGCTCTTGTTGGTTGAATAAGAGGAAGAAGCTTTGGTTTCAAAAACCACAAAAAGGATAAACGGAAAAAACAGAGAAAGAAAAGGAATTATTTTTCTTCTTTGCTTGCTTACCGTGTCCTATGTGTATATGTTCATATATATATGTATTAACAAGCTTAACACTTAAGCTTTCTTTTCCACCGACTCTAAAAATATCAAAAGAGATAAAATCAAATGGATAAGTCATGGTTAATCTTAAGTCGGCAGAATGTGTATCTTTTATCATATACATGCATTCCTTCAATACACATATATACATACATTAATGCATTAATACATTATAAATACATTTATATATTATGACATTATAGATATAATATATATATATATATTAATCAAATTAACATATATATATATATCAGAAAGAAAGAGAAAGATACATATATATATATACATTTATATATATACATGTATATTAATAAATATCTTACATATATATATGTATATATCAATAATATATATTAGATATTTATAATAATATTAATATAATTAATAATTATATTTTATGATTACTATAATCATATTAAAATATAATAATAATATATCAATATTATTACATCCGTAAATCATATTTATGGTATCCCAAAATTAAATTGAAATATTTTTCACGCATACGTGTGCTAGCGCGTCAAAGCCAAAAAATATATTCTTTATAATAAAGAATCAAATTGCTACTTGATCAATATCTGTACAATATCATTAATTAGTTAACGATTATTGCATAGTAGCAATAGCCATCATCATCAAGTAACTGACTATGTGTGTGACGCCCTGGGTTTACTGTGAACTGGACATGGGTAGACACGAATTCCTTTGTATCTCTTCGGCACAACTCTTTGCAACCAAGTGCGGGTCATAAAATCGTCAAACCCCTAACAGAATCATAGGAACAAGGTCTCGAATCATATATAGGAATCATGTATCTGAAAACACCTTTTCGAAAACATGTACTCTGACCAAAGATTTCATTTCCCATATATGACATCTCTACCTAGGATCTTAATCTCTAATATCTAAACTAGCAAATTCTGTCTTGGTCATCACCTGTCCTCTTACACCTAAACACATTGTCAGCAAGCTTCTTTCAATGCAGAGGGCAGCCGTGATACCTCAGGTCAAAGGACCAATGGTACAGTAGTATGGCTATGTAACATATCATTGACAGTGGATAATCACCCATGTGATTCATCACGTTTGGTCACGTTTAGTAACACGTACTTCAATGTATTACTCATGTTTAAGCTCTTGTGACATGAGACTCGTCACCTAACTATTAGTATCAAATACTAATCCTTAGCAGCATCAAACATGCCAGTCATACAATGTCGTACTCCCATATAATAATACCTCAACTGGGAACTAATTTGAATGTATTTAGATCAGACTCTGTACTCATATCTACAACTCTTTGCAAATAGAGTCATGACATCATAATACATCACTAGATCTCATTTTGCATTTTATATATAATACTTATATATATATAATACTTATATATATATATATATGCAACTATATATGCAAAATGATATAGATACCATTTTATTAATCATAAACTAATTTACAATATTTACAAAGTTATATATACATAAGGATGATATCCCTAAACCATATGACACGATTGGTTCTAAGGCATATCTCCAACATTAAGCTATCTCTAAATGTCTTCTGAAGGTTCCAAACTTCCTATAATAACAACCTAGCTAATTAAGGACACTTAATGTAATGGCCTGATATTTTCTATGATAATTATTCTAAGATATTAGTGACTAGAATGAAAAGTTTTTAAAATTTAAGAGGCCAATGTGCTAATTCATGATTAGTGGGGAAAAGAAGTAAATTTTGGGCTTAATAAAAAGAATTAAATAATAAGATATTTTGTAGTTATGTAAATGTCATAAATTTAACTTAATAGAAAAGAAAAGAAAATGAAAAAGGGGCTAAATAGTAAGTTTAGCAAAGAAATAGTTTCGGGGCCATTTTATAAAATAATTTGGGCTTTAATAAAATTAACCAAAGAAATAAATTTCTTTATTAGATAAACAGGGCTGACCATTCTAGAGGAATCTATGCTATTCTTGTTAGTTTTAGAATAATAAGAAGACAGAACGGAAAATTCAAGAAAGAAGGGTTTTGGCCGAGAGAAATGGTAGAAGAAGAAGAAGAAAGCATACAAAAAGAGATAGGAAGGAAGAGTTGTGGCCGATCTAAGGAGGAGATGTGGAGTTTTGGTTTTGGACAGAAATTGAAGAGGGTTGAGCTGAAATTAGCTTGAGACTTGAACGAGTATGGATGAGGAGAAGAGAAACAATTGTTGTTGAAGAAATTTCTCCTATAGTGTTTACAATTGAAGAGAGAAGATGAATTGGTTTAGGTGTTGTTCTGTTTTGTGATTTTTTGTTGGTAGATTCAGTTGGCTGGTGGCTAATAAAAAAACATGGAGAATGAATGGATTTGGTGTCCAAAAGAGAGATAGTCGACCATCAGCGAGACTGCAAGTTAGAAACGGTTAAGCGTAAACCGGTGAGTAGATCTTTACCTATTTAAAAAAAAAACTTATTGTTTTACGAACTAAGACATAGTTTTATTATTATTTATTTAAGACAAGTGTGAGTGGATATTTTACTTTTTTGAAATATTATTTCAGCTAAATGTTTGGAATATTAATTTGAATTGTTGATCTATGATTGCATGAAAATTTTATGAATTCATGGATTTATGATCCTTTTGACATGATTGGTTTATGATGAAAAATTATGGAAGCTTAATCGGGTATATTCTTATTCCAAGATTTAAAACATTAATACAAAAATGGTTTTTACCTTACAGAGTTGTTATCAAAATTTTATGGAAAACATAATATGAAACTTTGTCATTTTTTAAAATGATTTTTACCTTACGAGACCAGAGGTTTACATTCGGGCCAAAGGTCGCCTTACGAGGCTAGAGGTTGTGTTCTGGCTGACTGTGACACATCTCGAGCCAGGATACCAGAATCACTGAGTTTTCTGATTTATAATCATTTTTTTAAATTGGTTTTATCACAACAGAGCAAATTTCAAGCAAGGTGTTGAATCCAGATTTTCGATAACTCTGTTTGAAAATTTCTTTATTATAGTCTATCATTTGTATGATTTGAAAATTAAATTTTGAATTGATTTTATTTACAGCAAAAATCTGATATTTCCATTACTTATATTTTCTTTCATTGTAATATCCACTCATTAGGTCTCCCAAGACTCACTCTTCATATTTTTAGTTTTGCAGGTTAGACAGGTAATTAGAAATAAAAGAGAGAGATATTAGTACCGTAGAAACACAGACAAACGAACATGATTCACACTGCAGTCACTAAGACATGTAGGATCACGTATATCACAGACAACAGTATATTTAGAGTAGTGTCTAAACTGTGATATTTAGGATGATGCATTAGAGTTGATAAAATATTGATAAATTACATGTAAGTTCCATTATTGGGCCTATTGCCCTTATGTAACATATACATGGTTTATCATGTTATAATGAGTTTATAAGGTTTATAAATGTATTCAGACAGGTAAAGAGAGAGGCTTAGGGTGATGGTAGACTCTATCACCTGCTGGTAACATCTCCATATTTGGGGAGATGTTATACTTAAAATACCACATAAATAAAATTTTCAAAGTTTAATTATGTTTACACTTCCCACTTACGTATCCTAAACATAACTCTTTATATCTTGAAATTGTCAACTTCTAATTTATAAATTGAATCAAACTAAAACTTTACATATATTATGAGCATACCTAAGGGTATCTTGTATAAGACTTTCATGGCATTTCAAGTTTAAAAAGATTTTTAAAATAATATATTTTTATACTACATTAACCTATTCAAATTATTTCAAAATTGCGGATTATTCAACCAAAAATTTATAACTATTTAAATATGTTTCTAAAACTTCTGAAATTTTTAGAAAAAGTAGTAAAATATATGTATAAACAACCACACAAAGTTTCATAATTTTTTAAAATAGTTTAATATTTCAAAATAATAAATATTTTAGAAAACATTAACATGTTTGGATTGTTTCAGAATTTCATTTCACTCAATAAAAAATTCATAACTATTTAAATATGTTTTTAAAAATTCTAAAATTTAAAGAAAAACAATAAACATATAGATAAATGACCATCAAAGTTTCGTAATTTTTTAAGGCCGTTTGATACATCAAATAATTTATATTTTACCATAAATTAATGGAATTCACAAAATTTCATATTACAAGGGTTAGTTTTAAAATTTTGTATAAAATTGAATTTTTGTCTAATTTGAATGAAACAAAATTCTATGATCATTTTATTATGTGAGAATTCAGATTATGAGAATTTTTATAAATAATCATAACAAAATTTCCATTAAAAATTTTTTATAGACATTATGCTTAACAAAGACTATAGAGTTCTAATTCAAACAACCTACCATTGTAATTCAAGTTATACAAAATATAGTTCTTCATTACCTAATACCACTCTACGAATAATAATTTAAAGAATTCTATTTTACCTATACAAAATAATATAAAACAATCCTAAATAAAACTAAAATAAGCAAGGACAACATAGTTATAACATGTAATTGAAATATTACCTCTACTAATCGTGAGCTTAAAGAGCTGCAAACCATAAAAGAAAGAAAATTTTGTTTGTGTTGAAAGGAGAGTGAAAGGTTGAGAGGAAAGAAAAATTGGTTTATATACTTTGTCTAGCAAGAAATCCTAAGTTAATAAGGAATAGGGAAAATATTTATTATTTTTCTAAAATATCATTCCACAAACCTAAAACAATACAAATCCAAATTTATTTGTGTTAAATGGAGAGTGAAAGGTGGAGAGGAAAAAAATATAAGTTTATATACTTTGTGTAGCAAGAAACCCTAAGCTAATAAAGAATAGACAAAATATTTACTACTTTTTAAAATTATTCTTTAACAAACCTAAACAATACAAATCCTAGCCTTATTATTTCCTACTTATAAATTTTTATTTTTTTTTTACTTACTCATCAAGTAATATAATATTTTCTTAATTTAATTAGGAAAGGGAATATTACATTGTCTCTAGGCTATATATATAGTTGGTTGAGTAAACCCTTGGCAAGAGGTACAAAGAAACCTAACATCGCTCCCATTCACTTTGTGAAGAGTAGTATTTTTTTGAAACCAAAAATGGTTGCCATTCCTTTAGTCTTTCTCACTCTCTTGTTCAGTTTCCATTCTTACATTGCTTAGGGAAATGAAGTTTCATTTGTTACTGAAACTAGCAAATTACAAACTTAAATTGTCCATGTCGACTGGCCAAAAGGTGGACATCTTGCCAAGTTAGAAGATCTGGAAAGCTGGTATAGATCTTTTCTGCCATATACTTTGGCTAGATCATACACGCAGCAATGGACATTTTATTAATACAAAGCCTTGATCAGTGGTTTTGCAACAAAACTGATAGAGAGTGAATTACAAAGTATGAAAAAGAAAAACAAGTTTATTTCAACACATCCTAAAAAGAAACTACCTCTCCAAATCACACACACACACCAAACTTTTTGGGGTTGCACGTAGAGGTGGGAGTTTGGAAATAATTAAACTTTGGAGAAGGAGTGCTTATTGGAATACTGGATGGCAGGATTTTGCCGAATCACCCTTCATTTAGTGACGAAGGAATGCCACGACCCCTTTAGGTAAATGGAAAGACAGTATTATTGTCCCAGTTGACAATACCCAAAAAGGTGGTCAATTGGATTATTTAAAAATTTAATGCTTAATATTGAATGTAATTATCAATACTGTACAATAAATAAAAAAGTAGAGAGAGAAATTACAAACATAAGATTTATAATGGTTCGACAAGTTTAGCCTACGTCCACTCTCTCGATTTTAGCTCACCACCGAAATTTGATTATCTTCTTATTTCTACAAGTCAAGTAAAATTCAATACAGCTCTTTTTATGGTGAAGAGCAACCTTACATTTTTTTTCTCAGATGAAGAAAAATGCAATACAATCTTTGTTTAATCATGGTAAAGATAAACCCACAATAATCAGAAATGAAAATTTTTTTTTAAAACTCTCATACTAGAGTAGATATTTCAATAAGTTCACACAAATAATTTTTTCTTATAAAGGAAGTACAAAAAATAATTATAGTAGAGAGAAAAAGTATATTTGCGTTAAAAGATCAAGAGGAATATTCAATGATTTTCCAAATGTACTCAGTTAATTCTTCTTATTTTGAAATCTTCTATTTACACTTATTATTCTTGTAAAGACCCTTGTGTCTAACAACTTCATTTGGTGAAATTAATGTTCGTTATAAATGCTGCAGAAGTTACCGATGAGATTTAAAAATATCAAGAAGTATCGATCCATTTTGCTAAAGTATCGATCCGTTTAAGCCAAATTTGAATTTTGACTTACCCTTGATCTCAAGTATCAATCATTTCTTCTTCATGTATCGATCTGGTCGAATTCATAAATAATTATGAAGTTTCTAACTTGCAATATATCGATCCATTCTTCATATTTATCAATATGATTCGGCTTGTAATTATTTTCGAACTTTTAGGTCTGCAATGTATTGATCTTTTCATCACGCATATAGATTTGGTTCGCCTTGTAATTATTTTACAACTCCTGGGTCTGCAACGTAACGATCTTATGGACTCTGAATATCAATCATCTTTACATGTATCGATTCGAATACTCTAAGTATCGATCAAGTTCACTTGGTAAATATTTACGAACTCTCGAACTTGCAAAGATATCGATATCTTAAACTCTGAATATCGATCTTCTTTAAGTGTATCGATCTATTTTGTGAAATGATTGATCATTTGGCTCTAAGTATCGCTCATAAGTACATTCATATAAAATTTTCTTGATTCTTAACACACTCAAATGTATTTTAATTTTTACAATTAAATTGACATTATAAATACTTAGAGAATGGAAATTTATTTTAAATATATGTGTGTGATACTAGGTTCTGAGAACCCACGAGAAGTGCTGAGTGGGCGTGAGGAGATATGGAAGGAGTGATTACCCTCCCTTAAGTTGTGAGTAAATTTATACATGCGTAATTATGTAAATAAAGAATGCATTTGATATCTATATAGTATACATGTGTGCTAAATTTGTTGAAATGAACATGATCAATGTTGGTTTGCATGATATTGGGAAATGTTTTATATATATGGTTTGCTGTTATAAATTTATGTTTTGATGTACATGAAATGGTTATGGCTCGGGGAGGCCAGATTTTGAGTACACTATTGTTTTGGAAAAAGAAATGTTTTAAATACATGTATATTAGTGATGTGAGGCTATTAAGACCAAATATTAGTTTATGGCCAGTAGGCCAGGATATTTAATGTATATACAGGGCTGTAACCAATGAACGGACTTATGAGGGCTGCAGAGGTTACTGGCGCCGCAGTGGGGCTGTATAAAGAAGGTTAAGCCATGATAAGCCCACTGTGAGCTGATGCACAGATGCGCAATTATATAGAGACCCTATGGAAAGCCCTATCGGCTTGATAGGAATCTCCTAGATTTGATGGACATGTTGAGGACAGTCACTTTATCACCAAGTGACTACTCGGGCCAACATCAATGAGACGGGCTTGTTTTATAAATGCATATTTAATATGAAATAAATGATTTTACAAATGCATAAAAAATATTTTCAGTTTATAAAAAATGTGTTGCATATGAAATTTATGCATAACAGACTTACTGATGGATTTCGACTTTACCTTGGGTAAGGTAGCGATCGGGTAGTATGGCCAGTCCATGTTATATCTTTAAACTTAAGTGCAAACCCAATATAATTGTTTTGCGGACATTGTTGTACATGAGTTGTATATATGTATTTTAGCATATTAATAAATGAAATCCCAATATCATGATTTAGAAATGTGTGTGCATGTATGTATAACTATGTATGTATGCGTTTACTCACTGAGTATAGTTCTATACTCACCCCTCACAATTATAGCTTTCAAGTTAGAAGCGTTAGATCTCGCGGGGCTTGTGGTAACATTAGAGAGCATACGGCATTCTGGGTAGTTTTTCCATCTTGACTCACCTGTAAGTCTAGGGTCTACTAGATATGTAAGATACTGGACATGTAAGTTATTTTGGAATTGTTTTATTTTGGATTATAAGGAGGATTGTAAACTAAATGATTTCATAAGAACTTATTATTTTTGTTCAATCCATATGAACTGTTTTGAATTGATATTTACATAGATTATATATGTTGTGGTTGAATTGATCACAGAGATCAAATTTTTGATATTGCTCCCATGGATGGGATGTTATGTTTATAAACTATTTTCAGGTGTTGAGTAAATGATTGATAGCCTTACAGGCCCTTGTGATACATTCTGGACAAAAAGGGCGTATCATGAGGATCGGTGGCGATTGTCACAGGAGGATCCCAAGATCAAGTCATGACAATTTTAGTGGTATCAGAGCACTTGATTTTGGAAGTTGCTTTTATATGTTCTGATAACAGTTTGCTATTGTTTTTAAAAATGAGTTGAATATAGTTTTGAAAATAATTCTTTTGAAAATATCCAGTGGACATTAAGTGAGTCAAGTTATAGATAAACCAATGTTATTGTGAAGCATATATGACCGAATTTCGTCTCTAATATGTCTCCACATTCAGGAAGAGAAAAGGATAGACCCTGTAGGGTACCATTACCTAAAGTGGAACCGACAAATTCCTCACATGTACCTCAGTTTCCTTAACCAGAGCAAGCAGTTCCATTTCCACAGCTTGGGATGGAAATGCCAGCTAATGTGCCACCAGAGATGTGGACAGCATTTATGGCATTTTAGAATGCCAAGAACCAAAATCCAGCTCAGCCTTTGCAAGTTCCCTTAGGACAACCACCTAGTTGAGGTGTGAGTCTTTCTCAGGATCTTCTGATGCCGTAGTCGCAAGTAGGTGGCTGAGGGTGGTATAACAGAATCTGCAGGATATGGGCATTGCAGATGAGGATAAAGTGAAAGTTACTATACGGTTATTGCAAGATAGTGCTGCTACTTGGTGGCAGAATATGTTGGCCAGATTTGGGATACAATTGACATGGGCTGATTTTCTGAGAGAGTTCCAGAATCAATATTTTACTCACTACCACAGTAATCAGAAATGACAAGAGTTCCTAAATATGAGACAGATGGGTAAAACAGTGGTAGAGTATGAGACCCAGTTGAGAGAGCTGATAGAGTTTGTTCCTGAATTTGCTAATGAAGAGACCCTTTGTGCTAAGTTTGAGGCAGGATTTAATTTGGACATCAGAGAGTGGATGCCAGTGACCAGTATACAGAGTTACCGAGAGATGGTACAGTTAGCACTTTGAACAGAGAGACTAATAGGGGAAAGAAGGGCGAGAGTTGGCTTTCAAAAGAGAAAGGATCTGAATATTTCTATAAGCTAGTCTTTGAAGAAGAGCTGCAGCAGTGGTTCATCTAGCAGTGCCTTTGTGCCGAGTCCTGCTAGTAATCCACCTTTCTCTCTGTGTGAATCCTCTGGATTCAGATCCAGACAGGGATCAGATGCTTCGAGATCTGCTACGGATTCTTAGCAGACGCAAGGAGCTATAGATGTCCTCTCTACAGAAAACAGCATACTGGTACATATAGATCTCCCATAACATACTTTCATTGTGGGCAGACAAGTCACATCAAGAGGAATTATCTAAGTTTGGGGGGACCTGAGTTGACTAGACCTTTTGCTCAAGGTCAACATCCTGTTTTTCCTCAGCAGCGACCTCCAGCTCAGACTTCTGTTCCACCATAATAAGAGATCTGGTTTTGGTAGTACATCATCAGCTCAGGGTGCACAGAAGAGTCAGCCTGGGGTTCAGACTAGAGTATTTGCACTGAACCAAGAACAGGCACAAGTTAATCTAGATGAGATCGTAGGTATGGTGTTAATTTTTGGTCAGCTTGCATAGATAATTTTTGGTCAGCTTGCATAGATAATTTTTGGTCAACTTGCATAGATTCTTGTAGATCCCGGATCTAATCGATCATTCATCAGTGCATCATTTGCACATCATGCTAACAGAGAGTTAAGTCCTTTAGACCAAGAATTAGTAGTGCATACACCACTAGGGCAGAGATTGCTCAGAAAGACTGTATTTAGACAGTGTGGGGTGATAGAGGGAGAGACTACCTTAGAGGCAGATCTCATTCCACTAAAGATCCAAGATTTTGATGTCATTTTGAGAATAGATTGGCTATCACAACATCGAGCATCAGTGGATTTCTTTACTAAGCAAGTGACTTTTCGAAAGCCTGTTGAGTCTGAAATGAATTGAATTGGTGAGCGTAATGTGGTTGCATCTTGTGTAATTTCATCTTTGGAAGCAAAGCGATTATTGCAAAAAGGTTGTGAGGCATTCCTAGCATATGTAATGGATATGACAGTTCATGAGAAACAACTAGAGCATACCTATGTTGTAAATGAGTTTTCCAATGTATTTTTAGATGAGTTACCTAGAATACCTCCGGAACGAGATTTTGAATTTGTTATAGATCTTATACCCGGAACTAATCCAATCTCTATGCCTCCATATCGTATGGCGCCATTAGAGCTCAATGTTCAATTACAAGAGTTGATTGGTAAAGGTTTCATTAGACCTAGTTTTTCACCTTGGGGAGCACTTGTACTGTTTATAAAGAAGAAAGATGGTACTTTGAGGCTATGCATTGATTACCTTCAATTAAATAAGGTGACTATTAAGAATAAGTACCTATTACCTTGTATTGATGATCTTTTTGATCAGTCACAAAAAGCGACTGTATTTTCTAAGATTGACTTGAGATCTAGATATTATCAGCTAAGGATTCAGAAAAATGATGTGTATAAAACTGCATTCAGAACGAGGTACGGGCATTATGAGTTCTTGGTAATGCCATTTGGGTTTACCAATGCTCCTACAGCATTTATGGATCTCATGAACCGTGTTTTCCATCTTTACTTGGATAAATTCGTAATTGTCTTCATCGATGATATTTTGGTGTACTTTAGAAATAAGAAAGAGCACGCTCAACACCTTAGAGTTGTGTTACAGACTCTGAGAGATAGAATGTTGTATGCAAAATTCTCTAAGTGCGAGTTTTGGCTTAGAAAAGTTGTATTTTTGGGACACGTGGTGTCAGGTGCTAGAATATTTGTGGATCCTCGAAAGGTTGAAGTCATAGTGTAATAGGATCGACCTAAGAATGTCACAGAGATTAGAATCTTCTTGGGGTTGGCAGGTTCTTATCGGAGGTTTCTGGAAGGTTTTTCTTTATTGGCCGTTCCGTTGACATGATTAACGAGAAAAGGAGTTCAGTTTGTATGGGATGAGTAATATGAGCAGAGTTTCCAAGCACTAAAGAATTGTCTTACTTCCTCACCAGTTCTAACACTTCCTACACTTGGAGGTGGTTACGTTGTGTATAGTGATGCATTTAAGCAAGGATTGGGTTGTGTATTGATGCAGAATGGGAAAGTAATAGCTTATGCTTCTCGTCAGCTTAAGTAACATGAAGTTAATTATCCTACCCATGACTTAGAACTTGCAGTAATAGTTTTTGCATTGAAGATTTGAAGACACTTCTTATATGGGGAGCAGTGTCAAGTCTTCACAGACTATAAGAGTCTGAAATATCTCCTTACACAGTGAGAGTTGAATTTGAGACAGCGGAGATGGCTGGAGTTAATCAAAGATTATGACTTGATTATCGAGTATCATCTAGGGAAAGCTAATGTAATAGCAGATGCTTTGAGCTAAAAATCTTTTGTTACATTATCATTTGTCCGAACAACATATATGCCACTGTTGATTGAATTGAAGGCTTTGAAAGTAGCCTTTAATTGTGATGAGACTAGAGCCTTGGTGGTTAATTTTGTAGTGAGACCAACATTGGTGGATCATATCAGAGAAAAGCAGATGCAAGATAATGGTTTTGTCAAGATATGTCAGGATATACTTGATGGGAAAGATAGTGATTTTTATCTCATGCTAGACGGCACATTAACTTTTAGAGGCAAAGTTTGCGTGCCTGATGTTGATGACCTAAGACAAGCTATCATGGAAGAGGCGCATTGTTCTGCTTTTGCTATGCATCTTGGAAGTACGAAGATGTACCGAACCATCAGAGAAAATTATTGGTGGTCGGGTATGAAGAAGGATATAGTTGAGTATGTGACTAGATGTTTGGTGTGTCAACAGTTTAAAGCAAAACATCATAAACCAGTAGGAACATTGCAACCTTTACCCATACCAGAATGGAAGTGGGAACACATTACCATGGATTTTGTGGTTAGATTACCCCGTACTCAATCAGGACATGATGCAATATGGGTTGTAGTAGATCGCCTGACGAAGTCAGCTCATTTCCTAGCAATTTGTATCAAGTATTCCTTGGAGAAACTGGCAAGAGTTTACATAGCAGAGATTGTAAGGTTACATGGAGTACCCGTCACCATAATGTCAGATAGAGATCCTCGATTTACATTTCGATTCTAGCTGAAACTTTAGAAAGCTTTGGATACTGCTTTAAATTTCAGTTCTGCATTTCATCCTTAGACTGATGGTTAGTCGGAAAAGACCATCCAGACTTTAGAAGATATGTTGCAGGCATGTGTTATCGAATTTCAAGGTGGTTGGGACATGCACATATCTCTGATTAAATTCGCTTATAATAACAGTTACCAAGCCAGTATTGGTATAGCTCCTTACGAAGCTTTATATGGTAAAAAGTGCAGAACACTATTATGTTGGGATGAAGTGGGTGAAAGAAAACTTGAAAATGTTGAATTAATTGAAATGACTTCAGAAAAGGTAAAAGTGATTTGGAAAAGATTAAAGGCTGCCCAGGATAGGCAGAAGTTATATGCAGATCACAGAAGAAGAGACTTGGAATTTGATGTAGGTGATATGGTATTTTTAAATGTATCACCTTGGAAAGGTGTAATTCGACTCAGAAACCGAGGAAAGCTCTATCCATGATATATTGGACCTTTTCTGATCATTGAAAGAATTGGTCTAGTGGCATACAGATTCGAATTGCCTCCAGAGTTGGCAAGAATCCATAATATGTTTCACGTGTCAATGTTAAAAAAATATGTTCCAGATCCTATACACATCTTAGAGACACCTCCAGTAGAGTTGAGAGAGGACTTGAAGTATAAAACTTATCCAAAGGAGATAATTGCTCAGAAAGATCGAGTTTTGAGAAGTAAAACCATTCTTATGGTAAAAGTTGTATAGAGTATTGCAAATATCGATGACGCAACTTGGGAGCCTAAGCACTCCATGAAACAACAATATCCATATCTATTCCAGTAACATGTGAAATTTTGAGGACAAAATTTTTCTAAGGAGGGTAGAAATTGTAAACACTGCTTTTGTGACAGCAGGACTAAAGTGAAATTTTTTTTTAAAGTTTCAAGAAATTTCAGAATTTCTGTTTTTGTGAAGGAAGGACTAAATTGAAGACTTTCTAAAGTTTTAGAAAAATATAAAATTTTTAAAAATATTAGGGGGCTAATTAAAATTTTTTAAATCAGAAATAAAAACACGAAGGTAGTAGCTATGTTTTTGCTTTCTTTTTCGGCAGAACCTAATTTCTTCATCTTGTCCTACATTTCTTACTCAAATTACTTCAAATCCAACCAAAATTCTTGCCAATTTTTATTTCCTAATGACTGTTTAACATCTCCTCTGCATATTAATGCCATAATTAGGCGAGAAATATAAAGAGAAAGTTAAGGTTTTGGAGAAAAATTGAGGGTTTTCATTTTAAACAGTGAATTCAAGCTTCTAAGGACCTCAATAGGTTCCAGGTAAGTCAATTAACCTATTTTTAGCTCGATTTCGTCATTTTGGATAAATTAAAAGTTTAGGGTTACTGTTTATTCATGGATAAATGTCAAATTTAAGCTTGATTTTGTATAGGAAATGTAGAATTGAGTTTATAGTGATAATTGGAAATGTATAACGACGAATATGCTTGCATTTGTCATTAGAATATGTGTATGTATATTTATCGAAAATGTATTGTGGTGTAGAATTGCGATGAATGGAAAATATGATAATATATATTTGCATTGAATTGTCATTTGAGTAATTGTATTAATATGTGAAGAAAATATGGAATTATGTAGAATTGCGATACATAGATGTTAAGGTGACATATACACGTTAAGTATTTATGGGAATAAGTATAGTTGTGTTAGACGTGAATGTGAAAGTTGGAATAAAAATGGCCATGGGATTTCATTGTTAGAAATCGGATAAATGGCACATTAGTTAAGCCTCGAGAAATGTTGTGTGTCACTTAAGAATAATAAGTTACATTTCCACGCATATTTAATTTAAATACATTAGAATATAAACATTTAGAGAATGGGAATTTATTTTAAATATATGTATGTGATACTAGGTTCCAAGAATCCACGAGAAGTGCCGAGTGGGCGTGAGGAGACGTAGAGGGAGTGATTACCCTCCCCTAAGTTGTGAGTAAATTTATACATGCGTAATTATATAAATAAAGAATGCATGTGATATCTATATAGTATGCATGTGTGCTAAATTTGTTGAAATAAACATGATCAATGTTGGCTTGCATGATATTGGAAAATGTTTTATATATATGGTCTGCTATTATAAATTTATGTTTTGATGTACATGAAATGGTTATGGCCTAGGGAGGCCGAATTTTGAGTACACTATTGTTTTGGAAAAAGAAATATTTTAAATACATGTATATTGGTGATGTGAGGCCATTAAGACCAGATATTAGTTTATGGCCAGTGGGCCAGGATATTTACTGTGTATACAGGGCTGTAACCAATAGATGGACCTATAAGAGACTGCAGAGGTTACTAGTGCCGCATGGGGTTGTATAAGGAAAGTTAAGCCATGGTAAGCCCACTGTGAGCCGATGCGCGGATGCGTAATTATATAGAGACCCTATGGAAAGCCTTGTCAGTTTGATAGGAATCTCCTGGATTTGATGGACATGACGAGGATAGTTACTTTATCACCAAGTGACTATTCGGGCCAACATTAGTGAGACGGACTTATTTTATAAATGCATGTTTAATATGAAATAAATGATTTTACAAATGCATAAGAAAAATTTTCAGTTTATAAAAAATGTGTTGCATATGAAATTTATATATAACAAACTCATTGATGGAATTCGACTTTACCTTGGGTAAGGTAGCGATCGGAATAGTATGGCCAGCCTGTATTATATCTTTAAACTTAAATGCAGACCCAACATAATTGTTTTGCAGACACTATTATTCATGAGTTGTATATATGTATTTTAGCATATTAATAAATGAAATCTCAATATCATGATTTAGAAATGTGTGTTCATGTATGTATAACTATGTATGTATACGTTTACTAACTGAGTATAGTTGCATACTCACCCTTCACAATTACAGCTTTCAAGTTAGGAGCGTTAGCTCTCGCGGGGTTTGTGGTAACGATAGAGAGCATACGGCGCTCAGGGTAGTTTTTCCATCTTGACTCACCTGTAAGTCTAGAATTTACTGGATATGTAAGTTATTTTGGAATTGTTTTATTTTGGATTATGAGAAGGATTGTAAACTAAATGATTTCATAAAAACTTATTATTTTTGTTTAACCCATATGAACTGTTTTGAATTGATATTTACATAGATTATATATGTTGTGGTTGAATTGATTATGGAAATCAATTCCTTGATATTGCTCCTATAGATGGGATGTTATATTTATAAACTATTTTCAGGTGTTGAGTAAATGATTGATAGCCTTATAAACTCTTGTGATACATTCTGGACAAAGAAGGTGTATCATTGGCGATTGTCACAGGAGGGCGTGACATCCGCTGCCATAAAATGACTACCGCTGATATTCTAAATATTGACGGCAATTGTTGATCAAACGCTTCAGCCAACAGATTTCCTCAGTGCAGACCATGTTAATCCATCGAGTGCAAATGACCTAGGATTGATCGATTACATCCAACCAGATGATTATATTCCTTACCTGTGTGGTCTGGGTTACAGAGATGAGGAAGTTGGGATACTTGTACACACGCCAGTCATGTGTTCACTTATAAGAATCATACCTGAGGGCCAGCTAAACTATCCATCATTTTCTGTCGCACTGAGGAAAACTCAGACCTTCACAAGGACAGTGACAAATGTTGGTCATGCAAATTCTTCTTATTTTGTCACTGTTGTTGCACCACAAGGGGTATATGTGAGTGAAACCCAGTAGGCTTTACTTCTCAAATGTGAACCAAATGACAACATACATGGTGACATTCACTCGTACTGGGTCAGGTCACATGGTTGGTGAATTTGCTCAAGGATCCATAAATTGGGTTTCTGCTAAATACTCTGTAAGAAGTCCAATCTCTGTAAGGTTTGAGTAAAATGCGGCTAGTAAAAGTAATTAAGCAATGATATGTATCATCTTCTAAGCAGAACACCTGGTACTGGAAATGATCACACATATGTATCCTCTCATATCTTTTATGTTTACATTAACAAAGAAGTAAAATGTTTGAAGCAATAATTTATCAATGAAGTAGAAATTTTTCTTGGCACCAGGCACAGATTTAATACATTCATCTATGAGAGGACACAAGCAATCATGGGTGAAGATTTATAAAGAAAATTAACATCTAATGATATCATCAAAAAATGGCAAAGAAGAAAAGAAATGATGTAGACTGCCTTTACGACAGAATATTTTTGCCAATCATATTACCCATGAATTGCAACATGAACATTCACCTGAGCATAAACAAGAAGTAAAACTAGACACCAATGAAAGCAGGCAAAAAAGCTTCTAAACTTTATGGAAAGAGTGTCGTCTTTCCACTATCACCTACATGGAAATTGATGAAAACTTATGCTCGTTACAACATGACTTGTAAACAAAGTTCTGGCAAAAGCTTCCATCAATTCTTACAAAAATAAAATTAGGGGAGACGGTTATCAGATAATCTAACAGAATAAACAAAATCAGCACTAGCTGAAGCATCTAACCTTCTACCATGTTGAACACAAAGACCCCCTCCCTGATTGATGGATATGAGTGCAGCCTTTTAGGTTTGAAGAAGGAATGTTCTAATGGTGTTCAAGGATGCATCATTTATAGCATAGTCTCCATAAAATGACAGTTGTACAACAACGCCTAACCAAATTGCATGTTGAATCGTCAACCAAAGCCAGGAGGGACATCAGGGTCCTCATCACTGCCATCACATGGCTGTGTGCGCTCCACATCTTTAGAAAATCCTGGTGGCTCTGACACATCCTGTGACTAAAGGAGCTCTTCTTTCCCTTCTTCCACAGGTTCTATATCACAAGGCACAGGCAACAGCAGCCGTTCTTTGGGTCGATTCTCTTGATCATCGTGATTATGAGGCAAAGCAAAACCCGGTGGTTCTTTAGGCTCAAAATTAGATACTGTATCATCAACTTCACCGGCTGAGACCTTGAAGTGACAATGACTGTCAGCTCCGTTTTTAAAAGCCATCACATCATGGATAGATGATTCTCCCACTCTTATCCCCTCTGGATTCACTAATTTATTGTAGACAGATTGCACTGTTTCTGCAATTTCAATTTTCATTCCATCCTCCGATCTGATTATTTTCCACACACCATTAGACATCTGGCTCATTACTTCGCTTCTGATAGTTGCAGACAAGATATGATTACCATTAGTTAATTATAATTAAGATAATTAAAACCTCAAGAGAGGAAATAAAAAACCACTCACCCAACCTCCTCATATATGGTATCAGAAAGTTGTCTAGGCTTCATATTTTCAGCACCTGCACGATTAAGCGCTGCTGACTGCTTCACCACCGAAATAATGTTGTTACGCAATTCTTCCTGCAATTATTGCCTTCATAAGGAATGCCTTAATATGTTTGTATAAAAACAAATGCAAACCCACAACATGAACACAAAATCAATTCTTAGCATTCCTTTTGTAAAATACTAACATATGCTAGGAAAAAAAGAAAACTACGGCAACAAGAACAGAGAGGACGTTTTTAGAATTTTCCCAGGTAGATGGAGTATTTGAACAGCTCTACTGAGTACATAAATATATATTAGAAAATTGTTAGGATTAATTCAGTAAAATAGTAAATAGATCTGAATCAAAAGTTTTGACATGCCAAACAGTTCTATATCAAACCAAATTGCGTCATTCCCCCGTTGTGATGGACTGGTACCAAGCAGTGAAGAAAACAGCAACAGCACTCACAACCAATCAAATTGACAAAGCAGCTGTAAGCATTCAGTAGTTTTGGATCTTTTACCTTAATAACAATGGAATCATTAAATGGCCCTTTAAAGAGAAAACACTTTTCTAATTTTTTCTTACATAAAAGTATCTGATGGATTAGTTTCCCGGATTAAAAGATAGAATTTGTGAGACATCAATATCATTAAGTGTTCAAATACTTGGCGCAGACATACATACATGTCAATAAACGAAAAGCCAGCATACTTCTCAATAAGCGACAAACCAGCATACATGTCAATTTGCATTAAAGAGATCGTCTCAATCAAACATTAAAGTAATATCAAAGACTTTATAATCTTTGAGATTAAACAAACATATTTCCAATGTGGCCAACTATAAGCCAATGCTTGAATACTAGACTTAGGTTGTGTTCGGTACTACTGGGCTTCTGCTTAACTTTGAAAGCACAGCAATTGAAAGTGTGGTAACACCAAATTTTAGGGGAGACCGCTCACGTTTACACTTATATTTGACATTTAGCAGTTGTAGCTCATGGCACCTCAATTTCAAACAAAGCCTTAATGCAAATTCAATCATTTCCCACATTAATGAATTGATACAAACACAACTTCAGCCATGTTTTTTTCCCAATTGCCAGGCAAGCTAAGTATATTCAGTGATCATTTCCTCTCTCTCTTTGCATTCACTTGTAAATTGTTAATCTTCGCGCTATTGAAATGAAAAATCAAGTGATAACCATAGTCCAGTTACAATGACAACATTAATTATAACTTAATTAGCAAAGCTTGAAAACATTAATTCGTGAAACGAAAATTACAAGGATGTAATTATCATAAACAAGAATATTTGCTTTTTAAAGCAAGAAAATTACTTTCAATAAGTGAAATCAAAAAGTCGGGAAAATACCCTAAGAGAGAATTTTGAAGAAATTAATAATAATGTGAGAAAAGATGGACTTACGTTATCCTTGAGTTTGCGAATGATCTTAAGACGGAGCCTGTCAAAGTCGCCATCGTCTTTGAGTTTTGCAATCACCTCGTCTTTGCCAACAACCGGTCGCTTTCTCTTTTCCATTGATGTAAATTTAATTGAACTTTTGTCTAAATTCTAACACTAGGTTTATGCAAGCGGTGGCAGACTTGCCTTATCTTCTGCTTTGTTTTGGGTTTTTTCTGGGAATGGCCCGCCCATAGAGAGGCCTAATTTTAGTCCCAACTGAAATTTTTTAATAATTTTAGTAAAATGTATTAAATTTGAATGAAAATATACTTGAAGCCACTTTTGTTTACATTTTTGTTAGTTCTAACTGTCAAATTTCCTCGAGAAAACGTGGAAGGAATTTAGTGTAGCTTAATTTTTTCTCTTCAAATTTTATTGAAAAAATTTTAAATTACACTAATTTCCTCGAAATTTAAGAAATCGTCGAAGAAATGTAGTATAATTTATATTTCCTCGACGATTTCATTAACTAAAATTATTCGATAATTCTTAAATTATTGAGGGATTTTAGTTAATGTGCTGAAATTCATCGACAATTTCATTAACTAAAATCCATCAACGATTTAAGAATTGTCGATGAATTTATGCAGAAGTTTCACTCGCTAAATTTTGCAAATTTATACCATTTTTTCGAAATAAATGAGTTCATAATGTTGGTCATTGAGCAAATTTGTTTAACAAATTCAGATGTGTTTGTTAAGATTTTTCTTTTCTTTTATCTTCTCTTTCTTCTTTTATCTTCTCTTTCTTTCTCATTTTATTTCAATAAAGCAATAAAAACTATGCTTAGGGTTTATTCAAAAGGCAATAAAAACTATGCTCAGGGTAATTCTCTTCAAAAGTCACACTTTTTATCTAGATTATGAAAATTTTTGGGTTAGGCTAAAGTTATGAATGGGCCTCATTTTTGGGTCATTATGAAATAAAATTCCTTTTGCTTTTTGGGTATTTTTTTAAATAATTTTATTTACGTTCATAAATAAAATTAAACGAAAATACCTGAACTTTTGTTAGCTTAAAAACTTTAAGCAAAATTGCAACTTTTGTATTGATTTTTTTGGATAAAATTTGTTGATTACTCTGTACAAAATTTATCTAGAGAATTTTTTTTTAAAAAAAATTAACTCTCTTGACAAAATTTATAAATTTTAATTCTCTCAATAAATTTTATCTAGAGAAATTAAATTTATTATAAGAATAATAAAAATATGAGAGAAGAAAGATGTAAGGATAATTTCCTCCGAATACACTCTGAATAATTCTTTTTTTAATTTGGACATAATTAAAAAAAACACTAAAAATAAAGTATTTACTAAGAAAATAAAAAATTGTTTTTGTTTTTATTTTATTTTTACCTTGTTTTTATTAATTAAATAAAAACATCACGAAATGAGATAATGATTTGTACCATTGGTCTGGTAGGACTTAAGAATAGAGGTATGAAATAGGCCGATTGGTATTCGTGTCTAATGATTTGGAACTGGCGGTTTTGAGCCAATTCGGTTCGGGTCATTGAACTGGAAACTATGGTGGGCCGGTTCCATGGTTCAACGTTAATTGAATCGAACTAGAACCGTTAACTGGGCAGGCTAGTTTTGGTTCAGTTTTGGGCTAGTTCCGATTCCGTAATTATTTTTGAAGTCTCTGACTTGAAAGTTCGTAATTTCTTTTAAAATTTCTAGCTTAAATGTATTGATCATCTTCCTTACAAGTATCGATCTAGTTCAAGTTGTAATTTTTTTTCAACTCTCAAACTTAAAAGTATAGATTTTTCCTGTGAGTATTGATCTGGTTGAGTCAGTAATTTCTTTCGAAATCTCTGACTTTGAATGTGTCGATCTTTTGAACTTTGCATATTGACCTCTTTCAAATATATCGATCCTCAGACCTTCCTGTATCGATCATTTAAACATGTATCGATCTTTTAAGTTTTATGTATCGATCTTGTTGACTAGTTTGAACTTTGCATATAGACCTCTTCTATATATATCGATCCTCAGACCTTCTTGTATCAATCATTTAAATATGTATCGATCTTTTAAAATTTATGTATCGATCTTGTTGATTTGTTCATAGATTTTTCATAAAAAATTATTTAGTTTTGCATAATTAATAACATAAAAATATTTATACACAATTTCTCTTATACTTAAATGAATTCAAATATATAAATATCAATCTCATTTAGGAATATCCATTTTACAAGTGAAATTGCCATCATAAAGAATGAGATACACAACAATCTATTGATAATCTTGTTCATCATAAAAGACACATAAACCCATCAATATTCATATGATATCATCAACAACATATCAACAGGTTTGTTAGGTTCAACTTTTTTTTTCAATTTAATTAAAATTAAACAAAATATTTTATAAATTACCAAAAATTATAATAAAAAAATACCTCCGACAATGTTCATTTTTAATAATTAATTAAAAAATACAATGAGGAGGACATTTCTGTCTGAACCTCATTTCTTTTACATTCAATTATAGTTTACAATAATAAATAAAAAAAAATAGAACAGATTAGTTAAAAAAATATTACAAAGGATGTGACATTGGATCTTACCTCATTAAAAATTATTAATTCTAAATCATAATTATTTAAGTCATTCTTCGTCTTCTTCTTCCTCTCCCTCGTCCCATTCATAGTTAAAGTCGGTTGTAGGAGCTGATTGATGCTGAAGTTGTTGTAGTCTCTTTTCTTCATTGATCCAATCCCTGAAGCACATTCGCATCTCTAAAACCTCCGGGACCATTATATTTCTACATGAGTTCAATATTCGGCCGCTCAAAATGAATGCACTTTATGATGGAACCGTAGTAGGAATGACAATTTTGCCCACAAATCCGCTACTATCTAATCTTCGTGGGATGAGTTTGACATACCTTTTAGTGGGTTTGGGATAGATTTGAAAGATAAATTTAAAACCAGTAAAAGGTTTGGGATGGATACGGGTGCAGATAGATATTTGCGAGTATCAGCAATGAGTTTCTGCGAATATATATTTTTTTCTGAAAGTACCAAAACGACAATGTTTTGATATTAAACCTAAATATCCCTAAATAACACCACATTGTCAATTCGTCAGCCCGTCACTGCTCTTTCTCGCCTCTCTTCTGCTCTCACCTCAACTGTACTAATAGTTGAGTTGGGACTACATCTAGCAACATAATTGAACTTTTCAAAATTTTGGGATCGTAGTTATACCAAACGTTAACACTAGTAAAATTGATCACCAGGTTCACATTCACTTCCTCTTTGATTGGGTTTGTCGAATTTTTGATATGTAACTAAAATGTTACTTTTTTTTCATTTTGTTAGGTGGATTTCTAATGTAGGGTTTATGTGATATTTATTTTGCATCATGTTTGGTTACTAAGCTTAGACTGTGTTATATATCTGAGACCTCTGTTGTGCTGTACTCGAGACCTTCATAGAAGGATCTCGGAATTAGATTTCAAACCGAAGTTCTTTTATCTGACCTCAAGAGGTTTCGACCCTCACTATGCCAAAGGACCTTGTTATCCCTTAGATAGTGTCTCTTGGATCGAGCCAAGCTCATCTTTCATTCTTCATGGTACTCTATTTTGGGCTCATAGCATATAAGGCTTTACTTATGTCCTAAGCAGCATCCTCAACATTAGGCTCCTTAGTTTTAGTCAAAAACAATTGTTTTGACAAAACCTAAAATCTTGATTCGAAAAGACGTCATTGTCTGCTAAATTTAAATACTCAACTTAAAATCTGCAAGCCTCCATCCTTCCATACTAGCTTAACAGATCATGTCATTTCAAGTTCCAAAAGATCTTCTCAGCCCTTATAATTGCCGGTTTCTTTCACATTTATGAGAACAATCCCCTAACTTCTCACCCAATGTGACTTCACCTCACCCCTTGATCTTTCTTTCATATCAACGGTTAGGGTTTTGTTGCTCTCTTAAATACCCTTTCTTTTACTCTTTCATTCCCTTCATCTTCATTCCATACTACAACTTCTTTCGCATTGCAAGCATTCTTGACAGACTTTAGACTTCGAAATTCAACCAAGCATTCCTTGTTTAAGCCTTACTTTTTCCTCATACATTAACTAGTAAGTCTCTATTGTTCCTTTTTAACTCTTTATTTTTGTTGGATTTTTGGTATTTTTGGTTGATTGAGGGCTTATACTAAATAGTTTTTAGGGTTAGAGACCTTAGGCAAATATTCCACAAATTGTTAATGACCCGGAGCAACTCTTGATTTTTATTTTTCTCCCTTGTGAATAAAGATGAGTTCTATTTCAAGAGATAATGAGTCTGCCTCTAGAGGAAACAACTTCGAGGAAGAACTAACCGTTGTCTCTGTTCCTCCCTCTATCTCAGAGGCAAGGAGCTTAACACCCTTTGAAGCGAATTGGTTCCCTTTTTCCATTATGAAATCGAACCTAGAAGCTTACACCCAGTGTTATAACATTCATTAGAGAATTTATCTTAGGGCTCCCAAGAAAGTGAGCTCCTCAACTGTCCTCTTGATGATGAAATTTCCTTCAATGAGGAACTATTTCACCTTGGGGTCAGACTCCCACTTCAGGATTACTTCAACAAAATTTTAGAGTCTTTTAACATTGCTCTTTACCAATTGAATTTGAACAGTTTAAGAATTTTGTCAAGTCTGTTCATTTTGTAGAGTCAAACCTCTAATTTTGTCCCCTCAATTGAAGAAATTGAGTACATGTATTTATTAAAGAAGAACCCAATAAAGAACCCTAGATGGTACTACCTTTAAACTCGACCCAAACAACATAATCTATTAATAAGGATTAGAATAATAAATGGTTCTTTATTGAAGGTGAATGGAATCTCAACAGCGACATCTAGGTGCCTAAGTTATTTGGGGAAGCAATCACCTGGAATGGTTTGCCTGAGCTAAGTGCTCAAAGCTTGGAGAGAGTTGAGATGGTTAGGTCTTCAACATCTAGCCAGAGAACTCTCCTCTCTAATGCTAACATGATTTCATTTGGTCTTGTGAATTCTTGTGTGTCTAAGGGCTAATCACCTTTTTTGTAACAGATATGGCCCCAAAGAAATCAGTGTCAAACCCTCTTGATGTGCTGAGGTAACTGACTAAAGGCAAGAAGGCTAAGAAGGCCTCCCAAACTTCAAAGACTAAGGCCGGATCTTCTGTCCCCAAGGGTTCTATTGGGACGTCTGCTCCTGCTAGCAAAAGAGTTGTGATTCGAGGTAACCTGCTACCCCCTCCTACTCCCAAGATGGATAAGAGGAAAGAAAAGAGAAAAGTTTTAGCAGCAGCAGAGGATGATGGGCCTAGACAAAAGAAATGATCATCTAGTTAGAGAGTTGAGGAGGCCATTGTAATGCCCCAACTCATCTAGAGGACCTTCCTGAAGACAAAAGAGAATTCCTTGCCCATTTCCTTCCCTACATTAACCAGCAACTTATGGAGATTAGTCCCAAATATTCTAAGGCTCTTGCTGGTACCATGGCTCTAAGACTTTTGGATTATTTAATAAGGTGGCTGAGCCAAGTTGGTTGATCTTCATTTTATTTTTTGAAAAGAAGATACACCTTTTATTTCTTCTCACTTCTGATCATTTTTGTGTTGATTGATTCAGATTCAATATGTGGTCATAGTGTACTGAGACATCCTTGAGGATGCTTCCTCGAAGTTATTTAAGTCCAATAATTAGGCCCTTAAGGTAAAGAAAACTTGGTCTTAGAAGACTAAGTTTGAGTTTGAGAAGACACAATAGGCTCGGGAGATGAAAGAGCTTTAAGCCCAAGTGGTCACTGTAAAGTCTTTCTAAGGCAGAATGCAGCAACAAGATAAGCACCCTGGCGTATGACTTGAATGAATCAAGGGTGGAGTGTCAGAGGCTTCATCGAGAGACTAAAGAGAAATGCCAAGAGTTAGAGCAACATCTAGAAGCTGAGAATGAGAGATCAGTGCTCATAGCCACCAAGCTTGAAGTTGAACATAATCGCCTAAGAACCCCTCTTTCTTTGTGTATTTTGTAGTCTGATTTGAGATCTTTTTTTTTTGAAGTAAGTGGATAATATTACCTCATCGTTGGGGTGCAATGTTGTCACTTAGGAACCTTTCTACTCTTGTACGTCCTGAGGTCATACCCAAGGCTTATTCAAACTATAAATGATATTACTCTTTGATGAATGTAGAGTTTGATCACTTGGAAACCATTTCACTCTTATACGTCCTGAGATTGTGCTCAAGGGTTATTCGAGCTATGAATAGTATTACCCCGGATGATTATAAGACTTAGTCATCTAGGAACCATCCCATTCTTATATGTCCAAAGGTCAACCTTTGGATTTATTTAAACTGCGGATAATAATACCCTGAGATGACTGGGATATTTGACCATCAAGAAGATTTATATGCTCTTATAGGTTTTAAGACTGTGCTTAAAGCTTATTTGAGCTATGAGTGTAAAGAATGATCATCTAAGAACCAATTCACTCTTGTACGTCTTGAGGTTAGCCTCAAGACTTATTCGAGCTATGAATAATATTACTCGAAGATGACTTAAGAAGTTTACCATCTGAAAACTAGTGTGCTCTTGTATATCCTAAGGTCGTGCTTAAAGCTTATTCAAGCTATGGACAATATTATCCCGAGATGGACGTAAGATTTAATCATCCAAGAACTATTCGTTATTGTATGTCCTAAGGTTAGCCTCTATACTTATTTGAACTATGGATGATATTACCCTAAGATAACTATAGATCTTAGCTATCTGGAAATCATTCTTACTCTTATACGTCCTGAGGTCGTGCTTAGGGCTTATTCGAGCTATGAACAATATTACTATAGATTCTTCGATTTCTTTGCCCCTCGACTTGGAGGTTCTGTTCATCAATGTATCCTTACTATCATGAACATCTTGCTGAAGAAATATAATATATTTATTTATTTTTAGGGCAAAAAAGATTTTACATATCTTTAGTGATTCTCAAGGGTACTACAACTTCAATCGCTCGGCATTCCATTATTTTTTTTATCCTACTTCCATCTGGAGATTCCAGTTTATAAACTATTAACTTCAGAACCTGGGTGATCTTTGTTGGCCCAGTTGGCAATACCCAAGAGAGGGGTGAATTAGGATTTTTAAATTTAGAAATTAAAAAACATACGCAATACAGTGTAGCAAATAAAATAGTATTTAGAGAGAGAAAGATACAAATGCAATTTTATAGTGGTTTTGCAAATCTTGGTCTACGCCCACTATCTCAGATGCAAATCACTTCCATCGAAGTTCAAGTATCTCGTTGTTTTGACGGGTCAAGTGAAACCCAATACACTCCTTCTAAGGTGAAGGGAAACCTTACACTTACTTTTCTACAAGTGAAGAGTAACCCACAATAATCTTCTTTAGTGCTGGTAAAGATGTACCCAATACTAAGTTACAAATATATATTGGATTTTTGCTCTCACACTATAGTATATTTTTTAGTATGCTCTCACAAGAAATTAATATCTCACACAAGATTTGAAAGGTTTACAGTAGAGAGAGAAAATTCAACTATTTTCATCAGAAAATGCTATTCAAGAATTACTGTTGATATTGATGACAATAATTGTTCTACTTTGCTTCACTGTTTATCTTCTATTTATATTCTTTCTTTTTATGAAATAACTTGAGTCCAATGGCTTAATTTTGTGCATTTAATGTTCGCCATTAATGCTGCAGAAATTACTGTTGAGCTATAAAATTAAAGAGAGTATCGATCCCTTTTTTCATGTATCAATATCTTTATGTGAACAATACGATTTGCATCCCGAGTATCGATCTCTTCATCTTCAAGTATCAAACTATTTGAGCTAGAGTTATTGTTGGGTTTTTTTTTGTGTATTGATCTATTGATGCTAGATATCGATCTGGTCTGCTTCGTAATTATTTTGCAACTCTTTGTGAAGACCATGTATCGATCTCTTCTTCTCCATGTATCGATCTGGTTGCCTTTGTAATTATTTTGCAACTCTCTATGAAGACCGTGTATCAATCTCTTCTTCTCTATCTATCGATCTAGTTGCCTTTGTAATTATTTTGCAACTCTTTGTAAAGACTGTGTATCGATATTTTCTTCTCCATGAATTGATTTGTTTGCATTGGTGATTTTATCTAAAGCTACTGTCTCAGCACATATCGATATCCCCATTTCCTTGTATTGTTTCTTCTTTGAAGTATTGATCTGTTATGGTTCTTATATTGATCTGTTTGTTCACATATCATCTATTTGTCTTTGAGTATCGATCCTGCAAGCTCTTTAATATACTTTGACAGAAATTGTTATTGAATAATTCTAAGCATATTCATATATGATTTTGAGATGCATTTAGGACCTTTTTATTTTACTTGGTCATTATCAAAAACATATGAATAAACAATTTATTAAGTTTTGATATCATCAATTTCTCTCATGATATCATTAATCTCCTCCTTTTTTGATGATGAAAAAAATAAAATAGGTGCCTAACTTTCTTTGTGAATTGATTGTTCTTCCCCTTAATGTGATGTTTAACTTTTTTTTTAGATATTAGTTTTCTCCCCCTTTATCCCTTAAGATTTGGTGCATGCTCAATATGTATATTTTCTCTCCTTTTTTTGTCAGCAATCAAAGAAGGAAGATAATGTAAGGTCATACAAATACATACTCATAAATGAAGAAAAGATGAACAAATGCAATGATATTAAAAAAGCAAAGTTCATTTCAGACATGATCAAAAAATGCATAACATAGAAATACAAGGCATATCAATGACAATCAAGACCAACGTTTCATTTAACATAAAAATTCATACAATGGGAAGAAATTAGTCAAAGGGTTTCAAAAGGTTCTGGGCTATCACTATCGACATCCAGGTATACAGGGGTATAGGCAGGCTGGGAAGCGAGAGAAGAAGGTCGAGAGTGAGATACAGAGGTAGTAGGTCCATGCTAAGCAGAAGCAAGAACTGGTGCAGGTGCTGGTGTAGCTGCTTTAGCCAAACTTAGTGTCACGAACTTAGAGTTGTGGTGCGCCACAACATGCTATCAAGTTTGAGTAGTATGGGCTCTTGTGTTTTAGCCAAGCACTGCTAGCATAAGTTTTAGTTGGCTAAGTATCCTAGTGATGCACAAAATATAAGTTTGAGTAGGCGTCAAACTCTGATGTCCCTAGAAAGCCAAGGGTGTTGGCTTTGCACTATATAAAGAGTGTTTGGTAGCATGTTGTCATGATCATTCATGAGTGAATTCTAGAGCAAGTTGAGTGATAATCGTTCTAGAGAGAGAAAGTCTAGGATTTTCGAAAAGGCCTTCACAAGAGTGTTGTGAGTGGTCTTGTTTCCTTTTTAAAGTGATTAATAAAAAGGTTGAGGGCATGTGGCCTTCGTAATTAACATATTGCTTGTGTTGTCTGGTTGTGTTGCTTTGCTTGTGTTGCGTTGCTTTAGGTTGTGCAGAAAAATTGTGCGGAAAGTGGAGTGCTGATCAAGGGTGTCTTGACCATCGCAGGGTTGCCGCATAAAAGCAAAGAGCCCTGTGATAGTTGGTATCAAAGCCGTGTTAGGTTGAAAGCCGCGCTTACTTGCGACCAACAACAACACAATGGTGGGAGACACCATCAAAGGCCGCTTAGATCTCGTAGAGAACCCTATTGGGGCGTTTGCACCCGATACTCCATCGTTGGCTGACCAGATTGGTGCAATAGCCTTAGAGATGCAGAATGTAGCCTCAGAGATGGCGGCATTGAGGAGCGAGATGGTGCATCTAAAAGGGCATTACAAAAATCTTGAAAAAGATTGCCATGAGTGGATGGGCACCACGAGCGAAGACTTGATTGCTGCGAATAACACTTTGCAGGGGCAAGTGAGAGACCTTGATGCCGAAGGTGGTGATGAGGAGGGCTTTAGGCAACATACCTCAACACGCCGAAACGGCACCCTCAAAAGTGAAAGTACCCGAGCCAAAGAGTTTTGGTGGAGCGCGAAACACAAAAGAGTAGGAGAACTTCTTGTGGGATATGGAGCAGTGTTTCAAGGCAGCCCACATTCCGAAGTTGGAACATGTAGATATAACTTGCATGTACCTCACGGGTGATGCTAAGTTACCCATCCAGACTTGGGAGGCCCTAAAGAAAGAATTGAAGGCTCAATTCCTACCAAGTAATGTCGTATGGCTTGCTAGGGAAAAATTGAAGAGGCTGAAGCACACCAGAACCGTACAGGATTATGTGAAGGAATTTAGCTTGCTGATGCTGGATATTCGTAATATGTCGGAGGATGACAAGCTCTTCAATTTCATATCAGGTTTGCAAAATTAGGTGTAAATCGAGCTACGGTGGCAAGGTGTGAGGGACTTGCTCGTGGCACTTGCAGTGGCTGATGGGCTAATTGACAACAAGCTCGGGCCTCAAAACGAGCAAAAGAAAGCCTATGATGGCAAGAAGAAGAAGAAGGCTGAGAACTCCAAGGGC
>JAXCLQ010000011.1:7921098-7970798 GCA_035584115.1 Cedrela odorata
AAAACTTTTTTAATGATTTTCTTAAAAATAAATATATGCAAATAACAAAAAAATAATAAAAATTAAAAATATTTACGATAGCTATTTAATTAAATAAATAATAAAAATTTATATTTTATGTAAATATAATTATAGTAAAATTTATTGTAAAGAAATTTAATTTTACAAATTATTATTTATTCTATAAATTTAAAAAATAAAAAAATTTAAAATTTAAAATTTAAAACCTACACTGTAGTTTCAAGGTTTGGAATTTTAAAATTGAGGGTTTAAAGTTGTTACCGTAGCATATATACTATAGCGAGTAACTGTAGTATGTTTATGGTCATAAGGATAAAATCGTTCAAATAATTTGAAATTGAACCGATTGATAAAACTGAATTACGGTTAGTCATATCGGTAAATAAGAGCTCAAAACAGGTTATTTTCGAAATTTTCCCTCATATTTTCAGCACCTACACGATTAAGTGCTGTTGACTGCTTCACCGCTAAATAATGCCTTTGTATATTTGGCTAAAAACAAATACAAACCCACAACATGAACACAAAATCGATTCTAGAGAAATTATTTGCATTCCTTTTGTAAAATACTACCATATGCTAGGAAAAACGAAAATTACAGCCACAAGAACTGACAGGACGTTTTTAGAATTTTCTCAGGTAGGTGGAGCGTTAGAACAGCTCCCCCGAGTAAATAAATATATATTAGGAAATTGCGTCATTCCCTTATTGTTATGGACTGGTATCAAGCAGTGAAGAAAACAGTAATAGTTCTCACAACCAATAACATTGACAAAGCAGCTGTAAGTATTCAGTTGTTTTGGATCTTTTTACCTTAATAACAATGGAAAAGAAACACTTTATAATTTTTTCTTACCTGAAAAGTATTTGATGGATTAGTTTCCCAGATTAAAAGATTGAATTAGTGAGATATCAATATGGTTAAAGAGGAGTGCTTAAATCTAAACCAAGATGCTTCTTAATATATGAGATATATATATATATATATTAAAAAAAAAAAAAGACCTTAAGTATTTGGTTGTATCAAGGAAAAACTGTAAACTCAATTAAAAGGCTATTTTAAAGATATTTCTCCTTTCTATATTTGGCTAGCTGAGACTCTTAAATGTTCAAATACAAGACGACAAAGACACATATGTCAAAAAACGGCAAACATGAATATATGTAAATAGGCGACAAACATGCATACAAGTCAATATGGATCAAAGAGAGTCCCAATCAAACATTATAACACGTTAAAAACACTAAAACAATATCAAAGACTTTATAATCTTTGAGATGAAACAAACATAATTCGAATGCAACCAACCATAAGACGATACTTAAATACAAGACTTAGGCTATGTTTGGTACTGTTATTCTCCTATTTTAACTTTGAAAGCACAACATTTACTGGAAGGCCCTCAATTCCAAATAAAGGGTTAATGCAAATTCAATCATTTCCCAGATCAGTGAATCGATATAAACACAACTTCAGCCATGTTTTCTTCCCAATTGCCAGGCAAGCAAAGTATATTCAGTAATCATGGTTGCATGTGTTTTTAACTAATCTATGTATAACCAATTTAGAGAAGATATAGGTAATAGAAACAAAATCCATAAATTAAAAGAGAGAGGGGGATGGGAGGCTTTGCATTTACTCCTAAATTGTTAATCTTTGCAGTATGGAAATAAAATTATTTAAGTGATAATCAGTGTCCAGTTACAATGACAAGTATAATTATAACTTAATTAACAAAAGCATTAAAACATCAACTTATGACAAAAATTACAAGGACGTAATTATCAAAATTACTTTGAATGAGTGAAATAAAAAAGAGTGGGAAAAATACCCAATGTTGAAGTGAGAAAAGATGGACTTACGTTATCCTTGCGTGTGCGATGATCTTAAGACGGAGGAGCCTGTCGAAGTCGCCATCGGCATTGAGGTTTGCAATTACCTCGTCTTTGCTAATGTAACAATTGGTCGCTTTCTGTTCTCCATTTATGTAAATTAATTTAATTCTTAAGTCTAAATTTTAATGCTTATATATTACAATCGGTTCGGTGGCAGACTTGCCTCGACTTGTCAATTTTTCTCGAATTGGAAACCTTTTTTTTTTTTTTTTTTCTAATTTTTCTTTGGCAATTTTTAATTTTAGTTTGATGAAAACAAGAAGAGTTTTAAATTAAATAAATAAAACAATGCATGGAATGAATGTGATAAATATGATTTGGACCATTGAACTCTTACGAATGAATAAAGGAGTGAAATGGGTCGGTCCGTTAGCACGGTACATCACAAAATAAATAAATAAAAATAGTAGTAGGACAGTTTATATTGATTCGAATCCAATTCTTATTTCAGATATCAAAGTTCAATTGATCAATAAACCCATTATTACAATTAGATAAACTTCAAAATTGAAACAATTATATCATGTAATGTAATGTTTGTTTGTTCTCTTCTCTCTTCCTTTTTTTTTTTTTTAAATTATTTAAAATTTGAATAAATTTAAAATCAAGGATCTAAATATATAAATATTAAAAGATGTTATTACTAAGTTTTTAGTGTTAAACACCTTAAAATTATTTGAATGATCAAAACTAAATTACATTCAATATTCAATAAATAAATAAATAAAAGAATGTTCAAAATTAAAATAATGTAAAACAAAATAAAATATATTAAACATTAATAACAAAAATATTATAAATACAATCTTTAATGACAATATGATATTATTATTGCATGTGCCAAGTTAACAATACTTTAGCTAAAAATTGAATACTTCAGGCTAAAATTGTTATTTACCAAATATTTCTCAATTTTACTTTTAAAATTAGGTGAAAACCATATATATCTCAAATAATTTGATCAATCCACATAATAACAAGGTATTAAAGGTAGAAGTGTCTTGCAAAATCTTCTTTGAACAATTTGATCAATCCACCTCAAATAAATCATACAGTTTGAATGCAGCATCCCACTTGGATTACATAACAATGGCAATGAATATTCAGTAAGACAACAACAAATGCTATTAAATCCTATGAACTAACTACAAACCTAGGATTCTTCGCTGTGGTCCTCCTCAGGAAACAAACCCTAATTTGGGACACCTGTCAAGAGCAAGTAAATTTACTATCTATATCAACTATCATTGATAATGTTGGCCAACCCAAGTTGGCATCATCTAAATCTAGCTCACTATATCTTAACATAAGCATATTTTTCCCATCCTCTCTTAGAAAGGAAAAGGAACTGAAAAAGGCGAAAACGAAAAAACATTAAAGAAGAGTTGGGGCAGTGTTGCCAATTTAATCTTATATACAAGTTGGTAATCACCCCTCTTGTAAGATCCAAAAATAAGCCACTTACAGTTTACAACATAACAACATAATCGATCCCAATTTTGGGGATTTGAACAAATTAACTTCACCACCTTCACAAACCTCGCCATGTTGGGAATACAATCATTTCTGGGACAAATGATGCACCCTCTTCCGTGAATGACGCTTGTCCACTACAAAACTTGCGTTTCTACACATGTCATCAAGATAAATGAATGGAGATTTACAAAAGGCTGCAGTTCAGGATTTCATCAATGAACTTAAATATAATACTTACGAATCATCATCTTGCTTTTTACTTGATGACTCTGGCATTGTCCAAAATGGTCCACCCACCTGTCAACAATTTTGATCAGCTCAGTTTTGTACCATATTTTATTACTAAGACCACTTATGGTTAAATCAAAAAGAGAGGTTAGTGCAGATTCAATGCACTCCAAGAGTGAAATAGGGTTAAGTCTTACAAACATCAGCCTATATTGAAAGGCTGGGGTTTGGTCAATTAAGCCAAGCCCAATTCATTTCATTTCTAATAACAGAAAAACAAAGAAAAATCCATTTTCCGATCAAACAGAAGAAGGTATAAATAAGGCCATTGTTAGTTGAGCAGGACCTTGGACTTTTATCTGTCCAGAAATCTAACCTCAACCTGTACCATATGCATCCTGCGCCAATTTTTCATCTACTCTTATGGCCTAGTTAGACCAAAAAATGTAATGACCAGATGCCAAAATAAGTTTCCACATATAAATTTTATTTACTCTCCAAGGTCCTCCAGGAACAAAGCCCTCAGCCTACACCAGCCAAATTTCCATAGAATGTGTTGAGAGGAATTTTTTCAGAGGTATTTAAAACAACTGCAGTGGGTTGTACTTATTACAATGCTGAAATGCACCACCATCTAATCACCATCTATCAAAAAGTGTACCTGATGGAATCCCAACGTATATACTAGTTACCTTGGGAGCAGGATTGATAAGCAAGGTGTAAATGCATTATTAATGCTTTTATATGCATAAACCATTTGCTTCAACAATAGTGCAAACGAATCAGAGAATCACATGTAGCACAAATGATGTCAGAAGACTGGACCTGGTCATCCAATTCAAAATGATAACTCATGCCAAAGCTGCATTATTTCTGGAGCGAAACAAAAAATTTCAACCTAACAAATTAGAACACATATATTTAGCTGAAAAAATGACAGATTATCAGAGGAGCATACTGACAGGATGGCACAGCTGCTCAATGCTTCTGCTATGGACTTCCAGGTACTCCTCATATGACTGCAATAACAAATCACAGCAAGTTATTCGTCGAGGAGAAAAATTTAAGCATCAGCTGCTGCAAAAGACGGTTCTTCCTACTATCTATACAAATAAACTTCATTTACGTAAATAAGATTCAAAAATACACCAAATACTTCCCTCCACAGTGTTCAAGCAGTAGGAAGATTAGAAAAAAGCATGCAAAACCAAAAATTTAAGTGGATCAACTATGTAATTAAGCTGTGTACAGCTAACCCAGCTTAATTCAATGGTCAACACTCAAATAAACAAGAACATATAAGGATCTTGACTGACAATGCAAAACTTTCTGTCAAGTAACAGTGGCAGGATGATGATAATTTTTAACCCCTACAAACCCCCACCCCACAATATCGAAAGAAAAAGAAAAATATAACAGAAACATATAAAAAAATACAGTCAATTCACTCTTCACATATACTTCAGCGTAGATCAGTCTTCCACGCAGCAACCCCTGCCTAAGTGCTTAATATGGTCGCCTTACTGAATTACTTGATCAATTATCTGCTCACTGCATTGTGTAAAATGTCGAGCAACTAGTAGTAATTGCATGACTTATAACCCTTCAATAAGTTGCATATTTCTCAATTATTTTGCCAAAGAAAATATTTATTTGACAAAAGTAGATATGCAGACAACTAGATGAGTCATGGCATTCCTTATATAGCATTTCTATAAACGAAAATTTGTTCACCAAGCAAAGGATGAAGCTCCAAGTAGTGTCAAAGATGCCAAGGATACATTTTCCCAGGTAATAAGTTCATTGGGTGTTAACAGATTTTAGAAGCTGAGTGGATTACACCTCATTAACTAGTGCATATAGTTCCTTGAAAAAGAGAAACAATGCCATCTTTTCAACAGCTCATTGGTAATGGAGTGTGAGATCTTATAATGATTATTATTTTGATTTATTTTATTTTATTTGACTATGAAACTATGAAATCCTAAAATGATTAATGAGTCAATACAATCTGTAAACCCAAGGGAAACACCTAAACCTGTTGGAAATACTGGAAATACAGGAAATCCAGCTGCTAATTCACTAAACAGATGGTTTACAGACTTGCTTACATATCCCAAAAAAAAATTCCAATTCTTTTTCTAAGTTTTCCTATTGTGCAGGTTAGGGTTTATTCAATTTTGGACATGAAAATCACTCACCTATCCTGAATATTTTTTCCTGAAGTCATTCTTCTCCGACGTGAAACAGGGAGTTCAAGTCAGATTCTGGACCTAATCCAAACCAATTTGATTCAAGCTCCATGCCCTGGCAGGACAGATTAAGTAACAAGGTGGCCCTAGTGAGTATCATGATTAAAATTTACAAGTAAGATCCATTGGCAATCTGTCACTGTTATATATCATGGGCTAACCAAGATAATCCTTGTATAACCTATAACCATCCAAATTTTCATTATCTATTCTACTTTAACCGAACCAACAATGATGCTGCAATGTAGGACAGTATGACCTTAAATTTGATCAACTAAATCATCCACTTCATCTATGTTAATATGATTGAAAAGAAATGTTCTTTCAGGTATTAATTAAGATAAATATTGCAAATATTACAGTCAACAAGAATGAGAAGTTAAGACGGGCCAATACCATTTCAAGAAAATCATCCTCAGTTATGGTACTGGCAAGAGGGCTTTCTGCAGACAAACCCCAAAAATCATATCTAGCAGACGTATCGCCATCCACTTGTAAATTAGTGAGGTTCTCATTGATCTGATTCATCCTCACAAATTTCGACGACAGAGAAGTGAAAGGCAAATTTTCAGCATCCCCACCACATCTTTGTGCTAGATGAAAATTACTTGCTCCAGCTCGATGTTGGTAGAGGAAGGAAGGACAAGGCATGGGTGTCCCTGCCATATACAGTGGAGGCATATGATATTCTTCATCTCCTAGAGAACTTGAAGGCTCTACACAAGGCCTCTTTACAGGAAGATCATCTCTGGGAAAACTGTATAAGCATTAAGTCACAATAACTAAAAAGGCTCATGAACTGATATTGATGAAATACAAGACCATTCAATATGTGAGATGAAGATACCTTGTCCACATGCCACCCACATCATCCTTTTCATCAAGAAGGTCGCAAAGAGCTTCTCCAATATCTTGGGGTAATTCCTAGGAAGAATACACAAACACTAGCATATATTAAAACTGTTTTTAATTGCCAAAAGGAAAAAAAGAAAAAGAAAAACAAAGAATACTATATTGGGACACCTGGCAATCTCTGCTAATTTTCACAGGTTTGTAGTCATTCAATGGATTCTTGAGATGAAGAGTCTTTTGGAAAGGTAAATCATTTAATTGAAGCCATTTGACTTTAAAACTACGCCCCCAATGATTATTTTTACCATTTCCTTGACTCCAGACATTGTCTCGCCTCCACCCACCAGAAGACATCATTTGGGCATACCCTTGGAAAAAACCACTCATGTTGACACTGAATATAAGAATAACTTTGCCAGAATTCTGCAAAACAAGCATATGCTTCTCTTTAAAGCATTAAGATTGAGAAAAGAGTACACTGCATCTGAAAAAAAAAAAAAAAAAAGGTTCTTACATGAAAGGCTTCCTCCAAAATTGGTTCATTCATAACCTGAGTAGCCCAAATCCCCTTCTCGATTGATAGTTGGATATTACAATTATTCAAACTCTTAATGATGAAATATCTTGTATTATATAGTTGACCCTTTTTGTTTTCAGTTGAATTTTCCAACCGCCCATCAGAATGCCCTGCTTTTGCTTCTTCTGCCAGAGAGGGATAGCCATCCTCATTAGCTTTGTAGCTTGAACTCTCTGACAAGAAATTTTCTGTTTAGTGACATCTCTTACACATTTTGAATGAATAAGTACTTTTAAGCTAGGCACACCTATAGGACATAAATAAACAAGCATCATGTGTCAAACTATACCACAGAGTTTGGACGTTATTTTAAGAGAACTTTCAAGAAAATATTAATCATATCAAAGTAAATGACTGATATAGACAAACCAGAATGAAGATACTGATAACGCTGACCACCAACTTATGTGTAGCGTGCACCTAGATCCAAGTTTAAGCAGCACAATTCACTGCTTTACAAAGAGGACACCAATTTAAGATTTAAAATTAAGTTTGGTCCAGTGTGATTACAAAACCATGCATAGTACAAAATCAATCAGGACACCCTCCCTAATATTTCTTTAAACTGGAGAATTTATGCAATGCATCAAACAACGCAAGCAAATGATGTGTTAGAGACATGTTATTATTTTTTTCAGAGATATTTCAGGATAAGTTTCTACAGAAAAGTTTAGCCACTAATTTAATTTTCCTTTTATTTTATTTGTATTTAATGAAAAATAGGTGCAAAAAGAAGTGATTAAGTCGTCCATGAACATCCGAGCAACTAGATTTGTATTCAACCTCAACTTCAAATGTAGTAGGAGGTAATGACAAACAATTTTCAGAATTTATGAGATGCAGTTACTTGAAAATAATTTTATCATTAATTTCTAAGTAATTCCAAGTTTTATTAATTTAGTTGTATAGATGTTTTTGAATTTTGGGATAACCATAATCTCAACAACTCCTTGACATTGAGGAAATATCTATAGTTTAGTCAAGTTTACAAAGAATTTGGGGCTTAGCTTTTAGTTGGATTGAGAATTGCGCGACAGCAGGAGAGGATAAATTAACAGCTACAATTCAGGCCTGTCTTCCTATTTCGGGTGACTAGCTAAACAAAGTTTCCCATACAACAACATGACTCTTAACCCAACAATATACAAGACCACATCATCCTCATTCCAACAAAACAAAAGTACCAAAGAAAAGATGGAAACTTTTAATATGAGTTTACATACCAAAAAGCTACTGAAATATTAAAAAGAAAACTATAGGGAGAAAATACAAATAATTGAGCATGCATCTTTATTACCTGGATCATCTAAATTCCCCATGTCATGTTTTTCAGTTGCTGATGAATCAACCACAGATGCATTTTCTTTTGCGGTATCAGAAGACATATCCTTTCACTAACCTCCTATGTCACAATGCAGGTATAAATTGAAGATGCAAACTGAACCTGCACAATCTAGCCCTTAAATAAAAAGATAAGACGGAAATTGTAGTGGCAAAAAGAGATGGTCCAAGAAAAAAAAAAGAATTATACTTGCATTATCATCAAAGAAAAACTAAAAGTGCAATCAGAAATCTCTAGCCCTCCCATGAGAAGAAATTTGAAACACAATAGCTATGCAAAAATTTGATAGTAATACCAAATATACAGGTAAAGGTCAGAAGCATATTGTAAGAAAAATATTCACTTTAAGCCTACTCATATGACACATTCCAATTTCCTAGGAAAGCAAATTGATAAATTATGAATCACTTATTAGGAGTTGATCAGTACTTTCACAAGAATGTCAATATACTCCAAGCCTATTAAGATGTCGCAAAAGCATGGGTTACCTGAGGGCCACAGCCAAACCCATCAAGCTGGTTTCAACTCTTTTGTTTTGTTTTTGACCAGAGCAAAAGCTAGACTATTTTTCTCTTTCTTAAGATAGCATTTAAAAAAGACTATGGAGCATAACAAAACTAATAATTCATTCAATCAACTTTCACCAATTAATGCCAAGATGAAGAAATGACAATTGTTGGTGAAGGCCATCAACCTGATGATTGTCCAAGCAGAAGCCCTCGCCACACATCGCTAATTGAGTACTTTTAGGTGGGGCATCAATAATCTATTATGTCATTTCCCCGTAAGACAATTTCTGATTTTCTAATTCTTTCAAGCATTTTGTCTAAAACCATTTGAAAAGCGGTGCTCACCTCTTTTCCACTTCAGTTAACCCGTCATGGCCAAAGAGGGGTAGGTTTATAAGACTTGCATTTTGAAAATGCTAGCATGCTCAATTCGTAACTTACGGTGAAGACAACAATAAGCTCAATAGAAAAGGCAACAATTCACTTCGCATTAATCTCTGCCAACAAACACCCGAGAAAAATAGTAATGTTAACTCAAACAATTAACAGATAATCAAAAGAAAATCGAGCACTAAATCTCACAATTTTCCTTCATGCCACATTTTCCGAGCAACCAAACAGAACATAGACCCAATAAAACCCTAATATTATATCGTAGCATCAGTAAACAGGTATATTCAAGTAAAACATCACAGATGAATGGAAAATAAACACTTAGATAATTTTATATGAACTAAAACAGTTGCAAGATCTGGAGTAAAGTAGTAAAATTGGTAAAGTGAAAACAAACCTTGTTTTAGAAGAAGTGTTAATGTCAATGAAAAGTATTAAGTATTATTGCTGGTTTTGGTTATGCTCTATATTTTGTGTAGCTCACTCCCAGGTCCGAGCCCTAATTTCGCTTCCAAAACCACTACAATTTAATCTTTATTTCGAGAATACTACAGTACAATACAATTAGCCGCTTGTCTTGGGAGGCTTCCTCTGGAACGGCCAGGATTAGTTTGGGCAAATAATGAAACACACTTTTTGATGCCTACGCCTGTCACCGTGACATTCGGTTTTAAGGCTCAGGCTATTCTCCGGAATTGAACGGGGATAAAAGCCCACCAACTCATCGTTGATTCGTTATAGCATCTTCTCCTAACTTTGGAATGTTGTTATTTTCGGTTTGTGACCGACTACAATACTCTCAATTTTTATTCATTTTCTTTTAATTTTTACCTTTTAAGTTTATGTTTTATATATTAATGTTTACTTTTTATATCTCAAATTTTCATAAAAAAAAATAACATTACAATATATCCAACATATTGTAGTCAAATCTATTTTTTTATCTAATAAAAAAATTAATATGTGAATTTAAATTATTGTGAATAATATGTTTATTGTTTATTTATAATGTCCAAATATAAAAATTCAACAACTAGTAATTTAACATATCATACTGGGTATAGATAATTATACAAATTTCATATATTAACAAATAAATAAAATATGTAAGGATGTTTGAAATTTATATTATCATATAATTTTTATAAAAATTATTGTATTTATGAAATTATAATTAGAAAAACTTAATTAGATATTTGTATGCAGTTGTTAAATCACAATGTTTTATTTTATTTAGATTTAATTATTAAATTTCAACATTAAATTAAAAATATATATATATTGGGTATATAGCCCGAGGCATAACCAAAGTCTAATAAATTATAGGCCTAAGCTAAAGTTTTATAAAAGATGAAATAAGAGCCTTAGTTTCAACTCAATTCTAGAGAGGGATAGCAAGGATATCAGGTATAGTGAGGGGCGATCTGACACCTGTTTCATATTAACTGCAAAAACATACTCATGTTTACCATATACAATGCTATTCTTTTATTATACAAATCTTAAACATTTATAATTAACAATTTATTTTATTTTTATATAAATACATACAAGGTTATATATATATTACAATTCCTTGACATACAACTAACTTAGTAACTACATATCCAAACATAAGCCTATACATATTACTTAGCTAATCTACAATTACATATATCTAAAAACTTCACATACGTTTAGTATCCTCATTTGCATACTTGGTCACCTTTATGTTTTATTATCTGAAAATAAACTTTTTAATAAAAGGGTAAAGATAAAATCTCAGTAAGCAAATCATACAAGTTTTATATGACGATATAGTGCAAAATATGAAAGCTTAAACAATTAGTACATTTTCAAACGTCTCAATTATATAGAGTTTATTCAAAATACAAACATATTCAAAACGGCTTAGTCAGTTAGTGTCACCTGTACCCACAGTGACTCGGATTCAAAACGTGATCATGTGTTCCCCATTAAGCGGTCATACACATTTTCATATAACAGAAGCGCGCACGCCGCGCTAAACAGAATTCTTACTAGCCTACAAGCCTCGTCTTTAATACGAGATCCGGTTAGGTCAGAATAACATAACTAACGACTAAGCTATAAAAATGCATTCCATTTAAATTTTCACACATCGACAACATCTCATAAATATTTTATAAGTGCGATAGCGGCGTACAACATTTGAATTCTTAGTTTTTCAAAAATTATTTTATAAAACTCATATTGGCATACCAAACATTAATATGCAGATTTTCACACAACATCAAATATCGCACAATTTTAAAAACATTAAAATGCATACACAATATACTTACTTCTGTTCCCGCTCTCCTTGAGTGTGTTCCTATTCAATGGTGTGTATGTAAAAAAAATCAAATTACACAAACTATTTTAGTTACATGCCACTTCTTGTCCCTATATTTCTATGACATCCACATTTCCAATCTCACACTTTATTAATTTCCTAAAATGGACTTATTGTCATATTTATGCCATAACATCATTTCATATATACTTATACATACATACATGCATGTATATATATATATATATATATACATATATATGCATCCTATAACAATTTTCTGGAAAAAAACACATTCGGCGTAAAATTTATGAATTCATCAAATATTGCCGTTTTTCGTCAATTCGTTTTTCGACAATACCCACATTATCAATTCTAAGCACTCCTAATTATTTTACAAACAAATTCAGTCTACCGAAATCGTCGAAATTTAATTCCACTTCAACAAGTCACCATTCCAAATCCACAACTAACAATTTATCATCTCAATTTAACAATATGTATATGTGCATATATATAATATAAACATTTTCTTCCATTCTTTCCTTCTTCACCATTCTAAATCTTCACCAATTTACACTATTGTTATAACCATTACAACAATCATTACTAATTCTACTTATTTATCATATTATATAACCTTAACATAATATCTATTTCAAATTTTCAAAATACAATTAATTTAATTCACTAAACAAGTTACAATTAATTTCCTACTACAATTCCAATTAAAAAAAATTTAATTTCCTACTACAATTAATTTAATTTACTAAGCATGCTACAATTAGGCATTAAAACATAAATTTGCCCATCTTTAATTTCTACTACAATTATTAAGCCCTTAACCTAAATATATTCTAATTTCTACCTTTATTACTACATAATAATAAATTTTCACCAATTTTCATCATTATAACAATATAATAATCATGGTTTTCATTTCAAATTTCCTATGTCATATGAAAGTATAAAATCTATTGCAATAGCCTTAACAATTCACTAAGTCTACTATACCAAAATCATAAAATACTAATTACAGAAAACATAGAACTCACCAATTATTTCTTTCTTCTCTTTCTTTCTTTCTTTCTTTCCTTCCTTTCCTTCCTTTCCTTCTCAATTTGCCTTCTACGTAAGCCTTATTTTGCATTTCAATTTTGACAAGTTAAAGACTAACATTTTACTCATCAAACACATGGAAGACCGGGATTCATTTAACCAATCCAATGCACCATATTTAATCACCTCATTTTCTGCTAAATAATGTCAAATATTAATTAATTTAATTAATCAAAATACATGGATGGTTAGGATGGCTTTAACCAAATCCAATGGCCCTCCTTTTGCCACCAAATTTTCCACTAACTTAACTTATATATTCATTCTTATCCATCTTACAAAATATGCTTAAAATTGTAACAAGAGGATGGCTGATTAAAGTAAATGAGTGGTTAGGATTTTGTAGAGATATTTGGAAAAACTTGATATTTTATTCATTTGTTCATCTATTTTAATTTATTATATACATATATATATAAACTTGGCCTAGGGTTTGGGCCTGCATAATTGGGCTTAGACATAATTAATTAGACTTGGGTAGAACTAATTGAATTCGGGTTTAATTAATTGGATTTGGGCCTACTTAATTAAATTGATCCAAATATATATATATATATATATATTCTTAGCCCACTTTATATTATTTTAATCCATAAAATAAAATTTCAAAAATGATCTTGTTAACAATAAAAATTCTCATTCTACCCTACATATCTACTATATTTTGTAAACTTGCGAAAATACTATCATCCATTTACTTAATATCATTGCTTAATAACTATGAGTTCTATAAACAAAATCACGGGCGTTACAGGCGAGACTTCCTAAGGTTGGATAAAAAGCTCCGGGTTTGAGTATTAGTTCCAAGACCTCTCTTAATATGAAAGTCTTAGTGACAATTGATAAAGATCTCAGATATACATAATCTAAGCTCATCTTAGGAAAATACAAAATTCTCGGACAAAGACTTTTGAGACCTTTTGATAGTTACAAACCAAGGGAGGATTTGTTTCTTTCCTAAATACTTTTCGGATCATTTTATAATAAGGATTCTTAGCCTAGTAGATGTATTCTGCAAGCAGGGCTCATTCCATAATCAGAATTTTAAACATGGTAAATATATTTTATAAGAATGGCTCAAGATCCCACTAAATCCAAAAAATCGATGCTTATTAAATGGAATCTCATTGATTCTTGCACAACGAGATCCTTATTTTCAGATTCCGTAGAATTCTACTATATTTGGGAGACTAAAAGCAACCTATAAAAAAGAGGCTAAGGACAACTAGGTAAGCATCATGATGAACTTTAGACAAGACTTAATAACCAAATTTTGAGTTTAGAGCACATATTTTCCTTTATCCTTCTCTTTTCTCTCTCACATTATGAAGCAAAACCCTAACTTAAATATCGGAGGATTTTCGCTAGAATACTGGCTTTCATCCCCCAAGAATTTGGTTGTGATTCCAGATTAAGTAATTAGTCAAACAAGAAGAAGAAGATTGGTACTAGTGCACTAAATCCAAAGAAGGATTTTTGTTGCATCAATATATGGCGCCGTTTGTAGGAATCTGAACAAAAAGTCAGAAGCCACCGTAAAAAGAAGATCATGAAGACCACACAAACTTATACAACAAGAAACCAAGAAACTACAAGAGAAAATCTTCATAATAATCCCTTGAGGAGATATCGACGGCTAACCAGAATGATGATAATCAATTGCCACCCTTGGAAGGTATAAATCACGGTTCAGAGGCTTTACCTCCTTGTCAAAATCTCTCCAAGCAAGGAATCATATAAACTACATAGTTAATTAAGAGGTTAGTCGACAACAAAAAACAACATGCAGAAAAAGACAAGCAGATCCAGATGTTGGTTGAGGAAGTTACGAGGATGAAAAAGATGCTTCAAACCGGTTCTCATGAGTTAGAAACACTTGTATCAGTAGAGGCTATAAAAAGTAGCATCCCAAGTATTTCACATTCTTAGAATCGTAAAACTAATCTTTGACAAAATACCACTAGTAGAAGATACACTGCCGCTAAGAAAAGAAAAATAAAAGTTTCTAACCATCCATCTAGGGAGCTACGAGTGTTAGATAACAGTTCTGGTTCGGAGGACATGATTGTTAGAGATATGCCCTAGAATAAATCATGTCATAGGGTTTAGGAATATCATCCTGATGTATATATAATTATGTAATTAATTGTAAAACAGTTTACAATTAATAAAATGGTGTTTATATCATTTTGCATGTATAGTTGCTAATATATATTGTATATATAAAATGCAGAATAAGATCCCGTGATGTATTATGATGTCATGACTCTATCTGTAAGGAGTTGTAAATATGAGGACAGAGTTTTGATTTGAATACATTCAAATTTGTTCTCAGTTAAGATGATGTCATATGGGACTATGACATTGCATGACTAGTATGTTTGATGCTGCCAAGGATTAGTATTGGATGCTAATAGTTAGGAGACGAGTCTCATGTCTCAAGAGCATAAACATTGGTAATATGTTGGAGAACATGTTACTGAACATGACTAAACGTGACGAATCACATGGATGAATATCCATAGTCAATGATATGTCACACCACCATACTAGTGTACCACTAGTCCTTTGACCTAAAATATCACATCTATTCTCTACACTAAGGCACATCATTCACTTGTGTATATCACACCAGACTAGCCACGCCTAGTGAAAGAAGCTTGCTGGCAATGTGTTTAGGTGTATGTGGACAGGTGATAGCCAAGATAGAATTTGCTAGCTTAGATGTTGGAGCTTAAGATCTTAGGTGGAACTGTCATATGTGGGAATAAAGTCATTGGCCAAAGTAAGTATATCTGGAAAGGTGTTTCGCGGATATATGAATCTTGTATATGATTAAGGTTTAGATCCTATGATTGAGTTAGGGGTTTGACAATACCATGACTCGCACTCGATTAGGAGTCGACAATAGAGGGACTTTACTACATGCACATACGACTATATGAATTTATTAGTGTTTTGGGGTCATGATATCTTATTAGAGGTCTGTCATGATCATTGGAAACTTTAGTTACAAAGAGTTGTATCGAAGTGAAACGAAGGAGTTCGTGTCCACTCATGTCTAATTCACAATGGACCCAGGAGTCACACACAGTCGGTTACTTAATGATGATGGCATTTGCTACTATACAATAATCATTAATTTGTTAATGATGTTATTTCGATACTTGATTGGGTAGCAATTTGATTATGTTATTGTAAAGAATGCATTTTTCGCCGAGGATGAGCTAGCATTCGTATTCGTGGAAAATATTTCGAATAATTATGAGATTATGTAAATATGATTTACAGATATTATATTGTTATATAATGATATAATTCTTTAATATGATTAAAGTATAATATAATAATATTATTTTATACATTGTAATGTATATATATATATATATATAATATTGTATTATTTATATTAAAGTAATATATATATGTGTGTGTAAGATATTTGTATATATATATATATACACACATTCTCTCTCAAAGCTAACCATACATAGCTTGCCACATATGTTACCTTTATGCATTTAATGAAATAAAGAGGCAAGTGGGCAGGGTGGTTGGGGATTACGACTGTGCAGAGACAAGTTGGTTGTCTTGGGCGGCTGTGCAAAAAAACACTCAAGTGTTGAGTGCAAGTTACATTGGATGTAATGTAAGCCTTCCCAAGCAAGACTCAACTGAGCAGCTTCTTCTTAAATTATTTTCTTTGAAAAGTTAAGAGAGCACCAACCTTAGAGAAGGAAAGTGTGGGCCTTTAGTTTTGAACCAAAAACCAGAAGTGAGAGAAGAAGAAAGCTTTAGAGAGAAAGAACATTTTGGTTTGGTGAAGCTAAAACCGATCCCATAACGAAGTTAGAACCACCGTCACCAACACCGACATGTGTGGACCCAAGGAGGCAAGAGAAGAAGTTCACTTGCCATTTCGGTTTGCGAAGGAAAGAAGTAAGTTCTTAACTTTGCATTTAAGTTTATATTTGAAATTGTTTTAAATACCCAAAAGATACACATGTACTTGTCTAGATCTAGGGGTGGCACTTTCGCAAGTTCGTGTGATGGGCTTGGCTTCCTAGTGACGGTTGCGCTCCTAGGAACTGATCCGTGCGCTACGCTTCTGTTGCGAAAGCGAAACACATATGAGTTTTTGGCCTGTTTCCCTGTAAGTGGTATCAGAGCACATGGTCAATGTGTATGTGTGTATGTTTAGGGAAACATAATGGGATGTTGATTTGTGTTCATATATATGTTTGTTGTGGCTTTGAATATATTTGATGTATTTGAAAAGCATGGATGTGGTTATATTTGATATGATCAAATAAGGATGTTTTGATGATTAAGTTTTTGTGAAAAACATGATAATAGATTTTATTAATATAATTAATAGGTGTTATCATGTTTAAAGACTTCAATGAATTTGTTTTTAAGACATTTTAGACAAGCTTTAGAAACTTTAGAAATGTTAAGAATGGCCTCGGGTTGATTTGTATTGATGCTAGTATCGATCCCTTTGTGAAATGAATAGATACCTAATGGCTAAAAAAGGGTTGAGTGTCGATACCATAAGCAAACAGATCGATACAAGACGGCTCTATATTGTTCCAGAGCATTTTGTTTGAAGAGGTATCGATATCTTTGGAGAAAGGATCGATACTTGCTGTTGAAAGAGTCGATATGATCAACCCCCTCAATGAAACATATCGATACTTGAAAGTTACGGACTATTCTGTTTTATAAAGTGTCAATCTCTTTGGAGAAATGATCGATACTTACTGTTAGAGTGTTGATTGGATCGATCCCCTTAGTGAAAGGAATCGATACTTGAAATCTGGGTAGCCGTGTATCGATCTTTGGCCAGAGAGGATCGATCTGCGTCTACGTGAGATGCACATTGATTTATTTCGTAAGATCGAATCGATACCTTGAAAAGGGAGGATCGATCCGTTTTGTATTTTTCTTAAAACAAAAAAAGTAAATAATTTTTTAATTTTCAATTTTTCTTCATTCATATACTAGTACGAAATATCAAGATATTCCTGTAACAACAACTTACACAAGCACTATTTTAAATAGTAAATTTTCTATTGCCGAAAAATTCAATTTATTGAAATTAAAATTTCAGAGTTGAAATTGTTTCAATTGAACAAAAAAAAAAAAAAATACTCTGAATTGAAATTAAAATTGAATAGTGATTCGAATTGATTTTAATTCTATTAAGAATTATTAGAATTCTAATGAGAGTAAACATATCAACATAGCATCAATAAATTGATATTGTATTAATTAAAAACCTCTCTCCAATAAATTAATTGTTAATTTATTTAATTGATTTGATCAATAAGTAATGTGGAGAATTTGAAATTAATATCATTGGATAATATAAATTCTAAATTCTATTACTAAACAATAATATGCATAGTGATGTATATTAAAATGAGACCTAAATGAAAAATCTCTCTCTATTGAAAATATTAGGTTCAGTCTTTCCAATACAGTTAGTAGTTATTGTTATCTTTGATTGGGTAACCCAATATCTGTTAGGTGAGGGTCCTACATGGGGTGTCATAGTCTACTTGACCTATTTCTTGATTATGGGGTATTTGGCTACCAATATCTATTAGGTAAGGGGTTTGATTTCCACTTTGAATCAAAGAAAAGCGTTGGGTCTAGCCTAATTAGAATGAAGTGCTAATAACTGTTAGGTAAGGTATCTTTTCTTAGAGGTAGATTGATCATATATTGTTAAGAGTTACAAATAGAAAAGAGTTTTTGACTCATTGGGCTTACTTGACTAATATCTGTTAGGTGAGGTTTTGTGAATTTGATGAGAATATGATCACCTACGAAAACCTATAATGTGGTTATAGTTTTCTCATTGAAGGAGTATGAGATATAATTGAAGTAGTGGGAGCACTATTTGGTTTAAAATTCATAATTGAATAGTTTGATATATACACTATGATAAATCCTGATGTATTTTTCATTTTCTGTAGATCTCTATTCTAGTAGAGAATAATGAATAACCCTTTTCTTAAAGTCCTTGATAACCACAAGCTTACTGGACCTAACTTTAAAGTCTGGTATTGGAATTTCAGAATTGTTCAAGATTTTGAACGTACTGGCTATGTCTTTTAAGGGCTTATGCCTCAATCCCTTCTAGAGGAGGCTACACCAAAAGAGAAAGAAACCTTCCAAAAATGAAAGGATGATAATATAAAGATTAGATCGTATATGCTGGTGTCTATGAGTGATGACTTGCAGACTCAGTATAAGGACATGGAGGATGCCTCATCTATCTATCTTTCTTTGATGGATTTATTTGGGGAGAGTTCTAGTTATAGGTGGTGCGAGTTGTCTACTGCTCTATTTGGAATGAAGCTTAATCTAGGAGTACCACCAGAGTCTCATCTTATGAAGATAATAAACCTCATAAGTCAGCTGGCCTCTTTAGGATTTTCGATGGACTTCGAGTTACAGACGAATTTGATCTTTTAGTCACTCCTATCTAGCTTTGACCAGTTTGTTACAAATTATCATATGAACAAACTGTCACACATTCTTTCTAAACTTATGAATGAAATTGTTTTATTTCATAAAAGAGTCTCAAAGGATAAAGGGAAGGAGACTATTCTTACTATGGTATCTTATGGTAAGACATTAAAGAGTAAAGGCAAGAAGTCCTCCAAGGTTAGATCCAAAGGAGGATTCTCCAAAAAGAAGAGCAAAGGTAAACGAGTTGCCAACAACCAAGCCAATGATGAGTGTCATCATTGCAAGAAGCTTGGACATTGGAAGAGGAACTGTCCTTTTTACATGGAGAGCCTGAGACAGAGGAAGGCACAAGGTACGCTTTCTTATCATGTTATAGAAACTGAATTAAGTGTTAGTTCAGATTCAAAATGAGATACGACATAGAAAGCTTCCAAGTATCAATTATTTAAAGCCTTGGGGATGTTCATCTTATGTTAAAGTAGTTGGATGTTAAGTCTAAAAAAGGTCGATTCATAGGATATCCTAAAGATGGTTTAGAATATTATTTCTACTTTAATGCTGATCGAAGAATTTTGATCAATAGACATGCTAAGTTCCTCGAGAATGAGTTCATAAAGAACGGTGGTGAAGAAAGAAAGATTGAACTTTCAGAGAAGTCTAGAAAGCTTGATGATGATCAACCTTAGATGGATGAGCCTATTGATGTTGATGAACCAATTTATATAGATGAACCAGTTCATATAGATGAACCAGTTCATATAGGTGAACTAGTTTATATTGATGAACCAATTCGATCTGATCCTCAGTCTTCTGTAGACAGAACTCTTCGTAGATCTAGTAGGACATCACACCCTCCTCAGAAGTATTATTTCCTTTCTGAGAATAATTTTAAATCATTCATGATTGGATAAGAAATATAGTGGGAAGATCCTAGATCTTATGAAAAAGCAATATTAGATATCGATTTTGGAAAATGGCTTGAAGCCATGAAATTCGAAATAGAATCCATGTATGCTAATCAGGTGTGGTTAATTGTTGATCCACCAGAAGGAATTGTTCCTATTAGTTGTAAATGGGTTTACAAACGAAAATATGGCAAAGATAGAAAAGTGGAGACTTTTAAAGCTAGGTTAGTGGCAAAGGGATATAATCAGAAACAATGTGTTAATTTTAATGAAACCTTTTTGGCTGTAGCCATGCTAAAGTCTATTTAGATATTACTTGCTATTGCAGCTTATTATGACTATGAGATATGACATATGGATGTAAAGACAGCCTTTCTTAATGGTTTTATTGAGGAGACCATATACATGCAATAGCCCATGGGTTTGTTGCTTTTGTTGATAGTCATAAGGTATATAAGTTGCATAGATCCATTTATGGATTAAAGCAAGCTTCTACAAGTTGGAACATACGATTCGATGATGCAGTCAAATCGTGTGGCTTTATTAAGAATATTGATGAACCATGTGTCTACAGAAAAGAGAATAACAATGCCATTATATTCCTTATATTGTATGTAGATGACATACTACTCATAAGAAACGATGTGGGCATGTTATCTGAGGTGAAATTGTGGTTGTCTATTGTTTTCTCCATGAAAGATATGGGAGACAGGACCTTCATTTTGGGTATTTGGGTCTATAAAGATAGAGTGAAACGAATTATAGGTCTTTCCTAGAGTTTGTACATAGATAAAGTACCGAAGAGGTTTAGTATGGATAGTTCTAAGAGGTTTCTTACCCTGCAATTATGGTGTCCATCTCTCTTGGGAAATAGAACCCAAGACTAAAGCTGAGTGCGAGCATATGTAGAAGATTCCTTATGCTTTGGCAATAGGTAGTCTTATGTATGCTATGCTATGTACTAGACCTGATAGATCATATACTGTGAGTATTACAAGTCGATATTAGGCAAACTCAAGAGAAGAACATTAGACTACGGTCAAGCGAGTTTTGAAGTACTTGAGAATAACTAATGACTTGGTGTTGACTTATAGGGGTGGTGAGTTGAAACTTGAGGGTTACACCGATTCTGATTTCTAATCAGATGTGGATGATAGAAAGTCTATCTTTGTGTTTGTCTTCATATGTAATGAAAGTGCTATCTGTTAGAAGAGTTCTAAATAGACTACCGAGCTGACTCCACTATAGAAGCTGAATATGTCATTGCTTTTGAAGCTGCGAAAGAGGCTGTCTAGATCTGTAAGTTCTTTATGGAGCTCAGAGTTGTTCCTTCTATTGTTGACCTAGTAACTTTGTACTGTGACAATAATAGTGTTATAACTTAGGCTAAAGAACCAAGGTCTCACTAGAAGTCTAAACATATTCAGAGGAAATACCATTTGATCAGACAATTTATATAAGATAAACAGATACTTGTGCAAAAAACTCCATCCGCGGATAACGCGGCGGACCCACTGACTGAGCAAATGACATAATAGCAACTAGATCACCACCTAGAGAAGATAGGTATTGGATATCACGGTGATTGGCTCTAGTGCAAGTGGGAGTTTGTTGGTGATATGCCCTAGAACCAATCGTGTCATAGGGTTTAGAGATATCATCCTGATGTATATATAATTATGTAATTAATTATAAAATAGTTTACAATTAATAAAATGACATTTATATAGTTTTGCATGTATAGTTGCTAATATCTATTGTATATATAAAATGCAGAATGAGATCCCGTGATGTATTATGATGTCATGACTCTATTTGCAAAGAGTTGTAGATATGAAGACAGAGTTTTGATTTGGATACATCCAAATCTATTCCCGGTTAAGATGATGTCATATGGGACTATGACATTGCATAACTGATATGTTTGATGCTGCCAAGAATTAGTATTAGATGCTAATAGTTGGGAGACGAGTCTCATGTCTCAAGATCATAAACATTAGTAATACGTTGGAGAATGTGTTACTAAACATGATTGAACATGACCAAACGTGACGAATTACATGGGTGAATATCCATAGTCAATGATACGTCATACAGCTGTACTAGTATACCACTAGTCCTTTGACCTGACGTATTATGGCTGCCCTCTGCACTAAAGCACATCGTTCACTTGTGTATATCGCACTGGGTTAGCCACGCCTAGTGAAAGAAGCTTGCTAACAATGTATTTAGGTGTATGAGGACAAGTGATAGCTAATATGGAATCTGCTAGCTCAGATGTTAGAGCTTGAGGTCCTAGGTGGAATTGTCATACGTGAGAATAAAGTCTTTGGGCAAAGCAAGTATATCTGGAAAGGTGTTTCACTGATATATGAATCTTGTATATGATTAAGATTCAGAATCTATGATTGAGTTAGGGGTTTGACGATACCATGACCTGCATTCGATTGGGAGTCGACAGTAGAAAGACTTTACTACTGAATGTATGACTATATAGATTCATTAGTGTCTGGGGGTCATGACATCTTGTTAGAGGTCTGTCATGATCATTGGGAACTTTGGTTACAAGGAGTTGTACTGAAATGATACGAAGGAGTTTATGTCTACTCATTTCCAATTCACAATGGACCTAGAGGTCATACACAGTCGGTTACTTGATGATGATGGTATTTATTAATATACAATAATCAATTAATAATGTTATTCCGATACTTGATCAGGTCGCAATTTGATTCTTTACTATAAAGAATGCATTTTCCGCTGTGGACGAGTTAGCACTTGTATACGTAAGAAATGTTTCAGTTAATTATGGGATAATGTAAATATGATTTACGGATATTATATTGTTATATGATGATATAATACTTTAATATGATTAAAGTAATAATATAATAATAATATCTTATACATTGTAATGTATATATATAATATTGTATTATATATATATAAATATATATATATATATATATTAAAGTAATATATATATGTGTGTGTGTATAAGATATTTGTATATATATATATATATATATTAGTATATATATATATATATACACACATTCTCTTTCCAAGCTAACCACACATAGCTTACCACATATGTTGCCTTTATGCATTTAATGAAATGAAGAGACAAGTGGACAGGGTAGTTGAGGATTACGGCTGTGCAAAAAAACACTTAAGTGTTGAGTGTAAGTTGCATTGGTTGCAACATGAGCCTTCCCAAGCAAGACTAAATCGAGCAGCTTCTTTTTCAATTATTCTTTCTGAAGAGTTAAGAGAGCACCAACCTTAGAGAAGGAAAGTGTAGGTCTTTGGTTTTTAACCAAAAACCAGAAGTGAGAGAAGAAGAAAGCTTAAGAGAGAAAGAATGTTTTGGTTTGGTGAAGCTAAAACAGATCCCATAATGAAGCCGGAATCACTGTCACCAACACCGACGTGTGTGGACCAGAGGAGGCAAGTAAAGGAGTTCACTTGCCGTTTTGGTTTGCGAAGAAAAGAAGTAAGTTCTTGGCTTCCACTGCAAAAGCAAAATAGATATGAGTTTTCGGTTTGGTTCCCTTTAATGATGACGTTTCTTAATTGAAAACGACGAAAGGAGAGAGAAGGCTTTCTACGAAATTCATCTCGAAGAGAGAGGTTCAGGGAAAATAATGATTGGGTTAACAAACTAAAGGCCTATATCAAAAAGTTGATCGAGGAGTTAAAGGACCAAAAGAGGAGAGGATAAAGAAGGGATGATGACCTAACACTACGTGTGGGATTGTAAGTCTATTTCCTAGTGTAATGGAAGCTAAAGAAATTAAGTTTGAATTGTAACAGATATAGATTTCAAAATCTTATAAGTTAGAACAATTTATTTGTTTTTTTAAATTTATCACATAAATTCAAGTTTTAAAGCTTGAGGAGTGCTAAAAAGAACTCTCTTTATGTTTGTCCACTCTTAATTTGAACTTACTTGCACTTGAAAGTGGGAATTGAGAATGAAATTTGCAAACCCTTTGCTTTCTTTGGTTTCTCTCCCTTTTTCTCTTGTTCTCTCAGCCAAGAAGAAAAAAAGCCTTTAATTTTTTCAATTACCAATTGTATTTCCCGAGCAACATGTAAAAAGCCTTTAATTTTGATTTTTCAAAATAATTATATATATATATATTTACATTTTCATCACATGAAAATAATAATATCTATTTATTTTTTCTTTTTCCATAAATGGTTAATATTAAATCATGTGCTAACATGTCATTGGCCAATTTTTTTTTTTCATATTTATTAATATATTTAATTATAATAATTAATAAATAAATACTTTATTTAATTAATTATTATAGTATTACCATAATACCTATTTTATGAAATTTACCAAAAAATCTTTTTATAAAATTTACTATAATGTCATTGTATTTAATTATTAATAATTAATAAATAAATATTTTATTAATTGATTATTATGGTATTATCATAATATCATATTATAGAATTTATCATAAAATTATTTTATAGAATTTACTATAATGTCCTTGTATGGAAAATTTTATAATTAAGTGTTCCAACACTTGAAATACTTCTCAAGTAAATTCTTTATCAATTTGGGTGTGACTCAATAGGTTTACTATAAAGTCGACAGTAGACAAACATCAAAATCTGAATTAAACTCTTTAATTCATTCGATGTTCCATAAATCATATCATGATTAATTAAATGAATTAAACTCTCCAATACACTTAATATTTAATAATTATTTCATGATTAATTAAATATGTCTACAGACCAAAATTAACATCTAGCAATGTATCATGGCCACTCGAATTATAACGAAGTAACAAGCTTCAACTGAACCTTTTCGTAATCAGTTATCGTGTAATTCAATATTTCAATCATACTTGTTCTAATTGGATCAAGGTCATAGTTAACTGTCAAAACCTCTATATCCAATACTATGTATAATAAATTTTGAGATATTAACTCATTCAATGTACTGTCATTGAGAACTCTTTTTCAATCCTACACTGCACCTTGGCCAATGATTTCTTGAGTCATATCTCTATCATTCACATAGAGCATACTCCCTCAATGTATTAAGGGTGACGGATCATTTATTGAATATTCTCCTATCTCCATGAGTGTCATATCATACACAATAACTACCCGTAATGAACTTTATGGTCCATCTTGAGTTAGTATCAAAATATAGCATTTCACCCATAAGATAACTATAATATTCTCGAGTTTAAGGATCATTTGAACCACTAGTACAAAGAATGTCCAATTGTTAGTAAAGTACAATTACCATTTGGTAATTTCTACCGTGAGTCAATTTAGTAAACTTATTTTTTAATGAGCATCTACACACTCACCGTAGCGTCTCCACACAAGTGGTCTATGAGATCAACCACCTTTTCAACCAAAGGCTATAGTGTGTACCAGTCTATCTGGTATTATAAATGCCTCACTTTATAGTCTTATGACTGAGAATATTTAAGAATGTTAAATCTAATAAATCTATCTCATAAATATGATCTCATCATAATTAGATATATATCATAAATATTCTATGGACTTCATCATTATATATATAAACATGTAAATTAATGATGAAAGAATTTGCCATAAAATATTTATTTCATTACTAAAAGAAAAAATTTACATGAGATAATGCCCATCACAACAATTTGTGATTGGCTTGTAAAACATAACTCTTATAGAGATTACACTCTAAATCTCCTTTCTCCTAAAATATCCTGAGTCTTGTTCTTCTTAGGAAGCTCAAGATACTGCAGATAAATCTTTTTACAAGAAAAACTAACCCGTCCCTGCATATGGATTCTTCCAAGGAGATGATACTGGTCTAAGGACTTGATGAATCCCAGATGTGCTGCTTATTCCCACTAACATTAGAAAGGCAAGCAAGAAATGGTTTACCAGTTTAACCCTTGGTAGTATCTCTAACTTCAAACGATTGTATGAGGTGTTTGTTAACGAGTTCAGGAAGGTGACTATTAGTCTTAAGACCCCTAGCTCATTGTTACTCATGAAACAAGGGGAAGGAGAAAGCCTCAGAAATTTCATTAAAAGATACCATGACGAAGTAATGAAGTTGGGGGCTTATCATCACTCTCCAACATTAAAAAGTCTTAGAAAAGGTCTGTGAATGAATCGAGGGTGGTATGCAATACGCAAACCATTCATTACTACCTATGAAATGGCTTAGAGAAAGTTGTTAGACAAGATCGAAATTAAAGATCAGGTTGCCCTCAAGCTAAAGGAAGAGAAAACACTGGGACCATCACCTCGCAATAAAATACAAAACCCGAGGATAAAGAAGATGGGACGACAAGAGAAATTTTTGAGACTCTAACAAAAAGAATAGACAAGCTCAGAAGCAGAATGATAGGTAGAAGAGACAAATTTTCCTCGAAAGGATATCATTCTTCGAGAAGGGGCGAGGCAAAAAAGATAGCCCATGTCCAAGAGAATAAAGTCTTTACTTCGCTAAATGTCCCACTCTCATAAGTCTTGTAGGAAATTAAGAGATGGGAAACTATATTGATGGAACCTCGCCCTATAAAAACCAAGCTGAGTGGAAATGCCAAGAACAAGTTCTATAAATTTCATCAAAGTGCTAGACACTTTACAAATGAATATTTTGACCTCAGAAATTAGGTTAAAGTGATGATCCAAAATAATTCCCAGTAGAACTTCACAGCAAATAATGGAGAAGAACTTGACACTTTAGACTAAGGGGTTAAGCACAAAAAGATGCATAAAGAGCGGACTATGATGATCTCAGGTGGAACTACATTAGCAGGAAATTTGAATAGGGCAAAAAAGAACTATTTAAAGTACTTGTTGCCATATTCTGGCTCAAGCATTCACGTTATGAATGACAGAGCCGAAAAGAAGTAAAAGACCACCTCGGTACCAATTATATTTACAGATAAAGATGAGGCAAGAGTACACTACCCATATAATAATGCTTTAGTAATAACGTTGATAGTAGGAATGGCTCAAGTCAGCCGAATATTGGTGGATATAGGGAGCATGGCCGACATCATATTTGAAGAAACTTTAGACTTTTAGGGAATTGAGGACTTGAGGCTGAGGCTTGCGGAGACTGCCCTTCATGGCTTTGGCAAATCATGTGTATACCCGTTAGTGGTGGTATAGCTACCCATCACTGTAAGAGAGAAACCATACCAAAAGACCATAATGGTTGAATTCTAGGTGGTTGATATCAAAATGCTTTATACGGTGATTCTTAGGAGACCCTTCCTTATAATTATAAAGGCAGTGGAAAGCATCTATTACTTGAAGTTAAAATTTAGAGTAGTGGAAGGTATCATAATCATTAAAAGAAGTAAAAAAAAAAGCCTAATCATGCTTTGTAGTCTCTTTAAAAAGCTTATACTGCCTATCCAAATAACATTGGGGGAAAATCCTTAAAGTTAAAGACGAAAACTTGCAACATGAATAGGTAATGAAACATTTAAGTAAGGAGGCCAAACTGGATGATAAGCCATCAACGCTAGAGCCAGCAGAAGAACTTGAGTCTGTTATCTTGAACTGAAAAACTCCTTAGAAAACAGTCAAGATTGGCTCTTATCTATCTGAAGAGTAAAAGGTGATACTTAAGGATATTCTAATACATCATATAGATGTGTTTGCATGGACACATGAAAACATGCCAAGGAATAATCCTCGAGTAATATGCCATCGACTCGCGATCAACTCCTAGTATAAGTCGGTGAAGTATAAGAGACGACCGTTTAACGCGAATGAAGAGAAGCAGTGCATGTCGAGGTGAATAAATTGATAAAAGCTAAGTTTATCAAGGAAGTGCACTATCCAAAATGAGTGCCAAATGTAATTATGGTCAAGAAAGCTAACGAGAAGTGGAGAATGTATGAAGATTTCACAGACTTAAACAAAGCTTATCTCAAAGATAGCTTTCCACTTCCCAGGATTAATAAGCTTGTGGATTCAATAGTTGGGCATGAGTTATTAAGCTTCATGAACACATTTTCAAGGTATAACTAGATCAGAATGCATGAGCCAGATTAATAAAAGACCGCATTCATCACCGACCAGAAGTTATACTACTATAATGCCCTTCGGTCTAAAGAATGCAGGAACTACTTTCCAAAGGTTAGTCAATCGGGATTTTAGATTGTTAATTGGGAAAACCATAGAGGTTTACGTCAACAACATAATCACTAAATCTTTAAAAGCCCGAGAACATTTGAAACACTTGGAAGAAACTTTTTCCTATTTAAGAAAATACAATATGAAGCTGAACCCCGAGAAGTGCAAGTTTGGAGTTAAGGTTGAAAAGTTCTTGGGATATATGGCCAGTGAACGTGGCAGCAAAGCCAGTTAGCAGAAGATCAAGGCTATAACGGATTTAAAGTCCTTATCTACTTTCAAGGAACTGCAAAGCCTGAAACGACAGTTGACAGTGTTAAGCAGATTTTTATCCATAGTAACTGATAGGTGTTTCGCTTTCTTTCAAATCATGAAAAAAGGAAAAAAATCGAATGGATTCTAGAGTGCGAGAGTAGCTTCCAAGAGCTGAAATGATACCTTGCATCACCAACACACCTAATAAGCCTTGAAACTGGAGATGTGTTTTACCTTTACCTTGCAATAAGTGACCATTCAGAGAGCTTAGTTTTAGTAAAGAAGGATTAAAAAAAAATCCATCGCCACATCTACTACACTAGTAAGGTGCTATTGGACACTGAGTCAAGATACTTTCCACCCGATAAGCTAGCACTAGCACTGGTAGTAGTAGCGAGAAAACTACAGCCATACTTCCAAGCCCACTATGTGGTAGTACTGACAAATCAGCCCATAATAAGCTAAGGAAGGCCAAGCTCTGGCCGACTTTGTAGTTGAAAGAACGATATCTGAGCACCTCTTCATTCATTAGATCCCGAAAGACTACCTTGAACAGAAACGAGAAGATCCACCCATCTTAAACAAAACCAAGCCAATTTGAACCCTCTTTATTGATGAAGCCTCAAATACATAGGGTGAGGTAGTTGGAGTTATCCTTGTAAGGCCAGATGGGATCGAGGTAATGTATTCTTTAAAATTTAACTTTAAGGTTACTAACAATGAGGCAGAATACGAAGCTCTGATTGCAAGGATCAATTTATCTCAAGCTTTGAGGATCACAAGTTTGAACATTCACTGTGACTTATAATTAATATTTACTAAATTGACGGACAGTTTCAGGCTCGAGAGAATAATATGCAAACTTACCTAGAGAAAGCTAAACAACTTTTGGGCACTCTAAAGACTATTACAATCAAGTAGATCCCGAGATCCAAGAATTCCAGGGCAGACATCCTGGAAAAATTAGCCTCCACCTTTAAAGGAAATATTCCAACCTCGCTCCCAATCAAAGTAATAGAGCAAAAGAGCACTGATGTGACTATTGATCAACCCTGCATAGCTCAAGTTGACTCTCGCCACTACTGTATCAAGGAGATAAAGTCTTATATCTAAGAAGGGAAACTTTAAGATGATAAGGATGAAACGAGAAAGATCAAAAACAGTTTGGCAAGATATACCATTATAGACGAGAAATTGTATAAACGGAGTCATGGTACCTCATATCTCAAGTGCCTCAGATTCGAGAGGTGGCATGAGTTCTAGAAGAAATCTATGTAGAATATGCAGCAGATATGTGGAAGCTCATTCCATGATGTACAAGATCTTGAGACAAGGATATTACTGGCTAACTCTTTTACAAGACAAAGTTCATATGGCAAAAACTTGCCACTAATGTTAGATATATGACAACATACTAAGACAGTCCTCTGAGAAGCTAACGTCTTTAATAAGCCTCTGGCCGTTCTCCTAATGGGGATTAAATCTCATTAGACTTCAACCCCCTGTTCAGGCCAACACAAAATATGCTATAGTGGCCATAGACCACTTAACCAAATAGGTAGAAGCTAAGCCGTTAGTTGCCATCACTGAGAAAATGGTTACAACGTTTGTCAAGCAGAACATTATTTATCGATTTGAGATACGTCAAGTTCTGATCATAGACAACAAAAAGTAGTTTGACGACTCAAGCTTTAGGGAATTCTACATGAATTATGCGATTGACCTCAAGTTTGTAACGTTTGCTCATTCAAAAGCCAACAGACAAGTGGAAGTTGCGAATAAAGTTATCAAGAAGGCACTCAAGAAAAAGCTTAATGAGCACAAAGGTGTATGGATTGACAAACCTCTTGAGGTCTTTGGGCCTATAAGATCACCCTAAAAATGGCCACTGGTGGGACTCCTAATAGTCTCACCTTTAGATGTAAGGCAATAATTCCCATCGAGGTTGATATACCAACTTTTTGGGTCAGCACCTATAATGAGGCATTTAATGATCAGAACTTGTGCTTGAAATTAGATATACTTGAAGAGAAAAGGGATCAGGTGATGATAAGGGCAGCGTTCTACTAACAAAAGTTGGTCAGGTATTACAACAAACATGTTCGATAACGCACTTTCCAGGTCAGAGACTAGGTTTTAAGAGAAGTTACCTTGAACACAAAAGTGCCAGCAGAAGGCGTTCTCGAGATTAATTGGAAAGGATCATACAAAGTCATCCAGATTCTGAGACCTGGAGTTTACAAGTTCAAATCTTTAGATGGGAGCAGGGTTAAGAAATCTTGGAATGCAGAGCAATTTAAGTTGTATTACCCTTAAAATTATCAAAGATTTGTAAAATCTTTTCTACTTTAGAAATAAATAAAGTTATTATTTTTCACCAAAGATTTTTGAAAAATATACTAATGAATGGATGACTCTAAGCCAAGGGGTAGAGAACTATAATGTCTGGGATAATATTATCTACAACTTGAAAAAATCCTGAGGCTACCTTCAGGACGTACAAGAATAAAGTGGTTCCTAGACGACCAAGTTCTCTAAACATTTCGGGGTAATAATATCAAAAAATACTCGAATACGAGTGTCTTGGTTCTCCGATGTCCATCTTCTAAACATCTTAGGGTAATATTATCCAAAAACCCAAATATGGGTTACTTGATTCCCTGATATCTATTTTTTATACATCTTTGGGTAATACTATTCATAAGCTCAAATAAGTCCTGAGCACGACCTTAGGATCTATAAGAGCAAAATAGTTTATAGCAACTAAAGTTCCCTAATCATCTTAGAGTAATACTATCCACAGCTCGAACAAACCCTAAGTACGACCTTAGAATGTATAAGAGCACAGTGGTTCCCGTATGATTGATTTCTTATACATCTTAGGGTAATATTATCCAAAGACTCAAAAATGGATGACATGGTTCCCAAATGTATATCTTTCATCTATCTCTGGAGTAATATTAACCACAGCTCGAATAAGTCTTGAGCATGACTTCAGGACAAACAAAAGTAAGAGTGATTTCTAGACATTTAAGGTTCTACAGTCACCTTTGAAGTAATATTATCCATAATTCGAATAAGTTTTGAGCACGACCCTAGGATATACAAAAGCAAGATTAGTTTCCAGATGACTAATTCCTCAAATCATCTCAGCATAATACTATCTATAAGCTTAAATAAGCTTCGAGCATAACCTTAGGCCGTATAAAAGCAAAATAGTTCCCAAACAACTAAATTCTTCATACATCTTGGGGTAATATTATCCAAAAATTCGAACAAGGGTGTCTTGGTTCCCAGATGTCTATCTTCCAAACATGTTGGGGTAATATTATCCAAAAATCTGAGTATGGGTTACTTGGTTCCTAGATATTTATTTCTCATACATCTCAAGGTAATACTATCCATAAGCTCAAATAAGCCCTGAGTACGACATCTAATTCTATAAGAGCAATATAGTTCTTGAGAACCTAAAGTTCCCTAATTATCTTGGGGTAATACTATCCACAGTTCGAACAAACCCTAAGCACGATCTCAGAATATAAGAGCATAGTGGTTCTCGTATGATTAATTTCCTATACATATTGGGGTAATATTATCCAAAGACTTAAAAATAGATAACATGGTTCCTATATGTATATCTCTTATCTATCTCTGGAGTAATATTATCCGTAGCTCAAATAAGTCCTAAGCACGACTTCAGAACAAACAAGAGCAAGAGTAGTTTCCATACATTTAAGGTTATACAGTTACCTTTGAAGTAATATTATCTATAACTCGAATAAGTCCTAAACACGACCCTAGGATGTAGAAAAGCAAGATTGGTTTCCAGATGACTAAGTCCTCGAATCATCTCGGGATAATACTATCTATAAGCTTAAATAAGCCTCGAGCATAACCTTAGGTCGTATAAAAGCAAAATAGTTCCCAAACAACTAAATTCTTCACACATCTTGGGGTAATATTATCCAAAAATTTAAACAAGAGTGTCTTGATTTCCAAATGTCTTTCTTCCAAACATCTTAGGTAATATTATCCAAAAATCTGAATATGGGTTACTTGGTTCGCAAATATCTATTTTTCATACGTCTTAGGGTAATACTATCCATAAGCTAAAATAAATCCTAAGTATGACATCGGGTCTTATAAGAGCAAAATAGTTCCTGAGCAACTAAAGTTCCTTAATCATCTTGGGGTAATACTATCCACAGTTCGAACAAACCCTGAGCATGATCTCAGAATATAAGAGCATAGTGGTTCCCATATGATTGATTTTCCATACATCTTGAGGTAATATTATCCAAAGACTTAAAAATGGATGACATGGTTCCCAGATGTATATCTCTCATCTATCTCTAGAGTAATATTATCCATAGCTCGAATAAGTGCAGAGCACGACCTTAAGATGTACAAAAGCAAGAATGGTTTCAAAATGATTAATTCCTCAAATCATCTCGGGATAATACTATCTATAAGCTCAAATAAGCCTCAAGCGTGACCTCAGGCTGTATAAAAGCAAAATTTTTCTCAAGGAACTAAATTCTTCATATATCTCAAGGTAATATTATCCAAAAACTTGAACAAGGGTAACTTGGTTCTTAGATGTCTATTTCTCAAATAATCTTGGGGTAATAGTATCCGTAGCTCAAAAAGACATTAGGTAACATCTCATGACATACAAAAGCGCAGTGGTTCCCAAAAGATTAAAGTTTTTCATTTATCTCAAGATAATATTATCCATAAGTTCAAACAAGCCTAGAGCACGATCTCGGACCCTATAAGAGCAAAATGATTCCGGAGCAATTAAAGTTCTTTAACTTTTCTCAGGACACATTATCTACAGCTCGTATAAGCCTTGAGGACATCTCGAAACTTACAAGGGCATAAAGAATTCTCAAACAATTATAATCAATTTTCATCCAAGAGTGATAGTATCTAAGATCCTATAAAATCTTGAGAATAAGTCAGAACATAAAGAGATGAATGGTTCCTGGATTACTATCATTAATGAATTCAAGCCAGAATGATAGCATTCAAAGTTTGTTAAAATTGAAAAGCTAAGTTATGACTAGCATGGTTCCTGTTGAAGATGCTCTCTTTAAGATGTGAAAGTTAGGAGATTAATTTTAAAAATAAGCTTTATGTCATCAACTTGACTCAGTTTAGGTCAAAATATTCTTTGAAGCATTATTAGTTTTGATAATAGCTAAATAATGTAAATTAAACTAAGTGCTGAGTGCTAAAGGGTAGAGAAGAAGTACATCAACACAAACATTCATACGAACTAGAAAGTGTTAAAATCATAAAGTATCCAAATTTCACTACATTGCTTTTTGTATACAAATACATAAAAAAAAAGAGAGAAAAAAGAAAACTAAACTAAGTGTTAAAATCATAAAGTATCCAAATTTCATTACATTGCTTTTTGTGTACAAATACATAAAAAAAAAGAGAGAAAAAAGAAAACTAAACTAAGTATTCTTCACGGAGTTGAGTCAGCTGGATAACTAGTCTGAATGGCAGCAGATGTTTTAACAGAAGCAGCAATGGTCATCTCAGCAAGAGCGGTAGCAGTTAGCTCAACAAAAGTAGCCTTAGTAGGCTTGAGAGAAGTGGCTTTGGCCTATTCAGGGGAAGACACATCAACCGTTTCAGTAGAGTGAATAAAGGCGGTCTTTAGATTGTGATGGGCATCCCTCTTAAGTATGAGATAAGTTGAAGAGTCCTCATCAAGACGAGGAAACTCACATCCTAAGGCATCATATAATTAGGCCAGGTTCAAGTCTGGATATCGACCTTAGAATGTTTCACAAGTCAGGTCAATCTCCTCATTGACCCGTTCATGAACTAGGGCATCCACCACTTTCTCATCCTCATCAATCTTCTTACACAGAAGCACACACCTCTTCTTCTCGGCATCCAAGCTCTACCTCAGCTTCTAGCACTTATTCCCGGACTCTTGCCAAAGTCTCTGACATTCCTCCCTTGCGTTACCCAGCTTGGATTCGAGGGTGCTCACCCTTTTACTGAACTCGTTATGGGAAGACTCCACTATGGCTGCCTTGACCTGAAGTTCTTCCCTCTCCCGAGCTCACTGTCCTATCTCAGACTCAAGTTTGATCTTTTCCAAGACCAAGTCTAGCTCTGCCTTCTCCGCCCTGTTATTAGCCTACAACGACCTCGTGGTCAGAAGGCAAAAATAAAGAGGAGTACCTTTTCTTCCAAAAATAAAGTAAAAATCAAACTCACCCGACTCAATCACCTTATTGTATAATCTAGCAGTACTAGACCCGAGGCCCCAGCAATAGCCTCGAAATATCTTAGACTGATTTCCATAAAATGTTGGTTGATGTAAAGAAAGAAATGGGCAAAGAATTCCATTTTATTTTCAAGGAGGTCTTCTGGGATGAGTTATGGTGTCTTAACAGTTTCCTCATCGAGTAGACCAAATGACCTCTTATTCTTTTGAGGTCTATTGCTTGTTACGATTGTGACGGTTTTCCTCTTCCCTTTATCCATTTGGGGAGCAGGGTGAGGTGGCCTATCTTTTCGAATTATCACCCCTTTGTCAGGAGCCAAAGTTCTGCTAGAGCTAGAAGGTCGCGCAGCACTGGTGGAAATAGATGTCCTAATCGAGACCTTAGGGGCAGTCTTTGCAGCTTGGGAGGCCTTCTTAACCTTTTTCCCCTTATCCAATTGCCTCAACACCTCGAGGGGATTTGATGCAGATTTCTTTGGAGCCATATCTCCTTTAAAACAAGTAACACTGAGATCAGACAATGCAATTCAAACACAAGAAAAGAAGGATAACAAGACACTTACCAGTTTGGGCTTTTTCTGAAGCCAATTGACCCTTTGTGTAACACCCCATTCTCATATTTATTCAATTAATCATTATTACATAATGCTACATCATTTCATACAAAGAGTGTTACTATTACATAATTCTTAAATGTCTACAATTTCTAAATTCTTTACACGTACAAAGAGTTATCTATATAACTAGTTCTCAAACTTATAATTACTCTATTAATTACACATATAACCAAGATTTTCATCTATACTTAATTAACCTTGTACATGTCCTTTGTCACTTCTACGTACTATTCTCTGAAAAATAAAATTTTTATAATAAATAGTGAGATAACATCTCAGTAAGTAAACTATGCTAGTTTTTCATATGTCGATATGATACAGAATATAAATGCTCAAACAGAACAATACATTTTCAAACCTTTCATTAACATAGAAATTCATTCATATTTCAAACATTTTCAGAATGGCTCAGCCAGTTAGTGTTACCTGCACCCACGGTGACCCGGATTCAGAACGTGATCACGTGTTTCGTTTAAAGCAGACATTTTCATATTAATTCCAATATAAACGTGCATTGCACGTTAAATAAAAACGCGCATTGCACGTTAAATAAAAACGCGCATTGCGCGTTAAACAGAGTTCTGAATAGCTCAAAATAAACCTTAACTAACGACTAGAGCTATAAAATCATTTTCATTCAGTAACATTTACACATCGATATTATTTCAACAATCATTTCATACATGCGATATCGGCATATCAAACATTAAAATTCACCATTTTCAGCATAACATTGAATATCGCATAATTTCTGAAAGCATTAAAAATGCATGCACAATTTACTTACAACAATGGGAGGATAACCACTCCCATTAATGATCCTCCCACCTAACCTGATCTTTCTTCCGGATTCTTGTAACCTAATACCACAAATATATAAATAATATTTTTTACTATTCAATAAAACAATGTAAATATTTTAGATGCGATATTCGCCCAATTAGTGTCAAAATTTCCTTAGTTTTACTATTATCACAAAATTTAACTAACTAAATCCTTTATCCGATTTTCAACAACGATTTCTATTACTAATTTATACTAATTCATATTTTTATCTACCCTAAATTTATATATTTTCACCTAAGTAAAAAAATACGATTTTTATTTAAATACTGTAGCAAAAAACTGTTCACGCAGAATTACTATAGCATAATACTGTTCATACCGGATACTGTAGCTAATAACTGTTTATATCGAATTTACTGTGCAAACAGTTACTGTACAAATAATTACTGTATAAATTAATATTACTGTAGCAATATTCAAAAATACTGTAGCACCTTCAAAATTACTATTTATCCGAGAGAAAAACACACCAATTTCTTCTCACAAACATCTCAATCAATGCTAAATCAATCCAATACTATATTTTCTACTTTAATTCAACTCAATTTAACCTTTTCTTTTTAGAATTTAATATAATTTATTTAAATAAATAGTAACTAAATTCTCAATTAACTATAAAAATTCAAAATTCAAGTTTTTATTGGGTTATAAAGCTTACCGGTAACTGAAATTTGAAAGAAAAATGCTAGAATTCGGAGTAATTTGACCGAAATTTGAGAAAGAAATAGAAGAGTAAGGTAATGTTTCTTTAAAATGAAACAGCCGAATGGCTACTAGAATGGGAAGAAGATGGGCAAAATGCGATATATGTTGAGATGCAAAATATCAATTAAGCCCCCTACTCTTTTTAATATTTTAAATATGGTCTAAAACTTTTAGAAACTTTTATTTTGGTCCTTTTAAAAAAATTCTAAAATAACCTTTAATGTTTTAAAATTTTTACAATTAATTCTAAAATTAATCCAAACATTATTTTCTTAATCTAAAACTTACTTATAACTTAACTTTATAACATTAATTTTGGACTTAAACAAATAACACTATTTTGAGTCTAAAATTCAATTATTTACCTAAAAATTACAAGTCACATAAAATTTTAATTAATCAAATAATATCAAATTATTTGATTAAATTTTCTATATACTGCAGATGCTACAGTTGCAAATTTCTAAAACTGCGGGCGTTACACTTAGACACCAAAAAATTCACAAGACCTGATGAAATCAGGTAAGCCTCAGAGATGAGAGATCTTTGGCTAGAGGCAAAGAACCTAACCATCTCGACTCTCTCTAAGGCTTGAGTATCTAGCTTAGGCAACTCACTCCAAGTGGTTGTGTTCCTAAGTTAATCTAGGCACATGGAAGTTATTGTTGGGGTTCCAGTCACCACCAACGAAGAACCATTTATTTTTCTAGTCTTTATTGCATGTGGGTTGCCGATTATGGGGTTCCGTTGTTTGCGATGAGTTTGAAGGTAATACCATCCCGGGTTCTTTATTAGGTTTCTCTTTAATAAATACATGTGCTCAATTTCTTAAATTGAGGGGATGGAATTGGAAGTCTGATGCCACAAGATAAACAAACCCGTCAAGACCCTTTAACTATTCAGGTTTAATTGGTAGGGTGCAATGTTGAAGGATTTAAAAATTTGGGCCAAATAATCTTGAAAAGGGAGCCTAACCTCAAGGTGAAACAATTCTTAATTAAAAGAGATTTCTCCTTCAGAAGGACGATTAAGAGCCTCATTCTTCTCAGGGACCCTAAGGTAAATCTTCTCAAGGATATTATAGCACTGAGTATAAGCTTTTAAATATGACTCGGTGGTAATGGAGGAGAATCAATTTCCTCATCTAGTGTTTTGTTCCACCTCTTCAAGATAGAAAGAACCAAGACGACGGCTAGCTTTTCATCAGAGTTGTTTCCTTTAGAGACAGACCCATTATTACTTGAAATGGAACTCATCTCTGTTCACAAAGAAGAATAATGCAAAATTAAAATCTGCTTCTAGTCATCAACAACTCACGAAATGATACCTAAGGTCTCTAACCCTAAACCACTACCCAATTCTCATCTCAATCAACCGAAAAACCAAAAAATGCCAATAATCTAATAAAAATAGAGAGCTACAAGAAATAATAGGAACTTACTTGTTTTTGGTTGATGAAAAGGAAGAATTTGGGATTTTTGCTGATTGCTAGAAGTTTGTTGTTGTTAAAGTTGATTGAAATGAGAAGAAATTGGCAATATGAGATGAAGACAAAGGAAGTGAAGGAAGTGAAGGAATGAAAAGAGAGGTATTTAAAATAGTAGAGGAACCCCAACTATCGATACAAGGGATAGATTAAGGGGCGAGATGATGCCATATCGAATGAATAGTTAAAAGGATGTCCCTCATTAATAAGAAAGGAGATGGCCATCATGAGGGCCAATAGGATCTCTTAAGGTCTGAAACGTTGTGATCCTGAGTGTCAACTGTAATCTACCATGTGTGGGAAACTGGAAGAATTCAATTTGGGCATTTAAGTTTGCCAGACAAATGCGTCTTTTCAAATGGAAGTTTTTAGTTTTTATCAAAAATAGTTATTTTTGACTAAAACTAAGAGTTTGATTTTAGTTATATAGCCTGAGGCATGACCAAAGCTTAAAAAGTTGTGGGCCTTAGCTAAAGTCTTACAAAAGACGAAATAAGAGCCCTAGGCCTAGCCTAGTCCCAAAGACACTAATCAGGGAATAACATGGACCCCAGGTATAGTGAGGGGTGAGACCTCCCAAGGTCAAGTGAAAGGCCCTGCGTTTGAGTATTAGTTTTAAGACCACTCTTAATATGGAGGTCTTGGCGACAGTTGATAAATGTCTTAGATATATACAATTTAAGCTCATCTCAAGAAAATATAGAAGTCTCGGACAAGGACTTTCGAGATCTCTTGACAGTTTCTTTCCCAAATACTTTCTTGATCATTCCATAATAAAGATTTTTAGCCTAGTAGATGTATTTTGCAAGGATGGCTTAAGATCCACTAAATTGAAAAGTCGATGCTTATCAAATAGAATATCATTGATTCTCACACGGCAAGATCTTTATTTTCATATTCCATAAAATTTTACTAAATTTGAAAGACTAAAAGCAACCTATAAAAGAAGACCAAGGACATCTAGGTATGCATCATAATGAACTTTAGACTAGATTTGATAACCAAATTTCGAGTTTAGAGCACATATTTTTCTTTATCCTTCTTTTTTCTCTCTCACATTACAAAATAAAATCTTGACTTAAGCATTGAAGGGTCTTTGCCGAAATACCGACTTTCATCCCTCAAGAATTTTGTTGTGATCGCAGGTTATGCAATTAGTCGAACAAGAAGAAGAAGATTAGTGTTGGTGCACTGAATTCAATAAAAGATTTTTGCTGCATCAATAATATATATATTTTCATTTAAAAAATTTGAACAATTAAAATTAAATTATATTTAATGTTGATTTGTATTCGGTAAACGACTTGTCGCTTATAAACATAAAGCTATGTACATAATACAATTTCTTTGGAAAAAGTAAGGTGAGTTTTGGATTGTTTTGGCTTATAAAAAAATTTTATTTTTTCTATACTGCAAAAATAATAAATTGTTAAAAAAAAGTAGTTTGTAGGCATTTGTTTGTTTGAGCATACGTTTACAATAAAATTTACATGTTATTTATAGAAAGCTTAGGCATCCCCATCGCTTTTATTTCCCCATTTTAACTTTATAAATGTTGAAACATAAAGTAAAAGAAGATAATTACAAAAATGTGTTACTATTCTTAACTTTTGAGCTACTGTTATACCATCCATGACATCAAAATGGTTGTCATCTGGTGCTTCTCTAGCTTCCTCTTGTTCTTGAATTTCATTTAAAAATTTGTCTTCTTCTCATGTTAGACAATTCATGGAATAAGGTATTTGAAATACAGTTCCAAACCTTGTAAGAATATAGACATATGAGATGTCTGAGCCATTAATATATTATGTAGTGAATTTACATAGTCATAGTACTTTTGGGTTATGTATGTCTGTAGATTTGTAACACTAAACCCATACGCATTGGCTTCTAATTCCCTTGTGTAAAATTCCACTAGGATATTGAATTGTACTAGTGTAATGAAATGATAAGCTAGTAGTAATAGTAACTTGTCATTCCATAAACATGGGACAAAATCAATATTTAAGCAATATCTATAGGAACTAGTATGATATTGAATAACTTGTTGGAGTTTTTTTGGCATCCGTTTAGTGTTATCTTTAATATTTTAAGATATTAAATCAATCACTTTATAGTCAAATAATTCTAATATTGTTAATTTTTTTGTACCGATGAATGTAATTAAATTCAATTCTAAGGAACTTTTATTTAAATCAACTTGTACAATCATAAATTTAAAATATGGTTGGTCGTAGTTCTATAGCACGAATATCTCTATTGATAATTGTTGAGCTTTATTCAATGCGTTTTGTAATCTTAAAAATCTTTTTATGGTTTTATTTTCTACCAAAGCATAAATTTTTGTTTTAATATCTGATGGTAGCTTCTCTACTGCATTTTTTTTTTATTTCTTTTGTTTTTCCCACGTAAGAGTAATGTTATTTGTGCTTAAAACTTTTGGACTATTGTATGAGTTCGCTTTTTCTATAAATGCAGCTTTACTATTTATAACTTCATACAATATTTTTATGATTTCCTTCAAAGAAACAATCTCTTTGAAAGAAATTTTTATAGAAATATTAATTTAGAGTGTCGACTTATAGAGATTAGTATCAAGATAGATATAGTTAAACATTTTTGCATAACCACTAAATTATATGGTAGATATTTATAATTTTTCTGAGTCAAAATTTGAAGAAAACTTAAAAAAGTATTACAGATATAAAATTGTTAGAACAAATCTTAGAAACATTAAGAAACATGTTCGAAATTAAAAAGCAACTTGTTAAAAACTATAATAATTTATTATTACAAAATTATAAATATTTTCAAGCATCTACTACTTATAATACTTTACTGGGATACCAATTAGAAAAGATAGAAAATATAAAGCAACTTGTAGAAAATTGTAATAATTTATTATTACAAAAATATAAATAGAAAATATAAAGCAACTTGTAGAAAATTGTAATAATTTATTATTACAAAAATATAAATATTTTCAAGCATCTACTACTTATAGTACTTTACTAGGATACCAATTAGAAAAGATAGAAAATATAAAGCAACTAGTATTTGAAAGCATCTAATATATAAAACAAGAATATTCATATTTTATTGAAGAATTAATATTTACAGAAAATAATATAATTAAAATAAAGAACATACTCAGCAATGCATTTTAAATAATATTTAGTATTTTAGAAATGATAAAAAAAAGTTTTTTAGATAGTTTAATGCATTAAGTTACATATTTTTCTTAAAGCAATCATTTTAAATTTTATGTTATTTTTAAGAGAAGAAAAGTAAGAATATTTCAACATGGAATAAAGTAAGTTCGTTAATTGAAAATTTTCCATCTCCAATTTATAAAGGTTTTTATAGTTTTCAAAAAGTAGAATAAGCCCTTAAACTCTTTATAGATAATGAAGCAAGTGATTATATTGTGATATATCATAATAATCATCCTTATAGTAGTTAAGAAGTTTTAGTATTTTTCAATAATTTTAATAACATTAATGAGTCTAAACATTAATAACATGTAAATTTTATTGTAAACGTAGGCTCAAACATATGAAAGCCTAGTAGCATTCTCATGAAGAACCTGTAAAAATCTTATCTCCTTTCTTTGTTAAAAGAAATAAAAAAACAAGTAAGAAAATTTGCTTTAAATATTTTCTTTGTATTTTAAATCATGTTTTTATTTTAATTTAGAGGCACAAGGGGTCAATAACTGGGTTTAATCACGAAAGTTATTGTCCAAAAAGAAAATAAAAGAAAATGTAATCCATGTACCTCGAACATAGGGTTATGCATTATTAATGTTTAGTTGACACGTTATCGAGACATAAGTGAACTTAAGTTAGTTTAATGATATGAGTATAATGAATATATTGATTAATTTGGATTAACCATAGTTTGAAAATTGGACCAAGTATCAACTTGTTTTGCCTGAGGTATAAATACTTTATCTGAAAGAATGATACTTTATTTGAAAGTATCGATACTTTATCTGAAAGTATCGATACTTTATCTGAAAATATCCATACTTTATTTAAAAGTTTCGATCTTGGTGAGTTCGGAAATAATTTTAAACTCTTTGTTTTGCAAAGTATTGACCCATTATATAAAATTGTCGATTCGATTAGTCGACATAATGCAAATTTGGGCAAAATTCGAAGGGTAATTTTAGAATTTTTAAGATTTTTAAGGGTATTTTGATCTTTTTGCCTATTATTCTTCATTTGTTTCACACTCTCTCTCCAAAACACGTTTTCTCTCTCTCTGATTTCTTTACATATCTCTTGAAATGTTTTAAGTCTTCTTTCAAAATTCAATTGCCAAGTGATTATCCATCTTTCCCTGTATAATTTGGTACCATTTTTGGACTAGAAAATGCAAGAAAGAGTAAGGAAGAAATTTGGCTTTTGAAGAGAAATTGAGGGTTTTCTGTTTAAACGATGATTTAAGATTTTTAAGGACTTCTACAGGTTACTGGTAAGTTTATTAACCCATTAGAAGCTTAATTTTAAGATATTCAACATGTTAGAAACTCAGGGTTCACTGTTCATTTGAGATTTCCATGGATTTTTGAGTAGAAACGTTAGATTGTGATAAGTGAGTTTATTAGGGTATTTTGATGAATATATATGTGTTGATTATTGATTAGAATGTGGATTTTAGTATTTGAACAATGTTGGAAATTTGGCTTGAAAATGTCAATTAGAATAAATAGGTCATGGGATTTTATTGTTGGAAATAAGATAAATGACCAAGTGGGTATGAGGATCCTTAATAGAAGTGGTTACCCTCCCCTTGTTGTGAGTAAATTTATACATAGAAGAATATAAATATATTTCTGTTATACATATATGTATGCTTGTGTACTTGACAAGCGGATTTTCTTGTTAAAAGGAAATTTGTAATGAAATTGTTTTATGTGTTTTAATTTGATATTGTGATCAAATGCTTATTTGGTCTGCTATTAATAATTTATTTGATATATATGCTGAAATGGACTTAAAAACATTATTTGATTTACATAATTATATCATTGCTTTGAAATTGATTTAAATTATGCATGTATATTGGTGATGAGACTGGTAGGCCGGATATTGTTATATGGCTAGTGGGTCTATTTAATTACTGTAGCTATAGGGAGGTAGCCTATGGACGGACCTATTGAGAGGCCACATAAGTGAGTTAAGCCACAATGAGGCTGGTATGTGGGAGAATGTCTATGCCAAGCCCATTATGTGTCGTGTACAGATGTGCAGATATGGAAACCTTATGGAAAGTCTTACTGACTTAATAGGGATATCTTAGATTTGATAGATAGTATGAGGACAGTCGCTTGTGTCACTAAGTAACTACTCGGGGTCAATATTAGTGAGATAGATGTATACTTTTATAAATCCTTATTTTACAGAAAATAAATAATTTTATAAAACATGAGAAATAGTTTTCTATTTGTTAAAAACTTATTACATATAATTTTATACATGAAAGACTCATTGATGGTTTTAAAGTTACCTCGACTAAGGTAGCTTTTGAGAAAGTATGGCCAGCTCGGTTTGGTCATTTAAACTGTATGTAGACCTATAAACTATTTTTCTAGTTGTTTGACTAAATGAAATATGTATAAACTTTTGAGTATCTTGTAAAGTAATCCCAATATCTGGAAATTGAAAATGCATGTGCATGTATGTATATATGTGCATTCTATTTACTCACTGAATATAGTCGTTTACTCACCCCTCACCCATTTCAATTTTCAGGTTTAGCGCTTTAGTACTGGCTGGGTTAGTGATAGCCGTTGAGAGCCTTTGGCGCTCTGGTTAGATTTTCTCTCTGATTCACATCTGTATTATCCCACTGAATATATTTAATTGGAAATTTTGATATATTTATAAACTAAACATTTTATGAAATTACTTATGTACGTTCAACCCCAAATTATGTGTTTGGATGAATTAATTAATGTTTGATAACGATCCCATAGATGTGAGTTATTATTTTATAACTATGGATACAGTTTGGTTTTTATGATAAAGGAAATTCTTACAAGCTCTCTTGATACATTATGAGTATATAGGGTATATCATGAGGGTTTGTGGCGATTGTCACGGGTAGACCCCAAGTTTGGGATGTAACAATTGTATTGGTACTAGAGGCTTTGATTTAAAAAGGGTTTTCAAATGTTTTAAAAACAGTTTGTTATTTGAAAATGGGTTAAACATAGTTTTGAAAATGAGTTTATTTTTAAATTATCCAGCAGACATTAAGTGAGTCAAGTCATAGATAAGTATATATTGCTGTGAAGCATATATGATCGAATTTCATTTTTTTTTATAGTGATTATGTCTCTACGTATGGGAAGAGACAGGGGTAGACCTTGTAGGGTATTACTACCCAAAGAAAAACCAACAGATTCTTCACATGTACCCAGTTTTCTCAACCAGAATAACCAACTCCATTTTTATAGCTTGAGATGAAAGTGTCAGCTAATGTGCCACTGAAGATGTGGGTAGCCTTTAAGGCATATTGGAATGGCCAGAATCAAACTCCATCTCAGCCTGAGCATGTTCCATTAAGACACCCACCTAGTGAACAAGCTATGGCACCCTCAATGCTAGTAGCTCCTGTAGAATCTTTTAGACTGATGTACAAGCTTTCCAAGTTGATTAAGGAACTTAGGCAGTTAGGGTGTGTATATTTTTTTAAGAACTTCTGATGTTGTTGTAACAAGTAAATGGATGAGACTGGTATAGCAGAATCTATAGGATATAGGTATATCATATGAGAATAAATTAAGAGTGATTGTATGGTTGTTGCAGGATAGCGCTGCCACTTGGTGGCAGAATATGTTAGCCAGATTTGGATCATAGCTAATTTGGACTAATTTTCTGAGAGAATTTAAGAATCAGTACTTTACACACTACCACAACAACCACAAAAGACAAGAGTTCTTGAACATGAAATAGATGGTCTAGACAGTGGTAGAATACGAGACTCAGCCGAGAGGGATAATAGAGTTTGTTCCCGAATTCGCTAATGAAGAATTTTTTTGCTCTAAGTTTGAGGCAGGACTGAACTTGGAGATCAGAGAACGGATGCCAATAAACAGTACTCAAAGTTACAGAGAGATGGTTTAGTTAGTACTTCAGGCAGAAAAACTGATCGGGGAAAGAAGGACAAGAGTTGGCTTTCAGAAGAGAAATGATCTAAATGTTTCGATAGGCCAGTCATCAAAGAAGCGCTGTAACAGTGGTTCATCCAGCGGTGTTTCTGTGCCTAGTGCTGCAAAGTAATCCTTCTTTCTCTCCTCATGAATCCTCTAGATTCAGATTTTGAAAAGGTTCTAGTGCTTTGAGGTTTGCTTCGGGTTCTCAGCAGATGTAGAGAGTTGGTAGATGCCCTTATTATAAGAAGCATCATAGTGACACTTATGCTTCTCCACCGACATGCTTCCATTATGGACAGACATGTCATATAAAAAAGAATTACCCAAGTTTGGAAAGATCTAAGTTGACAAGACCTTTGCTTAGGGTTAGGATCCTGTATTCCCTCAACAGCGACCCCCAGTTTAGATTTTTGTTCTAACCATCAGGAGATTTGGTTTTGGCAGTACTTCTTCAGTTTAGGGTACATAAAGGAACCAACCTAACGTTTAGACCAAAGTTTTTGCTTTGAACTAGGAATAAGCTCAAGTTAATCCAGATGTGATCATAGGTATGGTGTTGATCTTTAGTCAACCAGCACACATTCTTATTAACTTATCTTTCATTAGTACATTATTTGCATATCATGCCGACCAAGAGTTAACTCTCTTAAATTAAAAATTAGTAATGCATACACCATTGGGGCAGAGATTGCTTAGAAAGACTATGTTTAAATAGTGTGAGGTGATGGTAGGAAAGACTAACTTAGAGGTAGATCTCAATCTGTTAAAGATCCATGATTTTGATGCCATTGTAGGAATGGATTGGTTATCACAGCATCGGACTTCAATGGATTGCTTTACCAAGCAAGTAACTTTCTAAAAGCTTGGTGAACTTGAGATGGTTTGGATCATTAAGTGCAATGTACTTTCATTTTGCTTAATTTAGGCTTTGGAAACAAAACAGTTAATGCAAAAAGGCTGTGAAGTATTTTTGGCACATGTGGTGTGTTAGTGTATATGCCCTAGAAACAAATCGTGTTATAGATTTCTCAACAATTAATTTATAATCAGATATTTATTATTTTTAATAAATAAAAGAATTGTTCTTGATTCATATTTGTATGTTGTTTCAACTATTTATACATACTGTTAATAATTTATAAATGTGATAAGTCTAGATAAGACATTTAAAGTAAATGTTCTTATCAAAATTGTTCAATACAGAAATAATATTATTTGGACAATAATACTGTATAGTAGGCACATTGAATGCTTTCGAAAAGATATCAAAAAGTTGATATAAGTTTGGAAGACGATGATAGTTATGTCACTTGGGGCACTATTGTGGATTCACAGTTAGAGAACCGTTTATCGAACATGACCAAAATAAACGATAAATCACACAAAATAGCATGATGTCAATGATTAATCTTTTGGTCATATTAGTGTACGATGTAATCTTTCGACCTGAGATATCGTGGTCAAATCTGGTATGGATGCATATGGTTCATATGGTGTATACGTACAAGACTAGCCATGTCACATATAATAAGCCAGTTTGGTCATGCGTTGTTCATACGCGGAAACTCACGATGGTTAAGATGGGATCTGTTGACTCAAGGTTTTAAGATTGGAGTTTCCACTAACTCAATTGTATTCGAGTTCCTAAGGTGAGCGTCTATAAATGTTGAAAAAATAAATCTCTAGCTAGAGTGATTATTAGTCATGCGAAGAGTTCGTGATGACAAGTTTCAAACATAGTGATTGACGGTTCACAGAGAAATTGAGTTCAAGATTTTGACATCCGTGAATCTATACTCAATAAGGATATAAACGACGGAAGGATATTACCTATATGGCAAATATGACAATTTATATTAAAATGAGATTTGATGAAGTTATTAAATTGGCCACGTTTTAGGGGCTATGGCATGTTGCTAGATGTTAACTATAGTCAGTGTTTTTAGAATTAAAGGACTTATAATAAATACCTAGGGTTAAAAATGCAAACTAGTGTAGTTTGCATACCTTTATGACAATAAGTGATTGTTCAAGGATTAAGTTGCAAAGCATGGGGTAATTTTTACCAAAATTAGATTTTGCAATGACTCCCATGCAAATAAAATATTTCCAAATCAGCCTTAACTATAAAAATCAAAGTCTTTTATATTTTCTCATTAAGTGAAAAGCACTAAGAAAATTGGAAGAAAAACTCTCTCTTTTTCTCTCAAAAACCTCTCCCTTTCATTATGCATCAAGGGTGAAAAATTGTGGAAGGCTTGTGTTCTTTAAGTCTACTACTCCTTTATCTTCATTAAGCATCCATTGAAGTAAGGTAAATACATCAATTCTATCTTACAAATTTAGTTTTTATTTTGAAAGATTACCATGAAAATCTTGCAAGCTATGAAATGTTCTTAGCATGCATGTCTAATTTATCATCTTCTTCTTGTATTTTTATTTTTTTAACATGGTGGATGTGTTAGTTTAGGGAAACCAACTAGAACATACCTTAGTTGTAAATGAGTTTCCGGACATATTTCCAGATGAGTTGCCTAGAATGTCTTCAGAACAAGATTTTGATTTTGGTATAGACCTAACGCTTAAATCTACCCTATTCTCAATGCCCCTATATCATATGGCGCTAGTGGAGCTTAAAGAGCTCAAGGTACAGTTGCAACAATTGATTGATAAGGGCTCTATTAGATCCAACTGTTAAAGATATGCCCTAAAACTAATCGTGTCATACAGTTCAGGGATATCATCCTTATGTATATATAATTCTGTAATTAATTATAAACTTATTTATGATTAATAAAATGATTTTTATATCATTTTGCATGTATAGTTGCTAAAATATATTGTATATATAAAATGCAGAATGAGATCCCGTGATGTATTATGATGTTAGGACTCTATCTGTAAAGAGTTATAGATATGAGTACAGAGTCTGATTTGAATATGTTCGAATCTGTTCTTGGTTAAGGTGATGTCATATGGGACTATGACATTGCATGACTGGTATGTTTGATGCTGCTAATGATTAGTATTGGATGTTAATAGTTGGGTGACGAGTCTCATGTCACAAGAACATAAACATGGGTAATGCGTTGGAGAACGCGTTACTGAATGTGACTAAATGTGACAAATCACATGGGTGATTATCCACAGTCAATGATACGTCACACAGCCGTACTAGTATACCACTAGTCCTTTGACCTAAGGTATTACGGCTGCCCTCCGTACTAAGGTACATCGTTCACTTGTGTGTATCGCACCAGGCCAGCCATGCCTGGTGAAAGAAACTTGCTAGCAATGTGTTTAGGTGTATAAGGACAAGTGATAGCCAAGATGGAATCTGCTAGCTCAAATTTTGGAGCTTGAGATCCTAGGTGGAACTGTCATATGCAGGAATAAAATCTTTGGCTAAAGCATGTAAGTTCAGAAAGGTGTTTCGCGGATATATGAATCCTATATATGATTGAGGTTCTGATCCTATGATTGAGTTAGAGGTTTGACGATACCATGACCCGCACTTGATTTGAGAGTCGATAGTAAAGGGACTTTATTACATACATGTACGACTATATAGATTTATTAGTGTCTGGAAGTCATGACATCTTGCTAGAGGTCGGTTATAATCATTGGGAACTTTGTTTACAAAGAGTTGTACCAAAGTGGTTCGAAGGAGTTCGTATCCACCCATGTCCAGTTCATAGTGAACCTAGGGGTCACACACATTAGTGAACAGAACAGGGAACGCAACATGCTCTGTTTTTGAGTGCAGCGGAAGTGCGACTCACGAAATGGATTTCTAGGCGCACAACCGCTGCTGGGGAGCTTAGATTAACTTAATAAATCTGCGGAATAGACTCCCTTAAGATCGATACGTGCATGCATGTGTATTTCAGT
>JAXCLQ010000011.1:7970898-8033188 GCA_035584115.1 Cedrela odorata
TTTCAATTGCTGGAAATCAGATAAATGGCCTATTAGATTTGCCTCATGAAATGTCGTGTTTCAACTAAAGGATATTTAGCCACATTCTCCATGCACATTTAATTTAAATGCATTAAAGTATAAATATTCGGAGACATGGTATTTATTTGAAATGTATGTGTGTGATATTAGGTTCAGAAAACCTGCAAGAAAAATTAACTAGACATGAGGACTTGTAGCAGAAGTGTTTACCCTTCCCTAAGCTGTGAATGGATTTATACATACATAAGTAGTAAATAAAATGCATGTGATATTTATATGTACATTTGTGTGTTAAACATGTGTTTTGAAATGATGAAAGGAATATTTTCAATGTACTTCACATTGATATTGGGATGTTTGTATATTGTGATCTGCTGATATGATTTTAACTAATATACATGCATGTAATGGCCGAGAATGCCGAATTTGGAATTTATGTTGTGAACCTTATATAGAAATGTATTGGCCTAGGAAGCCGAGTTTTGATTCACATAGATATACTTTTGATTTGAAAATATAATGTTTCAATGCATGTATATCTTGGTAATGAGGCTGATAAGGCCGAATTTATTGTGATATGGCCAATAGGCCAGTTGTATGGCCTTTGTGCCTACTTATTTATTGTATATACAGGAAAATAGCCTATGGACGGACCTGTGAGAGGCCGTATAGGTAAGTGGGCCATAGTGGGGTTGTAAAAGGGAGGTTAAGTCATGGTAAGCTCACTGTGTGCCGAGTACATGTATGCTGATATGGAGACCCTATAAAAAGTCCTAGCGACTTGATAGAGATCTCCTAGATTTGTTGGATACAACGAGGACAATCACTTTATCACCAAGTGACTACTCAGGCCAACATTATTAAGATAGGCTTGTTTTATGAATGTATGTTTTATATAAATTAAATAATTTTATAATGCTTAAGCAATAGTTTTTTGTTTTACAAGAATGCATTGCATGTGGTTTTATGTATAACAAGCTCACTGATGGATTTTGACGTTACCTCGCCAGGGTAGCAGTCGAGATAATATGGCTAGCCCGTTTTAGTTGTTTAAAATAGGTGCAAACCATCTTTACATTGTTTACCGTCATTGGTTGTACATGAAAATGAATATATATGTACTTTGAGTATGTTAATAATGAAATCTCAATATCATAATTTAGAAATGTGTGTACATGTATGTATATCTATATATGTATGCATTTACTTACTAAGTATAGTTGTATACTCATTCCTCACAATTACAGCTTTTAGGTTAGGCGCTTTAGTCCTAGCTGGGCTTGTGGTAGTAGTTGAGAGCACCCAATGCTCTTGGTAAGTCTTCTCGTTTTAACTCACATGTTTTGTCTCGAGTCCACCGGATATGTATTTTCAGATATATGTATTTTCCTAGGATATTAGTTTTATTTTAGATTTTAAAAATAAATTGTAAACTAATTGATTATGTTCGAACTTAATATTTTGTTCAACCCATATGTAATGTTTAAAATTGTTATTTAGATTAATTATGCAAGTTGTGAGTGAATTGATCACGGAGATCAATTCTTTGATGTTGATAATCTCATGAATGGGAATTCAAATTATAAACTATTTTTAGATTTTGGATGTTTACAGAGAAGCCTTACAGGCTGTGGTGATTGTCACGAGAGGACCCTAGGGTCAAAGCCTGACATGCACTCACCTAGGCGGCCTTTCATAAGTCTGTCCCTAGGCTACTATCCTGTAGCTATAGTCACATAAAATCCTGGCCCTCCCGGCCATATCACCAATACAAAGGCATAATCAAATCCATGTACATAAATATTTATAATTCTTTCATTTTCAAAATCAATATAAAGCATGCATTTTCAATATTAAACTTGGTCTCATAGCCATTCACATATAATTTCAATCTCAGAGGCAATTTGCATTTACTTTAAATAACAACAATGATAAATCTATTCCTTATTTCATAAAATAATAAGTTTCGTAAAAAATTTTAAAAGCATGAAAAACAAGTAAAAACAAATCCACTCACAGAAAAGTAGAGGGTCACTACTCCTACACTAATCCTTACGCCTAGTATGACCCTCTCCAAACATAAGGATGACATGGTCAATTAACGACATTCAAGTTTGCACATGCATATATATATGGTTAGTTGACACACAATCGAGGTTTATGTGACTTAAGCTAACTCATGGTTTAAGTATGTAAATGAATTAAGTTGGATTTAGCCCATATTGGTTTTCGAGTAATGCCCTACACTGAAGCAATCGGCAAGCTTGCTAGCCAATTAAAGAGCGGGGTTAAGGGACAGCGCCTTTGCGGGGGATCAGAAGCGAAGCCCATGAAAGGCAAATGAAATTAATGCTAAGGACTGAAAAGAAAAAGGTAAAATTCATTCTGAGCATGAAGAGATCAATATTTGGAATGGAAGTATTGATATATCGTTCAAATGTATCGATACATTAAGGTTACAGATCAATACATGTACAAAGTATCGATACATTAAGGTTACAAATCGATACATGTACAAAGTATTGATACATTGAGGAATTCAAGTCGATACCTGATGAAGGGATCGATATTTTCATAAAAGGTATCGATACTTAGCAAGTTAGAGACTTGGGAAGAAATTTACAAATTGACCAGACTGATACATTCCTCAAAGGTATCGACACATTTGAAAACAAAGAGTTTAAAAATAATTATAAGATGAACCAGATCGATACTTTCATCGAAGGTATCGATCCATAACAAATCAGTGAGTTTGAAATTAATTATAGGTTGAACCAAATTAATACCTTCAACAAAGGTATCGATACATTGAAAAGAGAAGGATCGATACATGAAGGCTAATGTATCGATACTCAAAGCCAATGGAAATTTAAGAATTGAATTCGTAAGGAATTGATTGATACTTAGATTAAAGGTATCGATACCCAGCCTAAAAGTATCGATACCCAACCCAAATGTATCGATACATGAAACAAATCTAGGTAAAATTTGACTGGTAATTTGTTCTTTTCACCCATTTATATAAATGCCCAAGGGGGGAATCGACCCTAGCGTTCCCACATTTGTCCATTCTTCTTCTCTCACTAAAACACGTACTTTCTCTTTCTTTCTCACAAATTTCTTCACGTATCTCTTTAATCCGTTAATTTCTCTTGCAATCTCAATTCCTACGAGATTACCCGTCCTTTACTCATTACTTTGGTATCAATTTTAAACCAAAAACAGTTAGGAAGAAACTAGGGTTTCTAAAAGAAGTTGGGGGTTTTGCATCCAAACAACAATGTGAAGTTCCTAAAGACTTCTGCAAGCTAAAGGTAAGTCTAATAAACCATGATAAGTTCCATTTTTTAGATTTTAAACGTATTAGAAAACTAAGGCTTACTGTACATGTAAGAATTTCTTTGAATTTCTGGGTGGGAAATGTTAGATGGTTAAAAATGAGTTCATAGAGGAATTTTAATGAAAACCTATGTGTTGGTTAGCTGCTACAAGTGAATTTTTAAGAATTTAGTAAAAGTTGGAAATTTGATTTGAAAATGCGGAATTTGAAATGATAATGGCCATGGGATTTCATTTGCTGAAAATCGGATAAATGGTCCATTAGTTTTAAACCTTGTGAAATATCGTGTGTCAACTACGAACATTTAGACATACTTACTGCAAACTACGCATGTAATGCATTGTGTTTAAATTAATTGGAATCATAGAATTTATTATATGTGTGTGTGTGTGTGTGTGTGTGTGATACTAGGTTCCAATAACTCGAGTGAATTACCAAATAGATATAAGGATACGTAGCGGAAGTGATTACCCTCCCTTCCTTGTGAGTAAATTTATACATACATGACTATGTAAATATATATGTGTGATTATATATATATATATATATATGCTTGTATGTTAAATAAGCCATTTTATGATTGAAATGAAATAGAAATAAATATATGTTCAATGTGTTTTATATGATATTGAAAGGTTTTGTTTATTTGGTCTGCTTATTGATAATATTTTGATATACATGCCGAACTGGCCGGGAAGGCCTAGTTTATTTAAATGTTTATAATCATTGTGATAATTGATTTGATTTGAAATGTGCATGTATATGATGATATCACATTTATGACTTAATCACATTTATGCATTTTCGATGATAATCTAATGTTATTCTTGTCAAGTTAAAATAATATAATCTTAATCATGTTTGAAATTCAAGAAATAATATATATATTTATTCAAATCAAATGTTTACCAAAGCTGTGCGAGAGTGTCTTGAAAGATTAAACAGGATCGATACAATGGGAACCAAATCGATACTTGAAAAAAAGCAGATCGATACATGTCTTGTCCAGAGAGTTGCAAAATATCTATAAAGGGAACCAAATCGATACTTGAAGAAAAGCAAATTGATACATGCTTGTCCAGAGAGTTACAAAATATTTATAAGGCAGATCGAATCGATACCTGAAGTAGATTAGATCAATAAATGTTCAGAGAGTTGCAAAGTATTTATAAGGCAGACCAGATCAATACCTGAAATAAAGCAGATCGATACAAGAAAATTTCAGAAAGTTGAAAATAATTTACGAAGTAAACTAGTTCGATACGCAAAGACAAATGGATCGATATTCATGACTCAGATCGTACTATTCACCTAAAAAGATCGATACAATGAAAAAGGGATCGATATAGATCTTGAAATTAAAGCTCAATGGTAACTCCTGCAGCATTTATGGCGAACATCAATTACACCAAATCAAGCCGTTGGACAAAAAGTTGCTTCACAAAAGGGAATGATATAAATAAAAGAAACATAGTGAAGTAGAACAACAATTAATATTGCAATCAAAAACCAAAATACATTCTTAAAGAATATTTTCAGACATGAATAGTCAAACTTTCTCTCTCTACTGTAAAACTTTCAAATATGTTGTGAGAGATTGATTCTTTGTGAGAGCTTATTGAAAATATCTACTCTAGTATGAAAGCTAAAACCATCATTTATTTGTAATATTATATTGGGTATATCTTTACCCGTATTAAAGAAGATTATTGTGGGTTTTCTCTTTCACCTATGAAAAAAGAAAGTGTAAAGTTTTCTTTCACCTTAAAAGGAGTGTATTGGGTTTCACTTGACCCGTGAGAAATAAGGAGATAGTAAAACCTTGGTGATAGTGATCCATATCCGAGAGAGTGGACGTAGGCCAAGCTTTGCCGAACCACTATAAACCGCGTTTGCCTTTCTCACTCTACTACTGTTTTATTTATTGCACTGCATTACATATATTTTTAATTTCCAAAGTTTTAAAACCCAATTCACCCCCTTCTTGGGTGTTGCCAACTGGGTCAACAATTGGCATCAGAACCAAACTTAGTACAATAGGATTAACAACCATGAGAAATAGATTAAAATGGCATCTAGCAGTAATCTTACAAAGTAGTTTAAAGGCAATCCACAAACAGACCTCCATTCTTCAATGAAACTGATTATACTTATTGGAACAAGAGAATGCAAATCTTCTTGACTACTCTAGATTTTGAAATTCTAAATATTATAAAAGAATGGTATTTTCCACCCACAACAGAGAATATTCTAACTAGAGTAAGAAAATTAAAACCAAAGAGAGAATGGACACTTGAGGAAAGAAATAGGTTCACTCTAACTAGTAAAGTCATGAACATACTTTATTGTGCTCTAAATAGAACTGAATTTAATAGAATCTCAAGATGTGAAATCGCAAAATCTATTTGGGATATGCTCGAGGTAACACATGGGGCATTAGTAGAGTCAAAGACTCAAAAATAAGCATGTTAGTTCATGATTATAAATTGTTTAAAATAAAATCACATGAAAGCGTCAATGACATGTTTACTCGCTTTACTAACATTACTAATGAGCTTAAGGCTCTTGGTAGATCTTATTCAAATGCAGATATTGTTACAAAAACTTAGAGAAGCCTACCTAGAAGCTGGGAAGCTAAAGTGACAGCGATTAGAGAAGCAAGGATTTAAGAACTCTGCCACTTAAGGAGCTTCTTGGATTGCTGATGATATACGAGTTGGAAGGCAAACACAATAATGATAAAGATAGAGAAAAAGGTGAAAGAAACATAGCTTTAAAGACTACTAAAAGGGAAGATGAAGAAAACAAAAGTGAAGAAGAATCCGAGGATGATGAATTTCTTCTCATGGCCAAGAAATTCAAGAAATATTTCAACAAGGGAAAAAATTGGAAAATGAGAGACTATCCAAGAAAGGAAAAAATTCAAGAGGTACAATGAAAAGGAGAAAGAAAAAGAAAAGAAAAGAGAAATCATTTGTTATGAATGCAAGAAACCAGGACATACAAGGCTGGAATGTCCACTAAGAAAGGATAAGAAAGACAAGAAGAAAAAGAAGGCAGTAAAGGTGACATGAGACGATTTATCAAGTGAGGATAGCACCTCATCATTGGAAAATGAAAGAGCAAATTTATATCTCATGGGAAAGCAAGAGGATGAGGTAACTTCTGTTGATCATAATTCCTCTTATTATGATACATGCACAAGTAGTGATAATGATGATTTACAAGAAAATGACTTGTGCACCTTATACAAAAAACTTAGGGATGAATTTTAGAAATTGTATGTTAAGTGTAAGGAATTAAAGAAAATGAACTCTTTAAAGATAAAATAAAATGATACATTAAAATTGAACGTTGGCGAACTTGAGTATAAAAATGACTTTAGCATGGTTAAGGAATGCAAGACATTAAAAGATGAAAATGAATTCTTAAAAGATGAAATAACATCTCTTAAAAGCGTGTTGGCTAAATTCACACTAGGAAAAGAAACATTGGACAAATTATTAGGTAGTTAAAGGTTAATATTTGACAAAGCCATACTCGGATATAAACAAGGAATCAAACAAAAGACCAATGCAAATTATTTTGTGAAAGTTAAACAACAAGCAACATCATCTATCACTTGTCATTTGCAATAAGAAAGGTCATTATAGCAATACATGTTTACATAAGAAAAAAAGGTATAATAGATCTAAAATGATGTAGGTACCTAAGGGAACACAACTTCAGGAGATTATGCATGCTTAAATGGCCAAGACCTTCAAGGGTAAAACTAATGTTTATGGACCCAAAGTCACTTGGGTACCAAAATAAACTAGTCCATTTTGTAGGTACCGCATGTGAAGAGCAACAAGTATAAAAAGAAATGGTTCCTCGATAGTAGTTACTCAAGACACATAACGAGAAACAAGAAACTATTTCTCTAACTAAAAAAAGAAGAATGAAAAGATATGATCTTTGGAGATAATAACAAGACAAGATGAAAGGTATTGGTACCATTGATATTAACTCAATTGCAATTAAAGATGTTTTGTTTATTAAAGGTCTTAAGTATAACTTGCTTAGCATTAGCCAATTGTGTGATCATGGATATAAAATCATATTTCTTAAAAATTGTTGTGAAGTTTTGGATGAGAATGAAAATAAATTATTCTATACAACTAGAAATAATGATGTATATGTCATAGAACTAGAAAAGTTGAATGAAATGAATGACATGCTTGCAAGCTCGTTGTGATGACCCTTAGATGTGGTATAAAAGATTAGGACATTGTAGTATGGACCTTTTACGAAAACTTGCCAAACAAGGTTTATTAATAGATATCCCCAATCTAAAATTCATAAAAGACAAAGTATGTTTCCCTTGCCAATTAAGAAAACAAGTTAAGACTTCTTTCAAATCCAAAAACTTGGTTTACATAACTAGACCATTAGAGCTTTTACATATAGACCTCTTTAGACTAAATAGGATAGCATTGTTGAGAGGAAAACTATATATATATATATATATATAATTGTAGATGATTATTCAAGATTCACATGGTTTTACTTTTTGACGAATAAAAGTAACACATTTGAAGCATTTAATAAATTCTCAAGACAAGTTAAAAATGAAATTGGCTTCTAAATTGTAAAGATTAGAAGTGATGAAGTTGGAGAATTCGTAAATAAAGAATTTGAAAATCTTTGCTATGAGAATGGATATTCTCATAATTTTTTTGCATCTAGAACCCCACAACAAAATAGAGTTGATGAAAGAAAGAATAGAACTCTTCAAGAAATGAGTAGAACAATGCTAAGTGAATATAACCTACCTAAATACTTTTGAACTGAGGTTATTAACATCGCATGTCACATAACAAATAGAGTTCTAATTAGAAAACTAATAAATAAAACTCCATATGAGCTAATCTTTCAAAGAAAACCTATGATTAAGTACTTTAGAGTATTTAGATGTAATTGTTACATTCTTAATACCAAGGATAACCTAAGAAAATTTGAGCCAAAATTCGATCTAAGAATATTTATAGGCTATTCAACTAAGAGCAAAGCTTATAGAGTTTTCAATAAGAGAACTCAAGTCGTAGAAAAAAGTGTGCACATAAACTTTGATGAATATGATCCAGACTTGGTTAAATTAATTGCTAAAGAAAAAGAGAAAAAATTAGAAGTCATTGAAAACTTGGAAAACTTGAACCTAAATAATGAATCTTTGGAAAAGCAAAATAAAAGTTTACAAGAAGAATAAACTTCCAAGGATCTTCCAAAAGCAGGAAAATATAACTCTAGTCATCCAAAAGAACTAATAATAGGCGATCCTTCACTAGAAGTCAAAACAAGAAGAAAAACAAGAGAAATTAATGAAAATCTAGATGAAATTAGAAACCTAACTTTTGCCTCCCAAATTGAACCAAAATAAGTTGAAAAAGCCTTAAGTGATGAAAATTGGTTAAGGGCTATGAAAGAAGAATTAAATCAATTCCAAAGAAATGAAGTTTGAACCTTAGCACCTAGACCACATGATTATCCAATTATAGGTATCAAATGGGTATTTAGAAACAAACTTGATGAAAAAAAGGAATATCTCTCGAAACAAGGCTAAACTAGTGGCACAAGGATATAATCAAGAAGAGGGCATAGATTATGATGAGACATATACTCCCGTAGCAAGACTAGAGGTTATTAAAGTGCTCTTCGCATTTTCATGCTATAAAAACTTTAAACTCTATCAAATGGATGTAAAAGTGCATTTTTAAATGATGTTATAAATAAAGAAGTCTATGTAGAGCAACCTCCTAGTTTTGAAAATTATAAATTTCTAAATCATGTCTTTAGACTCACTAAGGCACTTTACAGTTTAAAACAAGTACCTAGAGCGTGGTATGAATGGCTTAGTGAATTCCTACTATAACATAACTTTGTGAGGGGAAGTGTTGATACTACACTTTTTTTTTTTAAAACCAAAGACGATGATATTCTATTAGTACAAATATATGTTGATGATATTATTTTTGGAAACACAAATGAGTCATTATGCATTAATTTTTCAAACCTTATGAAAGGTGAATTTGAAATGAGCATGATGGAATAACTAAATTTCTTTTTAGGACTTCAAATTAAACAATCAAGTGATGGAATTTATATCTTTTAATCAAAATATATCAAAAAACTTCTAAGAAAATTTGATTGGTAGAGGGAAAATCCATTCAAACTCCTATAAGCACTTCTACTTCTTTAGACAATGATGAAATAGGAAATAATGTAGATCAAAAGTTATGTAGGTGTATGATAGGATCACTACTTTATTTGACAGCCTATAAACCTGATATTCTTTATGGAGTGTGTGCTTGTGCTAAATTTCAATCCAATCCAAAAGAGTCACATCTTGTAGCGGTAAAATAAATTTTTCGGTACTTAAGAGCCGCATCTAACCTAGGATTATTTTATCCAAAGAACAGTGAGTTTAGTTTGAAAGGATATTTAGACATCAACTATGGAGGATGTAAAATAGATAGAAAAAGTACAAGTGCTACTTGTTACTTCCTAGGAAATGTATTAGTATTTTGGTTTAGTAAGAAACAAAATACAGTTGCACTTTCCACTACTGATGCTAAATACATATTCGTTGGTAGTTGTTGTACACAACTCTTGTGGATTAAATATCAATTGCAAGATTATGGATTAGATCTAAATAAAATTTTAATTCCGTGTGATAACACAAGTGCCATAAGCTTGACCAAGAATCTTGTTCATCACTCTAGAACCAAGCACATAGAAATTCGTCATCACTTTATTAGAGATCATATTAATAAAGGAGATGTTTGTTTAAAGTATGTAAACACAAATCTTCAATTAGTTGATATCTTCACAAAACCTCTTGATAATGATCATTTTTGTGCAATTAGAAATGAACTAGGAATAATGGAAATTGTTTGAATGTTGTTTGAGCCTGCTTATATGCGTGTGAAATGACAAGAATTTCGCTTCTGAACCAAATCAGATCAGTACATCCATCACAAAGTATCGACACTATCTCAACAGATAGATACGTCATTGAAATTGTATTAATACACTCATGCGTTACTGCATCATATCGATACACTCTCTCAACTCATCAACATTGGCATTCATTTTCAGTATGTATCAATATCTCTCTTCTTAGATCGATATCTTAACTTCAGTAAATAAATAAACACGTGTATTTTGAAAAAGTTTAAAAAACTAGTCATTAGCTGCCAAAATTTAATGCCCATCAAAAGCCATTCTTAAATTTGAATCTGTTCTTACTTTCATTCAAATGTATCGATACACTCAACCTTAGATATCGATACTCGCACTTGAAAATCAAAACGTATCGAAACTTTTTCATGATAGATCGATATATTATTCAAATCTCAAAAAAGATCGATACCTTTTTAAAAAGGGATCAATACTTTTATGCGATTATAAGACTAAAAATTGCTTAGTTCCAAACATATTGATACTTTTCTGTAAAATCAGAAACTCAGACCTCTCTCTCTACAAACCCTAACTTCTTGAAATCAAAAATTCTATTCTTCAATTTCTCAATCTTTTAGTTAAGAACCAACTACAAAATGCCTAAGACTAATAATCCTGAAGTAAGACTTAAACAGAAACCTAGGACAACTGAGCCTTCTTCGTCGCATTTTGACTTTCCAAACCGTGAAGCAGAGGATTGGTTCCTCGCCTTCTTTCTAAATCGAAAGGTTGCTCTTAGGTGTGTCTTGGATTTTAATCTTCTCATCTTCCAATTTCCCTATCTTAAAACCTTTGAAGATTGGATTGAATACCTGAGTCTTAGGGGAAAATGCTTTGACAGCTTAGTCAAGATTTTCTATTCAAATATGGACGCCAAGGATCCTCACTTAGGCCAACTTTGAATGACTCAGTTTATAAGCACTATTTGTGGCCACTCATTTTAAGTCAATGCTAGTGTTTTGTCCAGCATTACTCATGTACCAAAATGGGGCATCTTCTATCCAGCAAGCGCATTTCAACCTCTTGAAGCATGCAAGGTCATCTTCAATGATCCAAACTTGACAAAAGTGGACAACAAACCAGTTTATCTAGGCATACATGAGCGAATTCTTCACCTCATCATCTCATACAACGTCAATGCAAGTTCTAGGCAATATTCGGAGATGACATATGAGGATATGTGGTGGATGCAGTGCATCATAGAGAGGAAGATGCCTGACTTGATCTCTGGGATCCTCAATGCAATGATAAAAACCACATTGTCAAAAACCGACCATCTGCACTATAGATATGTGGTACCCGCCATCATTTGGAAAATCCCTTCTTGGATCCACTCTAAGATCGACACCATTGAGCCGCTGACTGTTGCCATGCTATTAGAAACAACCCTACGCTACATGCACTATGAGCAAACCTTCGATGGGCATTGCATACTTCAGGCCCGATATAAACACCTATATAGTTGTGAGCAATAAACAACATAGGAACAACCACAAGATAAGGTTGCACCAAAAATGCACCACCTGTACCTTCTTCTGCTCGAGAAATAAATCCATTCATTCCTACTTCAGCTCCTACGACATCTAATTCTCAATCTGTTCACTCTTCAGCCATATTAACTATCTTGGAAAACATGCAAACTCAGATGACCCACATGAAAGAGAAAGTTAAGACAACCATGTCCAACTTTGATGAGCGCCTCACCAGTATTGAGAGCTTGGTCGCCATTCAGATGCACAAGATTGAATAGCACTTAGCTTGGGGCGACGAATGCATAATTGAGGTTGGGAGACTTGAATTAGAATTCTACAGTGAAATCCATAGGTTCGTGCGAAGCTTGGCTAAAGCAGCTACACCAGCACCTGCACCAGCTCCTGCTCCTGCTTACCGTGAACCTATTGCCTTCGCATCACGATCTCGACCTCCTCCTCCTGTACCCCAGCCTACCTATACCCCTGTAGACCTGATGTCGACAGTGACAGCTTAGGCCCTTATGGAATACTTTTAATAATTATTTGTTAATGTACAAATTGTTTTGTGAAATGAAAAGTTGATCCTAATTGTCATTGATATGCCTTTTATTTCTATGCCATGAGTTTAATGATCTTGTTTGAAATGAACTTTAATTTTTAATACCATTGAGTTTGATGATCTTCTCTTCATTTTTGTGCATGTATTTGTATGCCCTTACTTTTTCTTACTTCTTTGATTGCTGATAAAAAGGGGGAGAAAATATACATTTTGATATACATATTGAGCATGTACCAAATCTTAAGGGATAAAGGGGAAGAAAATAATCAAATGAAATTATTTTAACTTGAGCATCACATTAAGATGAAGAAAACTTAAGTTTTTTGCCATCATAAAAAAAGGGGGAGATTGATGATATCATATTTATGACTTAATCACATTTATACATTTTCAATAATGATCTAATGTTATTCTTAAGGTCAAGTTAAAATAATATGTTCTTAATCTTATTTGAGATTCAAGAAACAATATATATACTTGTTCAAATCAAATGTTTAATAAAACTGTGTGAAAGTGTCTTGAAAGATCAAACAAGAATGACACATAGGGAAAACGGATCGATATAATGGAAACCAGATTAATACTTGAAGAAAAACAGATTGATACATGCTTGTCTAGAGAGTTACAAAATATTTACAGGCAAACCAAATCGATATCTAAAGTAAAGCGAATCGATACAAGCAAATTCTAAAAAGTTGTAAATAATTTACGAAGTGAACCAGATCGATACGCAAAGACAAATAGATCGATACTCAGGACTTAGATCGTACTATTCACATAAAGAGATCAATACATTGAAAAAGGGATCGATACATGTCTTGAAATTAAAGCTTAACGATAACTTCTACAACATTTATAGCGAATATTAAATGCACCAAATCAAGCCATTGGATAAAAAGTTGCTTCACAAAAGGGAATAATATAAAATAGAAGAAACACAGTGTAGTAGAACAACAACTGACATTGCAATCAAAAATCAAAAGATATTGTTGAAGAATATTTTTAGACATGAATAGTCAAACTTTCTCTCTCTACTGTAAAACTTTCAAATACGTTGTGAGAGATTGATTCTTTGTGAGAGTTTATTGAAAATATCTACTCTAGTGTAAGAGCTAAAACCATCATTTATTTGCAATATTATATTAGGTATATCTTCACCCGTATTTAAGAAGATTGTTGTAGGTTTTCTCTTTTACCAGTAAAAAAGGAAGTGTAAGGTTTCCCTTCACCTCAGAAGGAGTGTATTGGATTTCACTTGACCCGTGAAGAACAAGGAGATAGTAGAACCTCGATGGCAGTGATCTATATCCAAGAGAATGGACATAGGCCAAGCTTTGCCGAACCACTATAAATCGTGTTTGTCTTTCTCACTTTATTACTATTTTATTTATTGTACTACATTGCATACATTTTTAATTTCTAAAGTTCTAAAACCCAATTCACTCCACTCTTGGGTGTTGCCAACTAGGCCAACAGTATATTGGTGATATGGCCAGTGGGCTGGATTATTATTATATGGCCAGTTGGCTTGTTCATTTGACTATATATACTGGAAGGTAAGGACGGACCTATTGAGAGGCCGCATAGGTGAGTGGAGCCGCAGTAAGGCTAATATAAGGGGGAGAGGCCATGGCAAGCCCATTGTGTGCCGAACACACATATGTACAATTATAGATACCCTATGGAAAGTCCTGGCGGCTTGATATGGTTATCTTAGATGCAACGGATTACGAGTACAGTCAATCGTATCACTAAGTAATTACTCGAGGTCAACATCAGTAAGGCGAGCTTGTTTTTATAAATGCATGCTTTATAAGAAAATAAATGATTTTAGAAAGCATAAGAAATAGTTTTCTATATGATAAGATTTATTGCATATGGTTTATGCATGAAAAGCTCATTGATAGTTACAGATTTATCCCAATCAATGTAGCGTGTTGAGGACGTATAGCCAACCCGGATTGATTATTTTAAAATTGTTTGCAGAACAATGAAAGTATTGTGATCATTGATTTAAATGAACATGTGTATATATATATATACACTTTTGAGTACAATGTGAAATGAATCTCAATATCTGTATTTTTAAATGTGTGTGCATGTATATATATGTGTATGTACTTTATTTACTCACTGAGTATAGTTGTATACTCACTTCTCACTATTTTAGTTTTTAGGTTAGGCGTTTATTCCTAGTTAGGCTTGTGGTAGCGATAGAGAGCGTATGATACTCTTGGTAAGTTTTACTATCTTTACTCACATGTGAAATTCAGAGTCCACTGGACATGTATTTTATTTGGATATATGTAAGTATTGTAAATAAATAATTATGTAAGAATTTATTATTTTGTTCAACCCATATATAAATGATTTTCTAAATTGATATTTATATTAATTTATCATATTGTGCATAAATTGGTTACGGAGATTAATTCTTTGATAACCCTCCCATGGACAGAAGTTATGATAAATACATATAAACTGTTTTCAAAAATTTTTATTGACAGGTAACAGGTTAGCTTTATAGGCTCTCACGATACATTTTGGGTATAAAGAGTGTAACACGAGAGTTTGTGGTGATTGTCACAAGTAGACCCCAGGGTTAGGGCGTAACATGCTCAACGCCTAATATCACACATATATAACATCATGAATTTTGAGATTTTAAATAATTTACATTTATGCATTAAATGCAATGTTTGTGATCTTCGTTTCTAAAATTCCTTAGTCTAGCACATATAACTTTACGAGGCTTTCTAACGAGAGCTATTTAGCCGATTCTCAATAATGGAATCTCATGACCGTAGTTATTCCAAATTTTGCATTTTCATCTAAAATAGTTATACAAGTTCAGAGTGTTATTTTGCGCTTATTTAGCATTATATAATTCTAATTATCTTAATTCTATATGATCTATGTTTCTTTTGCATCAATCAAGGTAAAATTTTGGGTGAACAATAAAATCCATATTTCAAATATGCTTAAATCCATAAAATTGAACTTAAAATGGGTTTATAAGCTTACCTTTAACTTGTAGAAGTCCATATAATCCTCACATCATCATTTAGACACAAAACCCCAAAATTCTCTTCGAAACCCTAGTTTCTTACTTGCTGTTTCTTGCCTTTTTCAGTCCAAATGTGGTACTATATTATAGAGGAAAAGATGGAAGTCGTTTGACAACTAATTTAGATAAAATCGTTGAAGAAATTTCTGAGGTCTAAGGATTTATGTGAGTGTTAGTATGAGAGAGAGTATTTTTTAGAGAAAAAAAGAGAATACTCAAATAAAGAAGACACTGGGGTTGAATTCCCCCTTAGGTATTTATAGAAATAGAGGAAAAGGCTAAATGACTCGTCAAATTTTACCTAGATTAAGGTCATGTATCGATACATTTAAGTTAGATATCGATACTTTTGGGCTAGGTATCGATTTGTTCCTTAAGAATTCGATTATGAAAATTCCATTGACCTCGAGTATCGATACATTTGCCTTTATATATCGATCCCTCTCTTTTCAATATATCGATACCTTTGTTGAAGGGATCAATCTGATTTAACACGTAATTAATTTTGAACTCTCTGACTTGCCATGGATCGATAACTTTGATGAAGGTATCGATCATTGATCTGATTCATTTTATAATTATTTTCAAACTCTCTGTTTTCAAATGTATCGATCTAATAAGTTTGTAATTTCTTCCTAAGTCTCTGACTTGAAAAGTATCGATACCTTTTATGAAGGTATCGATCCCTTCATCAAGTATCGATTTATAATCTTAATGTATCGTTACAATTGAACTATGTATCGATACTTCCATTCTAAATATCGATCTTTTCATGCTCAGAATATATTTTAACCCTTTCTATTCATTTCCTAGCACCCATTTCGTTTACCTTTCAGGGGCTCTACCTCCGATTCCCGCAATGGCGCTGCCCCTTGACCTCACTCGCTAATCTGCTAGCGAGATCGCTGAACGCATTAACATAGAGCAATATGCCGAAATCTAACTTATGAAAAATTTCAAATCATAATATTAAATTCATTATATTCATATCATTAAACTTAATTTAAATTCATCTAAGTCTCGATAATGTATCAACTAATCTTTAATAATGTATGTGTGAAAATGAATATCATGTAATGACTATTCTATCCCTATGTTCGAAGAATAGGGTTTACATTATTTTTTCCTAATTTCAATCTAACACTTGAAATAATATATTTTTTATTTAAAGGAATTCTTTAGAAATAGTATTTTACTATTTATGGACGATGGTCCATGATTATTTAAGCATTAGTAATTTTGGATGTAATTTATTTCTCGTAAAATCACCAAAAGTATGTTTGACTATTTATAAACGGCGGTGCCGGTGATTAATGCCCTAAAGATTATACATGTAATTGATTAAATATAAAGATAATTAATTGATTTCTCCCCAAAGTTTTGGTAAAATCACATGTAGATAAATTTATATGTAAAAATCACACATAACCCTTAGAGTTAATGGAAAAGTATACACTTAGTTACCGTTAGGGTTAAAATAGGTAAAATTAAGCAAAATATGTTTAAACTTTGTCTTTTACAATAATGAAACTGACATGGTTGGAGGCTTGGAGCATTATTTCTGATTACTTATGTTTGCATGCTACAATACCTCAATGGGTCTATGTATGAAAATAAAACAACAAACCCATTTTGAATAAACACATTTTCTTTCTTCTTCATTTGTTGAGCTACCTACTATAAGAACAAAAGAAAAAACCCATTTTCTTTCTTTTTTTGTTTGCTAAGCCACTCATAATAAGAACAAAAAAAAAAAACTAATTTCAGCAAATAAATTTTATTTCTTGATGGTTTATATTGAAGTATATACATATATGTAAAAATGGAGATGGCTTTTAATCAAGGGTATTATACTTTATTTTTATAGGTTTTTTCAAATATATACTATTACTAACAAGAAACTAGATACAAGGTTATCTATTGGTTTTTGTACTTTTTTAATTTTAGAGCAATAAAGGGTATTTTAATCTTTTCATTCTAACACTAACAAAAAAATATTTTTCCTATTAACTCTAGGGGTATTTCTAATTTTACATTAAGTCTATCAACTTGTAGTTTTACCAAATCTCAGGTAGAAATCTGTTAATTACACTTAAATATAATTATGTATAATTAAAAGGTGAATATTTTATGTCAACATTCATGGATATTAGTTTTGAAATCTCTCTGAATATTTGTTAAAATGTTATTGAAATTTAAAAAATAAATTATTATTTGTTTATATTTAACTTTTAAATATGTCGTCACATGTAAATATCTATTGTGCGTTAGCTACTCTATATTTTTCAAGTTCTTGGTGATGTTGAGTGTAGATAGTTAAGAAGATTGGTGGTACTCCTACTAGAAAAGAAAGAAAAATTTTGTTATATATAGTTTTTGAACATTTAAAGATGTGGATAGTTATTTATAAATTTGTAATATGCATATCAAAACAAAGATTGTATGGGTTTTCATATAATTTTACAAGAGTAAATGGGTAATTAGAATTTTGATATGGTAATGTGGCGTTGTGATTATGAGATAAAAAGTAGTTGACAAAGAAGTTTCATTTAAGAGTGTATAAAATTTGAAATTTATAGGTTTTAAATTTGGGATATGTCATTGTAGGGGAAACTCTATTTAATTTTTTGTAGAATTAGGATTGTAACATAATTAAATTCAAATATTGTTGAATTGCAAGCCAAAGAAAAGGAATGATGCTAATTAGAGATAGCAAATGGCAACGACCAACATGATACGAGAGTTCGCATGAGTCGGAGCTCATATTTTAAGCATGAAAGCTCACACATCATTTAATTTATTGCAACAGAAGAAACTCATGCTTTGGTTTGAAGGTGAAATGTAAACTTACATACAAAATATTTGGAGATACAATTTAGGCATGAAAACCCATATATCATTCAATTTATTGCAATGAAAGAAACATATGATTTAGGGGTGAACAGAATATTTGAAGACAAATTGATGCCTTTCAATAAATATTAGGGTCAAGTAACATTTTTCAGATCTAACTATGCAATCCAAAAGGGAATTATGTTTATGAGTGACTAAATACAGATTTTTGCTAATTTAAAAATAAATTATACTTAAAATATGTGAGAAAATATAAACAATAACTTTTAAGACGATAATAAAATAAAAAGATTGGAAAAATGAGATCTAACACAATATTTTTATATAATTTGACAACTTTGATCTACTTCTAAGTTTGTAAAATATGCGTACTTGAAAATTTTACTATCTTTGATATTTTATAATAAAAAAATAAAAAATGAAAAACACTTCTCTATCAATTTTCTCTTCATTTTCTTTATATTTCATTGCCTTATTAATTATTTCATTTTTTGATCTTTTTGATTTTTGATTTTTGATTTTTGATTTTTGATTTTATTTTTTATTATTATAATTTTGTAGCCATTTCAAATATTACCTTATTTTAAGCATCAACAAATCACTTTCACGATAACTTCTAAAATTTTCTAGTGATTTAAGGAAAAGCAATTTGCCGAAAGGCACATCAGAATTACAAAGAGTATAGCTTTCGAAATATATCATATTTGATAATATACACACACACACACACACATGTAGCAACATATCATTTTTAGTGTTCTTTATTTATTTGTTATTTTTATCATTATTTCTAACATGATATAGCTTTAGGTTAAAAAGGGTTGTCAATCATCATTATTTTTTTCTTTCTTGTGTCTGACTTTCAATCATTCTCAAAATTATTTTTTTGGCTGTGCATGCACCTCACACACCACCATCACCAACTGAGGTTTTGCATCTTCTTGAGTCGCCTGTAACCTTTGCAGCCGCTTTGCGCTCCAGCTACTTCACGAGCTAGTTAGTGTCACCGGGCTCTTTTTGTATACAGTGACCAATCCCACAATGCGTAAAGTCCCCACTTGACTAGCACTAATTTTTTCGCTAATAACCTGTATAAATAAGGCAACACAAGCACAAATAGCAACCATAAAGACAAACACGATATTTACAAAGGCCTCGTGTGTTCAACCTTTTTATTAATTACGTAAAAAATATTATAAGTCATTCACTAACTCTTGGTGAATGCTATCCAAAATTTTAGATTTTCTCTTTCTACTTAAGTATTAGATCTCACAATGTCAAACCCTCACTTTATAAATGAAGCCAACACCCCTGGCTTCTTAAGATCACTAGGATCCTTAGAGTTTGCTTTCTAGCCAAACTCTAATTTATGTACCACCTCATACTAGCATTGCTTGGCTATAGGAGAAGTTCGACCAAGACTCATCTTGTTAGCAAAGTGGTACACTTTAAGGCTAAGTCTGAGACAAACCTCCCCCTACTTAAAGAGTCTAACGTTCTCGTTGGATTGGAGAGGTAGTCATTCACTTGTTTCTCGAATTGCCATAACATAATGTCTCGCTCCTAGCTTGTATTAGCTGTGCTTCCCCATTTTCACTGAACCAAATACTTCATTCTTCGGTTCTTCTTACTTTGCCCTATGGTCCGATGATTAAGGATATTCTCAACCTTTTTATCAAATTGCTTCTGGATCATTGGTGAAGCTCGCTTGGTTTCTTGTTGCTCAACATCAACTAAGTCTATGTGAAAGGGTTTTAAGTAACTCACATGCACCGTTGGGTGTATTTTTAACCTCTTAGGCAGTTTTAGTTTATAAGCAACTCTGTTTACTCTCTTCATTACTTCGAAAGGTCCGTTGTACTTTGACACCAATCCTTGTGAACTGTCTTACTTATAATCTTCTTCCAAATCTACAGAGTAAGTTTCAACAACACCAAATCCCCCTCGTTGAACTCTAGATCCCTTGGCTAAACTTTCAAAGGCTAGCTCAATCATATCTTGTTTGTCTCATATAAGTCGATATGCTGCTAAACACTTCACTTCAGTGTTCTATTTTGTCACCTTTTATGGATTGCGAAGTTGTTGTCTCATCACTAATTCCGATGAACTAATCTCTGTGGAAGACGATTTATGTATGTTATAGTAAAACTGGGCTGAGTCAAGCAAATTTCTCCAATTTTTCTGACTAACTATCACATTCACCCTCTCAATCTGACTATCTGTCTGAGAATGATTTGTTGTAGAAAAATTCAGTTCAGTGCCCATAAGATTAAAGAACGAAGTCCAAAAACTTCAGGTGAACCTTCCATCTCTGTCACTCGCAATATCTCTTGCCACTCCCAAATATTTCACCACATGCTTGAGAATCAACTCTACCGACTACTCTGCTAAACATGCATGAGGTGCGAGTATAAAGATGGCATACTTAGAGAATCGATCGATCACGACCAATATCGACTTATACCCATCTATTGACTTAGATATTCCCAATATGAAATCCATTAAGATTGACTGTCACAGTCTCTCTAGTATCAGCAATTGTTAAAGAAGTCCCACTAGTCTTCTTCTCTCGGTCTTGTCTAGTTGGCATACTAAACATATCTTGACATACATCCGTATGTTTTCTTCCATCTTGGGCTAGTAGTATGATCTTTCCAATAAAGTCATCATTATTTCAACCCCTAGATGTCTTACCTATCTCGTATCATGCATCTCTTACAACAATATCTTGCGTAGGTCCCCACCACTATGAACATATAATCTTCCTCCCCAAGCATAAATTAGCTTATTTTTTAGCCAATATCTTTGCGCACTACTTTTCTTGATTTTATCACGCAACTGCTAGTATGCATTATCAGTCTCTGCATGCTACCTCACATGGCAATGAAATCTGATGTTGAGGTCAAAAGTACAGCCACATGGCCTTCCACTTCCTTTCGACTCAATGTATCTACTACTAAGTTCTGCATTCCTACCTTGTATACCCACACAAAATCAAACTCCATAATGAACTCATGCTATCTTACTTGTTTAGGCGATAACTTCTTTTAAGTTTTGAAGTAATTATTTATTACATTATTCGTCATGACTGTAAAGCATGTTCTCAGCAAATAATGCCTTCACATAGTCAAGCAATGTACCACCGCCATCATTTCCTTCTCGTGGGTCGAGTATCTATAATCCATATCTTTTAACTTTCAACTCTTGAAAGCTATAAGATGCTCATCTTAAACTAATACACCACCAATGGCCCTGTCCTATGCATCTGTCCATAATTCAAATAGCTTATCGAAGTTAGGTAGCTTAAGTACCATTTCATAAGCAACTGCCCCTTTGATATTATCAAATGATTACTAGCATGTATCTGTCCATTCCCTCTATTTCACCTTCTTCAATAAGTCAGTGAGCACACCTACTCTTCTTGAGTAGCCCTCAATGAACTTTCTGTAATAGTTGGCCAGTCCAAGGAATGATCTCAGTTCTGAAACTCTCGTTGGTACATTCTAATCGAGGATTGCCTCAATCTTTCTTTTATTCATACAAATTTTTTTATGGCTCATTTAGTACCCTAAGAATTGCATTTCTTACTGACAAAACTCGCATTTTTCTCTTTTTATGTAAAGCTTGTTTTCCCTGAATTTGGTGAACACTTGCCTTACATGTTCAAGATGTTCTTTGAATGTTTCATTGTATATCATTATATCATCAAGATATACCACCACAAATCAATCTAGGAACTCTTAGAACGCATCATTCATTTGGTTGTAAAAGGTTGCTGGTACATTGGTTAATTCGAATGGCATCACCAGGTATTCGTATGATCCATACTGTGTCACTCACGTTGTCTTGGATTATTCTTCTTCAACAATCATAACTTGCCAATTTTTGATCGCAAATTCAGCTTTGTGAAGTAAGAAGTTATTCCTAACCGATCAAACAAATCTGCTGCATTTGGGACAAGATATTTATTCTTGACTGTCACTTTGTTGAGTGCGCAATAATCCACACACATCCGCAATGAGTCATCTTTCTTCTTTAGAATAGCACCGGCACCCCATATAGTGCTTTCGAAGGATGGATGTACCCCGCATCCAATAGCTCATCTAGTTACTTTTATATTTCCACTAACTTTATTAGCATCATTCTATAAGGAACTTGAGCAGATGGTCTTGCCCCTAGCTCTAACTCAATATGATAATCCACTGCATGTTATAGGGTAACTCTTTGGGCAATTTTGGTGGCATCACATCAGTAAATTCATCAAGCACAGCCCTACACTCATCAGGCACCTCCTCAAGCTTATCTGAGTTGATCTCAATAAGCGTCGCAATGTAAGATGTCTCTTTTTACTTTAACCCTTTGTTAAATTGCATGGTATTCTAAAGTGATGGTTCGTCTTACCATTTTCCAAGAACTTCATTCACACAAGTTCTGGTGCTTTACCTGTAATCAAAAGACTCCTTATATATGGCATCACATATGTCATTGCTCCTACAAAGAACTCTAAGCCAAGAATAAATTTGAAGTCTTCAAGTGGAATGACAGAAAATTTGACTTTCTCATCCCATGTTCCGATCCTCAATGTGCTTATGGCTATGCCTTGCATGGCTATATTTGAAGAATTCACAGCCTTCATTGCGTATTGTATGCTCTCAACTTTCAACCTCAACCACTCTATCTCTTGGTTTACGATGAAGTTGTTCACGACACTTGTGTCTAACATAGCCCGAACTTCCCTCCCATTGACATATGTCGTCACGAATATAAACCCTCGATAAGACTCATCAATCAGCAATGCACCATATCTCTGTTGCTGCAATAGGTTTAACTTCGGCACACTTGTTTCGGTCTTTTTTTGTGCTTCTTGTCGGTTATTGCATTTAGTTTGGATTGTTTTTGGTACTTTTTTGCCCTATAAGGTCCACTACATATAAAACACCCTAGTTTCCATTGCTTTTACTACTTGGCTTGGCTTGTTTCACCTTTCTTCTTTTGGCCTTCACCCTTGGTATTTTCAGCCTTTTTCCTCTTCTTACCCTCACCAACTTTCTTTTAACTGTTTTGAGGCTCGAGCTTATAGTCAATTAGCCCATCAACTACTGCAATTATCACAAACAAGTCTCTAACTCCTTGCCTTCGTAGTTTAGTTTGCTTCCAATTTTGTAAACCTGATATAAAATTGAAGAGTTTATCATCCTCTGACATATTACGAATATCCAACATTAACGAACTTAATTCTTTCACATAATCCTACACAGTCTCAGTGTGCTTCAATCTCTCTAATCTTTCACTAACAAGCTATACTGCATTGCTTGGAATGAGTTGAGCCTTTAATTCCCTCTTCAATGCCTTCCATGTCTGGATGAGCTGTCTTTGGTCTCAACTTTCTCAATCATCTTTGTATGCCACCATAACTTAGCATCACCAATGAGATACATGTTGGTTATGTCTACCTGTTTTGATACTAGAATATAGGCTACCCTGAAATACTGCTCAATGTCCCACAATAAGTTCTCCAACTTTTTTGCTTTTCATACCCCTGTGAATCCCTTTGGCTCGTGCACTTTTACTTTCAAAAGACCTGGCTCGGCTTATTGAGGTATGTTGCCTAAAGCTTTCTTAATCACCACCATCTCGGTCTCAAGGTTCTTTAATTGCCTCCTTAAAGCATTATTCGTAGCAAAAAAGTCTTCACCCGTAGTGTTTATCCACTCTTGGAAATTTTTCTCGACATTTTTATGAAGCCTCTTTAGATCCACTATCTTGTATCTCAACGCCACTATCTCTGAGGGTACGGCTTCTATCTGATCAACCAATATAGGTGTAATTGGGTGCAATCGCTCCAATAGCTCTCTAAAAATGATCTAATCGGTCTTTGACAGTATCTCCCACCATTATGTGTGTTGTTCGTCATGAGTAAGCACGATTCTACTCCAAACCGTACTTTTCAGCCTAACGCAGCTCTAATACCAACTGTCACTGGGCTCTTTTTAGGTATAGTGGCCAACCTCGCAAAGCATCAAGTCCCCACTTGACCAGCACTAATTTTTCCACTAATAACCTATACAAATAAGCTAACACAAGCATAAATAGCAACTACAAAGACAAGCACGATATTTACAAAGGCCTTATGCCTTTAACCTTTTTATTAATAGCATAAAAAAGATTACAAGTCTCTCGCTAACTCATGGTGAATGCTCTCTAAAATTCTAGATTTTCTTTCTCTACTTGAGTATTAAATCTCACAAATCTCAATACTTTACTATGTTGGCAATATAATGTCAAGCCCTCAATTTATAAATGAAGCCAACATCTCTTCTTCCTAGTGTCACTAAAATCCTTCAAGTTTGTTTTCTAGCCAAACTCCAATTTATGTGCCACCCCATACTAGCATTGCTTGGCCATAAAAGGAGTTTGATCAGGATTCATCTTACTAGCAAAGTAGTGCACTTTAAGACTAAGTCTGTGACAGTTACATTGTCATACAAGGAGCAACAGCAAAGCCATGCCAACTAGCTTCATTTGAAAAATAGGGTTTTATCAGATACCTCCCCTAAGATTCATACTAATTTTACTTTAACAATAAATTTTGTGAAACCTCTCTTCTATATTACTTTGACAGTAGATTAATTAATTAAAAAATAAATATACCCTAATTTATTTATTTTTTATAGGTAAAACCCTAATTTACTCATTTTTATTTAATTTTATAGAGTTTGTTAGGTAAACTTTTTAAAACAAACAAAATAATATTTTATTAAAAAAATGTAGTCATTAATATATATATATATATATATTAATTCTTTAACAAATTACTTACTACATATAAGATTCATAATTTATATTTAAAAAATAACTTTATTATATAAATATTAAAATGGTATTAGTTAATAATAATAATAATAATAACTATATTACAATATTATAATTTTTATTATTTAAAGCATTTTTATACCACAATAATTATATTGTAAAAATTTAAAAATTAAATGTAAATTATTTTTAAAATAACATTATAATATATTAATGATATTCATTTTATGTTAATTAAAAAAAATTATTATTCAGAATTTAGAATAAAAATTAGTACTTAATATAAATAAATTAAAGACGAAGAAAATTAAATAAAAATAAGCAAATAAAGGTTGTACTTGTAAATATAAATAAATCAATGTATATTTATCTTTTAATTAGTCAACTTACAATTAAAATAATAAAGAAAAGAGATAAGTGTGCAATTTTATAAAATTTATCATAAAATAACATTAGCACAAACTTTAGGGCAGGTATTTATGCCCGCGGAATATCAAAAATTCTGCAGCCGTTCTCGCGTGTATCTTTCAATCTTTCTTTATAAATTTGGCCTTCTTAGCTTCCATACTAGGCTTCAACAATATAAATATGTTGATGCAGCAAAATTCTTTCTTCGGACTCCGTGCACTAGCAATGATCTTCTTCCTCTCCACTCAATTGCTTATGCAACCTACGACCACAATTAGAAGCTAAAGGGGTAAAAAGCCAGTTGTCTGGCGAAAACCCTCTGATGTTTAAGTTATAGTTTTTTTTTATGGGGAAAAGAATTAAGGAAAGAATATGAATTTTTCAATGCCAAAGATTCATCCTTTTACCTGCTTGTCATCGATACCTAATATGGTAGAATTTTGTGAAATCTGGTAACTAGTATTTCACTGTACGAGAATCACTGAGATTCATTAGGTTAAGCATTAGCTTCTAGACTTTATGGAATTGTATCCCTAGGATTCTTATTATGTAAAAAACCTAATTTGACAAGAATCCTTATTATAGAATAATCCAAGAATGTACAGGAGAGAGATAAATCATTCACTAATGCATAATTATAGTGAAAGGTCTCGAAAATGCTTATTTAAGACTCCCTCAATCCATTGGAAACTAGCTTAGGTATTAAACATTTAAGGCATCAATAGAATACAACTAAAACCTTTATAAAAAGTGGCTAAACTATAGTCGAGACCTTTGTGAAATGTGGCCCAGACCTTTTATTAGTTTGTGACGCAAACCCAAGACCTCTTTTCCTCTTGACAAATCTTAACTTTTAATAAAGCCTGGACTTTTTACTACTTGGATAACTCTTCTCGAGCGCATTCGGCCTCGAAACACAGTTCATGTCTTCTTGCAAGGCTGCTTTGGTCATTCAATCCTTTAGGCCCAACATCAAGCCCTCTAGTTTTAGTAAAAAAAAACTGTTCTTTGATTAAAACTAAAGATGATGATTCTGAAAGAACGCGCTCACTTGTCACAATTAAATACTTAGCTGGGAGCCTGCTCATTTTCAAAACGTGGTGGATGATGATTGGCTTTCGGGATTTCAATATTTCAAGCCCCAAGAAATTTAACTGCCCCTAATGATAGCCGTCCCCTTTTCATAAATAAGAGGCATCCTCTTAGCTTCTACCTTTGCGTGGCAGCATCCTATCCCTTAATCTATAATAGATATCTGCAGTTGGGGTTCTTCCTTTCCTTTAAATACCCCACCTTTTACCTTGTCACCTCTTCCTTTACCTTTATGCTGTCAATTTTCTTTGCAAACGACTTCAATAGCAAAGCAGTAACAGTAGCTTGGTTTTGAGCTTTAGACAATTTCAAGTTCTTCAATCATCAACAGTAAGTATCCTTTTCTTTTCATTCATTCTTTTATAGTTGATTTTGTGGTATATTTGATTGATTAAAGGACTTAGTAGACATCTTCTTAGATTTAGAGGCCTTTAGGTTTATCCTCTTGAGCTGTTGACAATTCTAGAATGGCCTTTAATTCTTCCTTTTACTTCTGTAAAAATAGAAAATGACTTCTGGGAAGAAAAACTCTGACGAAGATCATGCCGTTATCCCAACTGCTTCTCCTACCCTAGTGAGAAGGGACTTAACACACTTTGAGGTAGATAGATTTGCCTCCACCATTACTAAACTAGATTTAGAAGTGTACACTAGGTTGTACAAAATCCCTAAGGGGGTTTATCTTAGGGTCCTTGAGGCAAATGAGCTTCCCAACTGCTCTCTAGAAGGCGAGATAGTATTCAATGAGAAGTTTTTTCATGTAGGTGTTAGGCTTCCCATCCAAAATTATTTCACTAGAATCCTCACTTCCTTTGGCATTCCTCTATATCAATTAAACTTAAACAGTTGGAAGGTTCTAGTAAGCCTGTACATATTGTGGCATCAGGTTTCAAACTTTGTCCCTCTCTCAAAGAGATTAACATCTATACATACTAAAAAGGAACCCCATAAGAAGTCTTGGGTGGTTTTACCTTCAAAACCAACCTACCGTGAAGAACCCCATCACTGGAAATCCCACCTCTAACAAAAATTGGAAAAAGAAATGGTTTTTTGTTGGAGGTAACTGTAATCCCACTCCTTATTTCCACATAACACAAGCCTCTAGGGAAGTAATGATTTAAAGTAGTAAGCCTACTTTATATCTCCGTAGTAAAGAGAGGGTGAGACTAGCTAAATCATTAGCAGCCGATCAAAGCCTTCTACTCTCGGAAGATCAGATACTCGCATCTGGCCTTGTAGGTTTTTGAGTGTCTAGGGGCTAAATAGTCTCGGAAAAGGTTGTTCTGCAAGGTAACTTTCTCCAAGCCATTTGCTAGTGTTAGGATTGCAGTATCTGACTTTGCCTTTACTTATTTCTTTTTGTAGGCGAGATGGCTTCAAAAGACCATGCTCCAAAACCCTTCGAAGTCTTAAAGAGACTTGTCAAGGAGAAAAAGGCTGGAAAGGCTCTTCAACCCCTCAGGGCCTCCTAAAATGGTCCAACCAAGGCTTCTAGAGCTTCAAAGGCAGTTGGCGCCTTCAGCTCGGTCCACTTCAAGGCCCTCGCAAAGGAAGTAGTGATCCACGATCTGACACTTCTTCAGCTCCTCCAGCTGACAAAAGAAAGGGGAAACACAAGGCCATGGCTGTGCCTTCTGAGGAAAAGGCTAAGAAGAAGAAAAAAATGTTTGGCCAAACCGACAAAGAATTGGTCGGATCATAGGAGCTTATTCCTTAGGACCTCTCAGAGGAGAAACAGGGGTTCTTTGCGTACTTCCTCCCATGCATCAACTTGCAGGTCAAAAGCATCAACGACAAATTTTCTAAGGACATCGCTGGGCTCTCGGAAGAGTCATTGTTAAACTTCCAGATGAAATGGCTAGGTTAGGTGAGTTTACTTTCCCTTACTTTCGTATTACAAATAGGACTTATTGTAGCTAGTCTTCTGATGGTTCAACATTTGTAATCCTTCAGCTCTTCTACTCAACCATGTTACAACATGGTGCCCTTATCGACGATTTTTCCAAGGCCTTAGAGGCTGAGAAGAGGCAGAGAACGCAAAGAAAAACTTGGCCCTTACAAAAAATAAGTATGACTCCGACCTCAGCATACTTAATCGGGAGCGGGAGGAGCTCCAAATGAGGGTTGCTATTGTTGAGTCATCTCAATCCAAGGAGAATAGAATGGTGAAGGCTCTAAGGTCCAAGTTGGACAACTTGAAAGAGGAGGAACAGGTGCTCCTTCAGAGCTTGAACAAGGCGTGTGAAGAGCTACGAGTAAGCTTGGACACCGAGAAGAAAAAGTTCACACTTTATACCAAAAAGGTTGTGGAGGATGAGGCAATTATGGGGGCTCAGTGTAAGAGGCAATTATTATAATGGCTTATTTCCTCTCATTTTCTACTTTATTATATTTTTGTGGACAACTAACCCGCTTGAGTTTGTTATGTGCAAAACTCATTTAGGCTGACTTGCTAGTTAAAATGTGCTAGTAAGTGTCGCACGGGCGTGAATCTCGACTAAGAAAAAGTCAGCCAGTGACATTTGGTATCAAAGCTCAAGGTTGTGGTGATATTGTCTATAAAAACTAGCTCTTCTAGAATAACTCGATAGATGGCTCTCGAAAGAAAAAGAAATGGGTGAGTTAGAGGAGCATCAACGAACTTTAGAGGCGGCATAGTAGAGAAAAAGCTCGTTTGACACCGAAGACTTAAGACAAACTCTGTCGCTATTAGAGTCCTTGAGTTCCCGGGTGAGCATACGAGAAAGGAAAGCCATTAGCTTTAATTCTAAGTCATCTAATGAGGGGATGTCTCGAAGAGTTGGAAACACAATTTACAAATATGCAAGCAATGACATCCAAGATTGCGGAGGAGTACCACGATGCGGTGAGGGTGTTGCAAGAATAAGTAGAGGAAGTGGACAGACCTTACTTACTCGTATCCTTGCAACTCAGTCAAGAGACACTCCAAGCTTAGAATACGTTCGGTTGAAAGCACTAAAACCAAAATGCTATAGAGAGATCCAAGATGCTGAAGTGCAAGAAAATGGAATTGTTAGATATTGAACAACATTTTTGAACTGTGAGGGTAGGTTTCGAAGACGTTCATGTGTTTGTGAGGGGATTCCAAGTTGTGTTGGAGGACCTAGAATGAGAGTTAAAGAACCATCTCCTCTCCGAAAATGTGGCATAACTTGCTCGAAAACATTTGTTTAACATCGAACAATACATTCAGAATATGAGGGCAAGATTCTAAAAACGTTGAGGTGACCCTAGCATCCATATATCTGTTCGAGGATGGCAAGTTGTGGTGGAGGACTTGAAATGAAGGCTAAAGTTCCTCCTCGAAAAGGTTGCATGCTTTGCTCAAAAGCAATTGCATAAGTTGACTCGAAATTGGGATAGTTTACGAGTATGTAAAGAAATTTTCGAATTTGATGTTCGATATCCGAGATGTGATTGAGCAAGAATGATTGTTTTATTTGATGGAAAGCTTTCAAACCTTGGGCACGAAATGAGTTACAATGACAAAGAGGTGCAAGATATCACATTCGCACAAGCAGTCATTAAATGGTTATTGGATTACTTGTGGGATGACTCCCAACCTAAAGATCATACCTATCTCATGAGAGAAAAAGAATGAGAACGAGAAGCCCAGAGATTGGGGCTCTAATAAAGGTGGGGGAGCGACCTAGTGAGTAGAATCGAACTTCCCAAAAAAGTCACCATCATTAATGGTGTAGGAAAGTCGAGAAGAAACGTTATCACATTGGTGATATAATGGTCGCATAGAGCCATTGACTGCTTCGAGGAGGCAAGACTAAGTGCTGTGGCAATTAAGGATGAACTACAATAAGTACTTAAAAAGTAATCGAAAGACAAAAGAGACGTGCCACATGGTGGCACCGTGAATGTTGGATGCTCTGACATAGTTATCCGAAGGCAAAAAGGTCGCAGGAAAGGATCTTTGTAGAATGGATACTCCCACTCACTTGCGGATGCTCTTAAAAGGGAGATCTTAAGTTTGAGTAGTGAGGGAGGCAAACTCCGTGGAAAGGTGCCAACTTTGAGCTAGACTTGTGGAGGTGTGAACCCGTGAGAGTCTGTGGGAATGTGCCAACTTCGAGTTGGACCTGCAAAGTGACAAAACCCTGAGGGACCTCAGAGAATGGCCAAAGGGGAAAATTCTTTTCTAGTGGTCGTGAGGTAGCCTAAACTGCAACGATTGTGACTCAGTAGCTAGTGCGGACCTACGAGGTAGTGGTTTGTGAACGCACCTGGGACCGAGGCCGTTAGGTTGTAATAATTATAACTCGGTAAGCCAGGGCTGGCCCGTAAAAAGAGAAAAGAGAAAAGAGAAAAGAAAAAAGAAAAAAGAAAAAAAAAGAAAAAGAAAAAGGGTTGTAACTGCGCCTAAGGCCGAGGCCATTACATGGAAAGGGTTATAGTGGACATTCATACTACTTATAACATAATTCTGTTTCAAGAGTGAAGCGTACCGGGTTAAAGCTTGAGGAGGAGATTGGCCGCACGAAGGTGGTCAACTCCAAAAGCCTTACTCAAGAGTGAGTTGGCGAAACAAGTGCAGATGAAAATCGACACTTGTAAAGGTCAAGTAGACCTTATTATTTTGCAAGTGAATGACTTAGCTACCATTGCAGGAAATGACTTCTTGTTGAGAAAAGGGCGCTATCTCACTCCATCTACTGGTAGCTTAAAGATCAAGGGAGAAAGGCTCGCAATGATGCCGGCCAAAGTCAAGCAACCGACAAAAGCAAAGTTCTTATCCGTGCTTCAATGCAAGAAGAGTAAGAAAAACCAACTCCATCAGAGATTTCAGATGCATTGAGAGAACTTGCTGAGGTAATGTTGGATCAATTGTCCAAGACCTTGGCAAATGAGAGCAATTGGTCACCAGACGGATGGTGCTCGAGACAAATACACCTTCGCACACCTTTGGAGAATGAACTTCCAATTGTGTTACGTTAGTTGCTAATTGATGAACAGACTGAGAAGTTTAATGGATGCCAAAAGAGTATTTGCGCCACTTTGTCAATGCTAACCAGAAAAGTTGAGTGCAATAACTTGAAGTAGTACAGTTTTGCTTCAATGCTAGGAAGAACTCATCAACGAACTAAAGTCTCCTTGAGTTAGCAACGAGACAAGAACAACTTCTATCCCACACAGTTATGAAGCATAGAGGAAAGGTTCCTCGAGAAATGTTCTTTGGCCACAATTTGGAGAAATATGCCATTAAAAGAAACAAATTGGCAGACAAGAGTAGAAGATGGTCCGAGTTCAAGCCTGAAGACTTGGCGCAACCAAAGCAGATGCCAAAGTAGAGAAGACTACATTCAAAGTCGAGATGCCAGCCTAGATGAAGATGTACCCGATCTTACATGTTAGCAAGTGAAAACCATAGACACAAAGATTCGACATGCAATCAACCAATAAGAGAGGAGATCAAGAAGCAAGCATGGAAAAAAACTATAAAGAAGTGAAGGAGACTTTAGCAGAGAGTCAAGTGACCGAGGAGAAATGACACCATGAAGAGTTCATTGTGAAGTGGAAGATCCTTGGTGAGAATAAATCAGCTGAGAAAAAGCCAAAGAAATGGAGCAGTTTCAACTGAAGATTGAAGACTTCAAGATAGTGTCATCGTCGAGGATGCCGATAGATTAGATGAGGGAGGATGTAAGAGGCCGCCTACATTTGCATGTCCAGGGCAAATTAGTAAGCTCATAGCCACAAATAAGGAGACATTGTTGTAGCAGGTTACTGTTCATAGTAGGCACTATTTAGGGTTGTAACAGCTGAGACATGGGTTATGTCTCCTCATGCCACACTCGCAATGTCTCAAAAACCTCTTTAGGGGGAGGATGGCTACTTACCTCAAAAAGGCCTTGTCCATCAGTACTCGGGGGGCATTGCTATGTACTCCTCCGCCCTCGGGTAGATAGAAATGTGCTACTTGTATGAATTAGTCTAACTATTCGTATTGTTTCAATATGTAGAGATGCTTGCTTATTCAGGGCTTGTATGCCTTCGTTGGTTTTTATGCTTATACGCCTTGATGGCTTGTATGCTTGCGAGTATTTTATCAATAAAATGTCGAATTGTGTTGGATTACTATAATGGCTTATTTCCTCTCATTTTCTACTGTCGTTATATTTTTGTAGATAACTAACCTGCTTAAGTTTGTTATGTGCAAAACTCTTTTAGGTTGACTTGCTAGTTAGAATGTGCTACTAAGTACCGCACGGGCACGAATCTCGACTAAGAAAAAGTCGGCCCGTGACACTTGCCTTTGCGAGCTAGTCAATAATAGCATTGACCTGACTTATGAGACGCTTCAAGGTCGATACCCTAACCTGGACCTGGGTTAGCTGTATGAAGCCTTGGGGTGTTAGACTCCAATGTAAGGAGAAGAGGATTCTAGTGGGGAGTTTCTTAAAGAGGAAGGACACACCAATTTCAAGACTATGTATGTACCTTCAACAGAGTTTACTACGGGTACCTCTGCTGAGCCCCCTCTTGCTGCTGTAACTGTCTTTGCGGAAGTCTTTTCCGCTGAAGAGATAGAGGCTCCTCCTCTTCTTGTGGTCAATCCCGAGGCCCTTTCTGTCGACCAAACAACTCCTCTAACCGACCCGGCGACTCTTCCAGCTGACCCTTCAGCCAACTAAGCTGTTGAAAAAGTTTAGTTTTTAGTTTAGTGTTTTTTTTTAAGACAAATGTAATACTTTGCTGATTAATGAAATCTTTCGTTTGAAACTGCTGATCTTCTCTTTTCCTTTAACTCTGCTCTCTTTAACTTTCAATGATTAGTTCCACGTAATCCTTGTTTATCTTACAAACTTATACTATCCGGTAACATTGCCAACTGACACCTAAAGCTATCCATCCTTCATGTATTAACTTTATTCCTCAATGTGGTGACATTCCCTTGGGTTTTAATCATATGTTTGATATCATATCTAAGGTCTACTCGTTCTACCAGTATAGGTTGACCATCTAAAGCTCTCGAAGTAGTTGGATTTACCGATGCCTTCTGAGAAACTTTTTGACATTCATACCTCATGGAATCATGTCTGAGACTTTGTGAAGTTAAGATAGGAAATGATGGTCTGGGAACTGTATCACTTACTATTTAAATTTTGAGGGTGAAGATTTTCTGAGACATTTTGTATCAGTTGTCTAAGAACCTTTGTAACTCTAGTACGTCCCAAGGTCAAGATCAAGACTTATTCAAGTTGAGGATACTGTCGTCTTAAGGCGAATAACAAGCTAACGTCTGGGAACCTTGTCACTAGTACTCGGGCTTCGGGAGGAGATTACCCCGAGATGTTTTCAAGTATTCGCCCGAGAACCTCTTTTACTGTCATACTCTATGAGCTATTACTCAGGGCTTATTCGAGCTGAGGATATTATTACCTCGGGATAGATAAAAAGCTAACGTCTAAGAACTGTGTCACCTGTACTCAAGCTTTGAGAGGAGATTACCCGAGACATCTGGATACTATCTTAGACTTTTATTTGTAGGCCATTTCAGGAGCTGAATAAAAATATCTTTATTGAATTTGAGGAAAATATTACAAATTTTTTTAATGCTTCTAAGGCTAATATAATTTCAAGCGTTCAGCATTCCAGGGTTTTCGAACTCGATTTATGTTGGGAGATTCCAGCTTATAGACTCCAGGTCTAAGGACTTGAATGACTTTATAAGATCCTTCCTAGTTTGCACCTAGGACGCCCTCTCTTGGAACCTTGGTATTCAAGGTCACCTGTCTTAGGACCCAATCTCCTAATTAAAAAGAGTAGTGACGAACTTTCTGGCTGTAATATCTCGCTACCCTTTGTTAATGAGCTGCGGTCTTTCTCACAGCTAGCTCCCTTTTTTCTTCCAACAGATCTAACTTCAAGCATAAGCTTTCATCATTGTACGCCTTGTTATAATTGTTTACCCGGAAAGTTGGTATGCTGACCTCTATCGAAATCATCACCTCACATCCGAAAGCTAGGCTATAAGGAGTTTCTCCTGTAGCAACCTTGGGCTTGACTCGGTACGCTATAGGACCTCGGGAAGTTTGTCAATCCATGCACCTTTGTGCTCCTTGAGCTTCTTTTTTAGGGCCTTTTTGATGACATTATTGGCTGCCTCCACTTGTCCGTTAGCTTTAGGATAAGCTGGAGTTGCGAATCTGAGGTCAATTGCAAAATCTGAGCAGAATTCCTAAAAGTTTACATTGTCAAACTGCTTCCAATTATTTATGATCAGCACTTGAGGTATTCCAAACCTATAACGATGTTGTGCTTGATGAACGTCGTGACCCTTTTTTCTATGATAGGCTCTAGGGGTTCAGCTTTTACCCACTTTGTGAAGCAGTCAATAGCTACTACGGCATACTTTGTATTCGCACGAGCTTGAGGCAAAGGTCCAATGAGATCGAGTCCCCATTAGGAGAATCGTTGAGGGCTCGTCAATGAAGTCAGCTTCTCTAGAGGTTGTTTTAGAATACAGTCTTACACTTGACACTCATGACAAGTCTTAGCTATCTGTACTGCATCCCGATAAAGCGTTAGCCAGTAATAACCTTGCCTCAAGATTCTATAGGTCATAGCTCGAGTTCCTCCGTGTCTGCCACATATTTCTCGATGGATTTATTTTAGAATCAGTGCTGCTTCCTCAGGTCTCAGTCATTTTAGGTAGGGAATACTATATCCTCGCTTATATAGCTCTCTATCTATGATTTTATATCTTGCCGAGCTATTTTTGACCTTTCGTCCCTACTCTTTATACTCTGAAAGCTTGCCATTTGAACATAAAACCTTATCTTATCAATCCAGCAATAATGTGGATCTAATTGAGATATATGATGTGGATAGTCTTTAGCTTTAGTGCTTCTTTGTTCTAGTACTTCTATCAAAACCAAGACGGGAATGTTTCTTTTAAAGGTAAAAGCCAGTTTTGCTAGCATGTCTACTTTTAAGTTTTCAACTCTCAGAATCTATTTAATTCTGACAATCTTTAATGCGCTCAGTAATTGCTTGGCCTTCTCCAAGTATACCTGCATATTACTTACTCTCTCATGCTTGAAACTGTCCGTCTAATTGGTTGGCCACTGGTTAGGAGTCACTATAGATGCTAAGACTTGTGATGCCTAGGGCCAAAGTTAACTTGACCTCTGCAATCAACAATTTGTACTCTGCCTCGTTATTGGTAACCTTAAAATCAAACTTTAAAGAATACATTATCAGTTCCTTCGGGACTTACAAGGACCACGCCAACTTCTCCTCCCTAAGCATTTGAGGCTCCATCAATGAAGAAACTCTTGATCGCCTCTTCTTCGTTTGAAATGATCGGGTCTTCTTGATCAAAAGGTTATTACATGATCTGATGGATAAGGTGTTCGGACTTTATCTTTCGACAACGAAATCTACTAAAGCTTGTCCCTTAATAGCTTTAATAGGCTTATAAATGATGTCGTACTCATTAAGTTCAACTGACCATTTGATCAATTGTCCTGAGAGGTCTGGTCAATGTAAGATCTGCCTTAGCCACTAGTTCGTTAGCACCACGACCTAATGAGCTTAGAAATAGGGTCTAAGCTTCTAAACTGCCACCATCAATGCTAATGCTGGATTTTTTGGCGATGAGTATCTCGTTTCGGTGTCTAATAATGCCTTGCTGATGTATTAGATGGGACGGTGAATTTTCTTGGCATCTTCTTTTACTAAGACTGAGCTTACTACATGGTTACTCACCACAAGGTACAGGTATAGTATGTCTCTGGTCTCAGGTCTTTTCAAGTGGGGAGGGAGAGGGGATGTAAGGTATTGCTTCAACTCTTGAAAGCTACGCTCACATTCCTCTGTTCACTCAATCTTCTTTGCCTTTTTCATAATCTGAAAGAAAGGGAAGTATTTGTCAGTAGCTTTGGATAGGAACCTGCTCAATGTTGCTAATCATCTTATTAAACTCTGTAGCTCTCTGAGATTAGATGACGACTTCAGATCTAATATAGCCTTGATCTTTTGAGGATTAGCTTCGATGTCATGTTCACTAACCATATATCCGAGGAATTTCCCAGCTTGGACTCTGAATGCACATTTCTCAGGATTTAACTTCATATTATACTTTCTTAGGTAGGAGAAGGTTTCTTCCAAATGCTTAGTGTGGTCTTGGACTTTCCGAGACTAGGTGATCATGTCATCCATATATACTTCCATGGTTTCATTTATTAAAGGTTTGAAGACCCGATTGACTAGCCTTTGGAAGGTGGCCTCAGCATTTTTTAACCCGAAAAACATTACCCTATAGCAATATAATGCTTGATCGGTAATGAATGTTGTTTTCTCCTAATCTGAATCGTGCATTCTGATCTAATTATATCCCAAGATTGCATCCATAAAGCTTAACAATTCTTGACCAGTTGTCGAGTCTATTAACTGATCGATCCGAGGGAGCAGGAAACTATCTTTAGGATAGGCTTTTTCAGATCTGTGAAGTCTATGAACATTCTCCATTTCCCATTGGCCTTTTTTACCATTACTACATTCGACAACCTCTCTAGGTAGTGCACTTCTCTAATGAATCTTGCATATATCAGCTTATCAACTTCTGCGTGTATTGCTTCTCTTCTTTCTATATTGAATGGTCTCTTTTTCTGCCTCACTAGTCTATGCTGAGGATTGATAGTGAGTCGATGAGAGATTACTCACGAATCGATACCCGGCATGTCCTCGTGAGACCATGCAAACACATTTATGTGTTTCCTCAAGATATCCTTGAGCTTGGACTTCAGCTCTCCTAGAAATTGGGCACTAATCTTAATCGTCTTCTGAGGCAAATCCTAGTTTAATATGATGGATTCAAGTTCTCCAGCCGGTTCTAGGGTCAACTACTTGTCATCTTACTCAAGCTTTCTCACAATTAGCTTATCTCATGAATCGTTCTCATTGGTTTCCAGGATTTCTTTCCACAGGCACTTTAATTGGTAGTATAAGTTCTTGGAAGACACTGCAAAGCACAATCGGGCATCTTTTTGGTTTCCTTTGACAATTTTGATTCCTTCTCCTACTCAAAATTTCAATTTTAGATAGTGTATGCTCTCTACTGCCTTCATGGTCCTGAGAATAAGTCTCCCGAGAATTATGTTATAGGGCATTTTGAGGTCGACCACTTGAAACTCCACCATTGTGGTTTTCTGGTAAGGCTTTTCCCCCATGATAATGGGCAACTACACCATTCCTAGGGGGTAAACGCATAATTCGCTGAAACCATAGAAGACGGTCTAGGCTGGTTTGAGTCTCAGATCTTCGATCCTCAAAAAGTTCAAGGTTTCCCTAAAGATAAAATCAGCTGAGCTTCCAATGTCAACCAGGATTCTACTGATCTGAGCCGTTCCCACAGTTAAAGTTACCACCAGTGCGTCATTATTTGGATAATGAACTCCTACTTCGTCCTCATTAGTAAACATAATGGGTACCGAGGTAAGTTTTTGTTTCTTCTCGGGTCAGACATTCATGACATAAATATCCAAGGAGACATTGGGTAGAGAATACCGAGAATAGTTCTTCCTTGACCTGTTCGAACTTCCAGCTAACGTGGTACCTCCTAAAATCACCATAGCTCGATCATCTTGCCTCCTATCATGTTCGATCCCTTGATCTGGGTCCTAGGTCCATCCTCACTCTTGAATACCAGATCTTGCAAGTAATTGTTTTGGATTAATATTTCTACTTGACTGTTGAGATCGAAACACTCATTTGTCAAGTGTCTAGCGCTTTGGTAGAACTCGTAAAATTTCTTCTTGGTTTCTTCCATTAGCTTGGCTCTAAATAGGCGGGGTTTCACTAGTATAGTTCCTCGCCTTTTGATCTTCTGTCAGACCTGTGAAAGCGGTGCTTTTAGGAGGGCAAAAGCTTGATCCCCTTGAATGGGCCACTCTCTTCGTGTCGTCTCTTCTCTGTGAGCAATATCCTTTTGAGGAAAGTTTGTTCCTTCTCCCTTCTCCTCCATTCCGATCCTAACCTTGTTGGCTTCTCCCGTCAGAGGCACAAAAGCTTCTTTTGTCATTATTTCTTCTTCTCAGATCAGCTTTGGAATTCCGTGTCTCGCCAAGCATTCGTGGTTTAAAAGCTTCTTTTCTAAGCTTGAGGGCGATCTGGTCCTGAATCTCGATCTCTTTTAACAGCTTCCTCCGAACTGTTTCATAGGTGGTCATGGATGGTTTTCGAATAATGTACCATTCCCAATCAACCCATAAACCTTTTCTAAGACCTTCTAGAGCCAAAAAGTGGTGATAAGCCCCTAATTCCATCACTTTGTCAAGGTTTCTCTTGACAAAGCTTCTAAGGTTTTCATTCTCTCCCTGTTTCATAAGCAGCAACGAACTTTGAGTCTTGAGGTTAATAGTAGCTCCCTTTAACTCATTCACAAATACTTCATACAATTGCCCAAAGCTTCCAATGCTACTAGGGGTCAGGCTAGTGAAACATTTTCTCGCTTGTCCCTCTAGGGTTAACAGGAACAAACAGCACATTTGAAATTCATTTAATCCTTGGATTAACATCATCTCTCTGAATAAATCCATATATAGAGAGGGGTCAATTTTGCATGTGAAAGAGTTGATTTGGGGCATCTTGAACTTTTGGGGAAGAACAAGGTCCAAGATTTTTTTTAGAAAAAGAGGATTTTGAATAAAATTCAGCCTTTGGCGTAGAGTCGCCCCCTCTTTGCAGTTTACTTTTCTTCTAATCTTCCAACTCTTCCACCAGCTTTTGGACACGAACCTCTAAGTTCTCGACTCGATCACTGTCTTCTCTAGTTCTCCTCCTTCGAGATGGACTCCATATTGAGCTTTCCCTTTGCCGTTTCTGATCTAGAAACGCTCTCATATCCTCCTGATCTGGGACATTACCTGGCCCTCTTTTACAAATTATCGCCGAATCACCAAGCTAATATTCAAATATCGATGCTGGCTCGTTACGAAGCTTGGTGACATCATTCTCGCTTCGCAGTCCCTTGAAAGGATTGCCAGAGATCTTTCCTTTCCCCTTCTCCACAATAGTGTATTTTCTCCTAGTGGTCTTCTGTCGATGTCCGGTTAAGCGGTTCGTTGCGTGCCTTACATTAGGCACACTACTCTCAATAGCTTCTGAAGGATATTCAATTAGAGCGCAACGTGCGAGATTGATTCTTGAGCGCACTCCAACTGAATTGGAAGAAGGGGAGCCACTGCTGTCACACGGCAAGTGCGAAAAGGCTCACCCAAGAACCATAGACATTAATGTATGTGCATTTTAAAATTTTAAATAATTTAAACTAAAGATCAACACATAACTTATTTGTCAATCTTCTGAAATAGACTGCTCGTTAGCTTGTTGGTGTGTCACATACACCAGTTTAACTTTAATGGGTTTCAGTTACCCGGATTGGTGTATGAAAAATCAAGAGCAAGTTTTCTAGATCTAGAAAAGTTCTAGTTCTTTGTAAAAGAGAGTGAAGAACGTGAAACACCTTACTCTATGTTCCTCCTCTTCCTCTTTCTCTCTCTATTATCTTCTTTCTCTCTTTTAGGTTTGTTCAAAACAAAACTCTTACCCATTCATCAATAGAGTTCTCAGCAAAAAAGGGAGAAGAAGAAGAAGTATAGTCGAAGCTGTGTTGGGAGGACTGCTTGGTTAGATAACATAGTATCTCAATGCATCTTATCTCCACTCAACACTTGAGTGTTTTTCCCTGCACTGCAAACTTACACCATCCCCACTTGTCTATTTCATTAAATGAACTAAAGACATCCACTTGCCCATTTGCCTTTTCATCTCACAAATGATCAAAAGCATTTCATGTGTCAAGACTTGAGTGGTTGACTTAAACAACATCAACCAACTTGATGTCTACTATATATTTATATATATATATATATATATACATATATTAATCCAATATTAATATATATATATATATAAAGCAAGCGAGAGAGAAAGTGTTTATTATTTTATTTATACAATATAAATAAAATATAATGATTATATTTTAATATTATATCATATATAATTAAATATAATTATTACTTATAATGTCTAACATTTAAACATTAAATATAAAAAGATATTTGGCAACATCACATTGTGCCATTTGTCAAGCAAGAATCCATCTGATCAAATAACAATTATTTAATCAATAATAAATAAACAATTTATTTATTAATATTCTTCTGACAAAATGTCTTTTTCTTAGTTTCCATATTTCAGTAAATCATATTTACGTAATCCGAATTATTACCGAAATATTTCTCACGTATACGTGTGCTAGCACGTCTTGGCCAGGAAATTAATTCTTTACAACAAAGAATTAAATTGTCATCCGATCAAGTATAGTTTCATCCGATCAAGTATAGTTAACTAAGTTAATGATATTGTATATGGCAATAACCATCATCATCAAGTAACCGATGTGTGTGTGACCACCTAGATCCACCGTGAGCTGGACATGAATAGATACGAATCATTCGCATCACTTCGGTACAGCTTCTTGCATCCGAAGTTTCCAATGATCATGCGCAACTTCTAGCAAGATGTGATGACCCCCAGACACTAATAAATCTATATAGTCGTATGTACATGTAGTAAATTCTCTCTACTGTCAACTCCCGATCGTGTGTGGGTCATGGAATCGTCAAACCCTTAACTCAATCATAGGAACAGAGTCTTAAATCATATACGGGAATCATGTATCCAAAAATACATTTTCGGAAACACGTACTCTGGCTAGAGATTTCATTTTCTATGTATGACATCCCCGCCTAGGATCTCAAGCTCTAAATATCTGAGCCAGTAAATTCTATCTTGGTTATCACCTGTCCTCATACACTAAGAACACATTGCCAACAAGTTTCTTTCACCAAGTATGGCTAGCCCAGTGTAATATAAACAAGTGAACGATGTGCCTCAATGTAGAAGGTAGCCATAATACCCAAGTCAAAGGACTAGTGGTGCACTAGTACAGCTGTATGACATATCATTACTGTGGATAATCGCTCATGTGATTCGTCACGTTCAGTAACACGTTCTCCAACGCATTACTTGTGTTTATGTTCTTGTGACATAAAACTCGTCACCCAACTATTAGCATCCAATATTAATACTTGGTAGTATCAAACATACCAGTCATAAAATGTCATAGTTTCATATGACATTACCTCAACCGGGAACTAATTTGGATGTATTCTAATCAAAACTCTGTACTCATATCTACAACTCCTTGCAAATAGAGTCATGACATCATAATACATCACAAGATCTCATTCTGCATTATTTATTTAATAAAGCAACTATAAATGCAAAATGATATAAATGTCATTTTATTAATCGTAAATAACTTTACAATCAATTACAGAAATATTTATATTAAGGAATGATATCCCTGAACCACATAATATAATTGGTTCTATGACATATCTCTAACAGCTTCTGCTGGTTTGTACGTCTTTAAAGCTGGGGAATCGTCTTGGAGAATTTTCTTCATTCTTGCTACTTATTCTACCAAAGCTTAAATCTACCTGTCTTTTTCAGCGTGTTGCTTTTCATTCTCAACCAACTTCTTAGTCAACCAGGCTGTTTCCATCGTTTCAAGACAAAGGGAAAGTTGGTGCAGTAATGAAGCTTCTGAATCTTGGTTTATGCCCTCCAACAGTGGCAGTTGGTCACTGATATCTTAATTAATGGCCGTATTTTCTTCCATTGCATTGTCATGTTGGTTCTCCCTCATAGTTGCCCTATTCCTTGTCATGTACGTTCGCGAAGCGGCCATATTTTTCTTTTTTTGCTATCGTTTTTGACTTTTCATTCAGTTTGATTCCTATAGTCGGCACCAGAAATTGATGCAACAAAAATCCTTCATTGAACTCCGTGCACTAGCAACGATCTTTTTCCTCTCCACTCAACTACTTATGTAACCTGCGACCACAATTAAAAGCTAAAGGGGTAAAAAACCAGTTGCCCAGTAAAAACCCTCTAATACTTAAGTCATGATTTTTTTTTTATAGGGGAAATAATTAAGGAGAGAATATGAACTTTTCAATGCCAGAGATTCATCCTTTTACTTGACTGTCATCGGTACCTTTTATAGATGTTCTGGTCCCCATATTATGGTAGAATTATGTGAAATATGGTAACTAGTATCTCACTGTAGGAAAATCACTGAGATTCCTTAGGTTAAGCATTGGCTTCCGGACTTTGTGGGATTGTATCCCTAGCATTCTTATTATGTAAGAAGCCTAATTTGACAAGAATCATCATTACAAAATAATCTAAAAACGTACGGAAAATAGATAAATCATTCACTAATATATAACTGTAGTGAGAGATCTCAGAAGTCCTTATTTAAGACTCTGTCCATCCATCGGAAACAAGCTTAGGTATTAAACATCTAAAGCATCTAAATAATACCACTGAAACCTTTATGAAAAATGGCTAAATTATACCCGAGACCTCCTTTCCTCTTGACAAGTCTTAACTTTCAATAAAGCCTGGACGTCTTATTACTTAGATAACTCTTCTCGGGAGCATTCAGCTTCGAAACACAATTCATGTCTTCCTGCAAAGCTGCTCCGGTCTTTCATTCTTTTAAGCCTTATGCATACTAGGCTATACCCAACAAAATATATATATATATATATATATATATAATCGAGACCCTTACATCACACACCACCGGGATAGACTAACTTGCTCCTCGTCAAAGGATTGTTGTCATCATCATCGTCATCCTCATTCTCATCAAATTGCTCGGATGAGTCTGATTCTGTTTCTTCATTTCTCGCAAGCATTCTATTACCTTTCAATGCCGTCATATCTGGTCCTCCGTTCTGTCAAATTTTCCTATTATCTTCTCCTGTGATGACTTCACTCTAAACTCAGAATGTAGGTATCTGTCACTCATCTGTCGTGAGGAAGCATGATTTAAAATTGAGATCAGCAGTCTCTTTTCCTGCTTCCATTTTTTGCCTCTAGCATTCCAATGAGATTTAAGTCTCGAAATATTCTATTAAATTTCATTCAGACCCCATCTGTAAAATTTTAATCATCCCTAAAGTTTATTGAATAATTATCGTTATATTTTGAGTTTTAAAAATTATACTATTAAGTCCTTCAAGATTTTCTCCATTTTATCCCTTAAATTTTTTCATTTAAATTTAATTAATGTTCTTTTTGTTATTTCCTAGATTCTTACGGGCCTCTCTGGCTTAAGCTCTTACGGGTCTCTCTTAGTTTAGGCTTTTTAAACTTTTTAGACTCTTAATTTATATTTTTTTTATTCTAAGTCTCTCAGGAGGCTCCTTTTAATATTTTCTTGATTTCTCAGGTTCTTTTGTACTTCTTGATATTCTTAGACTCTTTTAATATTTTATACTCTTTTAAAAATGCTGATTTCGATGGCTCTTTTTAATCTCATTTTTTCTCTACTTCTTTTTAACTTCTTGATTTTTAGGATAGTAATTAAATACATACCCTAATTTCTTATTAATTTGTAAAATTTGTATATACCGTGTGCTTCTACTTTTTTTGTAAAAACATTAATAAAAATATTCGTGATTAAAAAAGAAAGTGATTTATAAGTATATGAAAAGACTTAAAAGACTTTTGATAGTGCCAAAAATAATCCTTAACATGAAAACTATTAATTAAATTAAACCAATAATTCTGTACCATTTCTTATAATCGTAACAAATTATGTGATGATATCGCATATATAAACACATAGATAATAAGAAGGGATAACATTTGTCATATATCCTATAAGAACCATGTTGTCGGATGACTCATGGAGCCTCATCTAAATCAATATATTAATCCATTTTTGTGATCATAATCTGAATGTTGATAATGATTATAATTGATGGGGTTGAGATTAATGAAAACTATATTAAACCGAGTAAATTAAAATTGACTGGTTCAATAACTTCATTAATATATATATATATGGGGGTTCCATAGCTACCCAACCTGCAACTGTAACATTAATCAACCCCCAAATTTGTTAGGTGAAGGAAATTAAATTACCAATGATGAATTTTCTTTCTTAATTCTTTTTTACTATTATTGCGCGATATGTGTATGTATACATGTGTATACTTTCCATTTTTTGTTAGAAATAGCTGAATTAATGATGAACCAATAATAAATTTTTTAAAAGAATTTATCCTATTAATATCTCTATAGCCTTGCTGTAAGTTACTGGTTGCATGTTGCAATGACAGATTGTCATGCTATATTAAACTAAAAAATGCACTGTTGTTAATGAGATGTACTTATGTACATCCTTCCCGGACCCGCATAATCATGATTAAGATGTCATAACTAATCCTGTTCCCTCACAATTTATGTCCAAATTATTGAAGAGTGAATCAGTGCAGAAATCTTCAATTAGCGAGAAATTAAGAGCTTAATTACTTTGTCTTTTTCTGGCCTTGGGATATATAAACTTATAATTAGTATAAGTACAACCCACTTTTCTCATTTGAGGAAGGATGATTATTAAAATGTTAGTCCCATTTTTTGCTCAGATATCTTCTTGATACTGCTCTCATTTCTTCTTCCTCCAAAACCCAATTTTCTGAAAAATTTTGAGCATTCAATAAGTTAATGGTTTAGCTGTTACTATCATTGACAAAGAATGCTGACTAAAATTTATATAAAAGTCTCATTTCTGAGAATGGACCTTGACTTGATTAGCCCAATCAGATGCTTACAAAATAAACCATGTAAATATTATGATTATTTTTCACAGCCCTGCAAATATACAGTGCCTTGAAACAACTCCTGAAGCAACGAGCTCTCACCTGAATTAACCTTGTCCACCAGCAATAACAAAATCTTGAAACCCTACCCTTTGGCCCATCAAAGATATCTTGCCCAACTAAGCAAATCTCCTCAACTCGTCACTCTTTTCAATTATATATGTAATAGATAAGTATACTGCAAAAGATATGCAGCTAGACAATTTCATGGACTACAGTATTTCATCCATATTTCCCTTTGACCAAACAGATTATGCTCATGATCATGATCTGCTTCAATTATCTTCTAGTACTGCAACTCCTTGTCAACAAGATAATCTCCCGTCGCAACCTTTTGAGGATGGCAGTGATCTTCCCAAGAGATCTGATTATAGACAGCGGTGAAAAGCAACAAGCAGCTTTGTTGTCGAAGATGACAATCCCACTGACTGTATGAAAAGGAAGATAATCCATAGATATATTGAAAGACAAAGAAGACAAGAAATGTCTACTCTTTCTAAAGCTCTAATAACCTTACTTCCTATCGAGTATCTCAAGGTCTAACTTCTTTTTCTTTCTAATTTATATAAATTTGTGCATAATTTTCTTCAATTCTTAGTTGTATTAGAGCACTTTAGTTCTTTCATTTGGTATGTCTGGTGGTTAATTATGATATATTTTATGGTGTTGAACATATGATTGAGGTAAAGAGATCTATATCTGATCACATGCAGGAGGCCGTGAATTATATAAAAGAAGTGTAGAACAAGATTCAAAAGTTGAGTGAGAAAAGAGATGAGCTACGAAGATTGTCTGATTCACCCACTTCCGGTACTTCCGGATCAAAATGCTCACAAAGTTATCCAGAAGACAGAATCACAGTTAGGCCATGTTTGGAAGGAGTTGAAGTTGTTGTAAGCACGGCTTTCAAAAATGGGCTTCCCCATTTCAGAGTCTTGCAAGTTCTCATTGGAGAAGGTCTAAGCATCGTTAACTGCATTTTCACTAAAATGAATGAAATGTTACTTCACAATATCAAATCTGAGGTATTGTTACATGAATGAGTTAGGGTTTTGCGGTAATTGTTCCCTCTTATGAAAAATAACATGATCTAATTTTTTCAGTTCAGTGGACGAGCGAATGATGGAAGAAGTATCGACCTTCTTCAACTGCAACAAAAGATAAAGAAATTAAAAAGCCAGTCATTGGATTAGATTTCGATGTGTGCTTTGTGGAAGTTGTTTTTTTTTTTTTTCACCTGCAGCTGGCGAAACATTGTTCATAATTTCCCAGGTATTCCACCTCTTTGCTTAAGGATGGTTTGCTTATCAAAATCGAAAAAAATTCTGTAATCCTTGCTTTGAAAAAAAAATTAATAAAGTTATGCTTGATTGTTGACTAACTAGTCTGCCGTTTTCTTCATCATTGATCTGTTAAATATACCTACTGTTAAATATTCCTTACCTATATCACGATTCATTCTTTTCATTGAGTTTGGTTTTTGTTTATGTTGTGAATGATGGAGCTGTTTGATATGACTAATTGAAATTGTTACCATATCTCAAGTTTACTTTTTGTATTCTTAATTTATTTGGTAGTTCAACTTTTGAATATGAACACCTAAAAACACTCTTCATTTATGTTTATGGCCAATCTCTCAAATATATTATATTTGAAATCAATTATATACTTTTTTGGATAAAAATATCTTTTTTTTATTAAAACTCAAAATTTTGAAGTTAAAATTTCTACGTTTGATTGTAATTTTTTATGTAGATTTTGAAAAATATTTGGTAAATCTTTGAGAAAATTGTTAAAAACTAGTTTACGAGTAATTTGGTATCAATTTATTTTCTTTGATTATAATTTTTTGTCTGAATTTAAGAATTTGGATAGTAAATCAGCGATAAAGAAGATGAAATTTATCTTCCCTCGATCAAATTTATTGTTCCCTAGATGAAAATTTACTGTTTCCTTGACTAATTTACTATTCCCTCGACAAATTTACTATTCTCTCAATGAAAATTTATTTTCCTTCGATGAAAGATGGATTTCATCAAAGGAATAATCAATTTCATCGAGGAAACAGTAAATTTATCGAGAGAATAGGATATTCATCGAGGGAATAAGATATTCGTCGAGGGAATAAGATATTCATTAAGGGGAATAAGAATTAAGGGTAAAATTGTCTGAAAAGTAAACAATTAGTTCCAAATATAAGAAATTTTTTACTAAGGCTAAAAATATAAATGAGTCAAAAAATTAAACAACACCTGATAAAAACCCTAAAGGCAAATCGGTTACCTTGAAATGGTGACAGTATTAAACGCTGGGAATATAGATTAATAATTCTCTCCCTCTCTCTCTCTCTCTTTCTCTCTCTCTCTCTCTCTCTCTCTCTCTCTCTCTCTCTCTCTCTCTCTCTCACACACACACACACACACATATTATTAATGTATTTTTTTTCAACTAGTTAATATTGATGGTGGTTTATATGAGGTGAGTCATATGCCTCTTAATATTTGTAAAAATAATTCTAAAAAAGAGAAAACTATAAAAGGTGAACCTAAGTTACCTAATATTTGTAGAAAAAAAATTTCTAAAGAGATGATAACTATAAGAGATGAGCCCTTGATCTCTTACTATTTGTAAGATTTTTTTTTAAAGAGGAGAAGGTCATAAAGGAAATTTTTTTAAAGAGAAAAATATTATAAGAGGTGAGCGCCAAATCTCCTAAAACTTATAGGAAAAAAATTTCTAAAGAGGAGAAGGCTATAAGAGGTGAGTTTTAGGTTTTCTAATACTAATAAAAAAAATTCTAAAAAGGAGAAGGCTATAAGAGGTAAGTTTTAGGTTTTCTAATACTAGTAAAAAAAATTTCTAAAAGGGAGAGGGCTATAGGAGGTGAGCCTAGGTTCCCTATCACTTGTAGAAAAATTTGTTGAAAGGGGGAAGACTATAAAAGGTAAGCCCTAGGTTCCCTAATGCTTATAGAAAATTTTGTTGAGGAGGAGAGTGCAATATGAGGTGAGCCTTAGGTCTCATCGCTCAAAGTCATCCCTCAACTTACTTCTTGAAGAGTTAGTGTTTGAGCTTACCATATTGGCATTCCAAGTGTCAAAGTCCCCTCTATACATACAATCCCGATTCATTATACTAAATATTATATTCATGTTTGTGGCGAATCTATTCACTTGACAATCAAGATTAAAAATATTTTTTCTTTGTTCACATCATTCATGAGGTCGACCTCCTTCTAGTTGTTGGTAGAGCTTTGGTTCTTGATGATGAGAATTAATCGACACAAATGAGGGGTTTCGCTTTCTAAATCTTTCATAGGTCATCCTTGATACCTATAGTGTATGCCTTCTTCTTCTATCATAAAACTTTCATTATTAGCTTCAATTCCATAATAATCATAGTTATCATTATCCATCTTTTTTTATTTTTTTGCTTTCGTGGTAAGATTAAGGCTGTTAGGAATCAATCCTCCTTCCTACAGACGGCGCCGAACTACATGTGTTTCTTTGCTCAACTAACTAAAATTGATGACGTAGATCTCTATTTATTTGTCATGCCTTAATTCGTTTATGTTCTCTCTTTTGTAAAATAAAGTAAAATCAAAGGCGTTGGCGGGTTTGTTGGCTTTAACCTTCTGACAATCAAGTCACTCACCATAATTCATATTTTAGAGAAAAGCACTCTTAAAAATAGAAAGAGACAAGAGTTTCACTTTATACCATTAATTTATCACTCATCTCATCAATTTATTTATTTATTTTTGAGCTTTTATACTGATCATTTTGATTTAACTACTGTTGGAGCATTCTTTTTGACAAATGTCATGACGTTGGTGCCATATGGCATTTAAGATTTCTTAAAATCACATCATGTGTATTATCTCATAAATCAGACTAAATGTATAATTTTTTATCATCTTTTCCTTTTGTAAATAGTCGGTTGTTTACCCTTTGGTAATGTTTTAATTGTTTCTTTCTCATTTTTGAGGTCCAGCTTTTACTCTTGGGAGGTAACCATAGGATTTCAACGAAGAAATCACTCTTTTTTTTTATAAGGGTCCTGGCATAATTAAGTGTAAGATATCAACAGAAATTCATAAACCTTGTAGTTAAAGAGATTTATCTTTTTTTCATGAGTATCTATACACCTAAGTATAATATCTCATCGAAGAGCGAGAATATACTTCAAAATTAATGATGCTTCTCCCTTTTTTAGAGTACTCTCTTACTTTTTAGTAATAAGGTCTCCTTGGAATTTATTATACGTAATCATATTTAATTTTTAAATTATCCTCATTCTGAGACCTCCCCTCAAGGTCATCGAGTAGTGATCATCTCTCTTCTTTTAAGGTTGACCTTGTTCATATAAAGACATGATATTCCATTTTTACATAGTTAAATTACATTATTAAATTACATAGTTAAATCAACTCTTATATATAACATGCATTATTAGAATTTAGGGATACGCAGCGATTTTACCCGCCAAGTACCAATGCAAAAAAATTAGTTCTAACCAAAACTGGTTCATTTAGGGTATGTTTCGTTCCAAACAATCAAGAATAGTTTTTTTTAGTAGGTTCCAGTTTCAAAGATTGTAAAACCGGAATAAAACGGAAGAACCGATTCAATTTTGAAAAACAAAAAATATTTTTCTAACTAGTGGAATAGAACACCAAAAATTTCTCAAATCAACTTTTATATATAATATGCATTATTAAATTTTAGGGGTGTGCAACGGTTCTACCTGCCAAGTACCGAACTAGAAAAATTAGCTCTGAACTAGAATCAATTGCTTTAAAATAGATTCCAGTTTCAAGAAATTAAGAACAGATTTATTTCGAGTATGTTTTGATTTTAGAGATCTCACATCCCGACCCTAGGTTTCACTTGTGACAATCGCCACAAACCCTCTTGATACATTCTCTATGTCAAGAATGTATCAGAAAGAGCCTGTAAGGCTTTCTTGTCAATAATCAAAACCTAAAAATAGTTTTTATATAAAATTCTCATCCATGGGATTATCAACATCAAAGAATTGATCTTCGTGATCAATTCATCGACAATATAATTGATTCAATATAAATATCAATTCAGAAATCATTTAATTAGGGATTGAATAAAATAATAAATTCTTACATAAACATTTAATTAAATTTCAATACTGTACTTATATCCCAAAATTTTCATATCTAGTGGACTTTAGTTACAAATGTGAGTTAAGAATCGAAAGACCTACCAAGAGCGTCATAAGATCTCTACTGCTATCATAAGTCCAGTGAGCACTAACACTCATAACCTGAAAGTTATAATTGTGAAGATTGAACGTACAACTATATTCAGTGAGTAAATACATACATACCAATATACATACATGCACATGCATTTTCAAATTCTTAGATATTGGAATTTCATTAATAACATGCTTGAAAATACATATATACATTTTCATTTACAACAAATGAATGTAAAACATATTATAGGTCTGCATTTACTTTTAAACAACCAAACGGGATGGCTGTAATTTCTCAACCACTACCTTGGTCGAGGTAACGTCGAAATCTAACAATTAGCATTTTATGCATAAAAATTCATATGCAATACTTTCTTATAAAATAACAAATCATTTTTTTTCATGCTTTACAAAATCATTTTAGAAAAGTAAAACATGAACTTATAAAACACCGCTCATCTCACTAATGTTGGCCCCAAGTAGTCACTAGGTAACAAAGTGATTGTCCTCATCGTATCCGTCAAATCTATAAGATCTCTATCAAGCTGCTAGTACTTTCCATAGGGTCTCTATATAACCACACATCCGCGCACTGGCACACAGTGGATTTGCCATGGTCTTCTCCTTTATACCAACTCTACTACGGCCCATTCACCCATGCGGCCTCTCATAGGTCTATCCATAGGCTACCTCCTTGTATATATAGTAAAAATACAAGCCTACTGGCCATACATCAGACCTACTGGCTCTGATTCAATAATCGGTCCACTGGCCATGTCACCAATATACATGCATAAAAACAAATCATTTCATTTTCAAATAATGATCATAAATCATATAAACAATTCAAATCTGGCCTCTCCAGCTATTTCAGCATGTATATTTAACATATTTTTAAACAGTTGACCACATCAAACAGTTATTCCAATATTATGTAAGACATCTATAAATACATGTTTAACGCACAATAATACATATATGCATATCACACACATATATGCATATCACACACATATATATTTACATAATTCATTTATGTATAAATTTACTCACTACAAAAGGTAGGGTAATCACTCCCACTACGTATCCTCGTGCCTACTCGGTACTTCACCTGGGTTCTCAGCACCTAGTATCACACATGCATATATTTATAAATTTCAAGATTCCAATTTGTTTAACAAATATACAATAGATGCAATTGCGTGGAAAATATATCTAAATTTTCTTAGTTGACACATTACTTAGCGAGGCTTAACTAACTAGGTCATTTATTCGATTTCTAACAATGAAACCCCATGGCCATTAATGTTCCAAGTTTCCGCATTTTTGTCTTACACGAAAAGTATACACTCTTAATTCCACATTTATGTCTAAAGCGGATTATTCCCATTCTGAATAATCATTCAACACACATACAATCCTTATATAATTCCAAATATACCAAATCATCACACAAAGTTAGATTTCCTATGCAAATTTAATGTAAGTTTTCGAGTAAATACTAACCCTAGTTTTCGACATGTTTAAAATCATACAAATTCAACTTTAATTGTATTAATGTGATTACTAGGAACTTGTAGAAGTCCTTAAAAATCTTAATTTCCTTTCTATACACAAAAACCCCAAATTTAGTTAAAACCCTAATTTTCTCCTTCATTCTCCCTTGTTTTTTTTTTCTTTTTTGGGGTCCAAATGTTGCACTATATTGTAGAGGAGAAGATGGTTAGTCACTGGGTAAGCATGAATCGACGAAAATCTAAAGGGTTTGCTTTAATTTGTGAAGAAATTTGGGAGAGACAGTGAGAGAAGAGAATGGAAGAATGAGAAGCTTGGAAAAGATCTCCACTTCCGCTATGAATATTTATATAAATGAGTAAAAGGACTGAGTTGTCGTTGATGAAATTTCAAATTTTCAAATTACCCTTCAAAATTTTGTCAAAATTCACGTTCTATCGACCCAAAGAGTCAACACTTTTAGTTAAAGTGTCGACACTTCCATAAGAAAATTGATACTTTTGAAAGTAGTAGCCTTTAAAAAATTTATTTGTGAAACTCTATTTTTCAGGCATAGGGGTAAAATAGTTATTTAATGATATTCATTATGATACGTACATGATTCAAAAATTTAATTGACACATTATCAAGGTTTAGGAGAACTTGAGTTGGCTTAATGAAATCATTAATATGAACTTAGTTGAATTTTATGAAAAACTGAAAAATGAATTAAACTGTAAAGTTTCAAGGACTAAATCTTAAAATTTTCAAACAGTGGAAAACAAATATTGTAGTAAGCTACTGTAGTAAAAAAAATTGAAAAATTGAAAATGGTCGATCGGATTGGAAAACCAGTCGACTGGTAGAATGGTTGTTTTGGAGGCACTGTAGCACTGTAGTGGTACTGTTCACAGCACTGTTCATAGTACTATAGCAATTCGGTCGATCGGTTTGCTAGAAAAAATGGGTATTTTGAGAAATTTTCAAGGTTTTGAGAGTATTTTGATCTTTTCATACTTCGTCTATATATACCCATCATCCTCGAATAGTTTATCATCTTCTCCTCTCTCTAAAAACATAAAAACTCTCTCCCACTCTCTAGAAAAAACTTTCTCTCTCCCTTTCCATTTCTCTCCATTTCTTCTATTTTCTGTCAAATTTTCGCCACCAAATAACTCCCCATCTCCTCCTCTTTGTATTGATACCACATTTGGGCTAAGAAAAGCAAGAAACAACGAAGAATAAATTTGGGTTTCGAAGATAAATTTGGGCTTTTCTATTTAAATGGTGATTCGAGGTTTCTAAGGGTTTTGACAAATTATTAGTAAGTTTAATAACTCATTATAAGCATGTTTTTAAGATTTTGAGTATATTAAAATGTTAGTATTACTGTTCATCAGGAATTTCTATTTAAATTCACATAGGAAATTGAGAATTTATATTAATTTGGATGAATTGGAGATGTATGGATGGTATATGTATTAAATATTGCTTGGAATGTGTATATTTGTTATAGATGGAAATACAAATTTGGGAATTTTAATGATTTCATCTAGAAATTGTTAATAATAATGAATTGGTATTTGATTAAGTATTGTGAAGATTGTATGTGTAATAATCTAAGTTTATTAGCATATTTGATGGACAAATATGTGAATTATTATTGAATTCTAAGTGGATTTTAGTATTCGATGTATATTGGGAGTTTAACGTGTAAATGTAAAATTTGAAATGATAATAGCCATAGGATTTCATTTGTTGGAATCAGTTAAATAGCACCGGTTAGTAAGCCTCGTGATGTGTATGTGTCAACTAAGGAATTTTAAACATATTTTCCACGAAACACGCATTTAATGTATTGTGTTTAAATTAATTGAAAATCGTAGAATTTATTATTATTATTATTGTTATTATTATTATTATTATTATTATTATTATTATTATTATTATTATATATTTGTTGTATTAAGTACATATTTATGTAAATAAACTGCATGTGATATTTATATATATACTTGTGTGCTAAAAATAAATCGTTTTCCAATTTAAAGAAATTATGGAAATGTATATTTTATTGTTGTGTATGATATTAGGATGGTTTATAAATGATCTACTATGTAAAGTTTTGTTTTTATATACATGCATGTAATGGCCGGAGTGGCCTAATTTGGATTGTATGCTTTAAGAAAGTTGTTTGAAATGTAATGGCTGGGGAGGCTGGGTTTTGATTTACATTGTAACATTATTAAACTAAAATGAGATGTTTTAATGCATGTATATTTTGGTGATGAGGCTGATAAGGCCGAATGTTGTTATATGGCCAGTGGACCAGTTGTATAGCCTTTAGGCATGCTTATTTACTGTATATATAAGGAAGTAGCATATGGACGGACCTATGAGAGGCCGCATAGGTGAGTGAGCTACCGTAGGGCTGTATAAGGGAGGTTAAGCCATGGTAAGTTCACTTTGTGCCATGCACGTATGTGCAGTTATATAGAGACCCTATGGAAAGTCTTGGTAGCTTGATAAGGATCTCTTGGATTTGACGGATTACGAGGACAGACACTCGTATCACCAAGTGACTATTCGGGGCCAATATCAGTGAAACAGGCAGTGTTTTATAATTGTATACTTTGCAAGAAAAATAATGATTTTATAAAGGATAATAAACCAGATTTTATAAGTATGCATTGCATATGATTTTATGTATAACAAGGCTCACTGATAGTTTTCGACGTTGTCTCGGCCAAGGTAATGGTTGATAAGGTATGGCCAACTCGGATGTTTATTTAAAATTGTGTGCAGACCTTCATTTCATTTTATAGTCATGTGATTTAAATGAACATGTGTGTATGTGTGTGTGTGTGTGTGTGTGTGTATATATATATATTTTAGCATGAGTTGAATAGGTATCCCAATATCATGGATTTTGATAAATGCGTGTGCATGTATGTATATCTGTATGTATATATTTACTCACTGAGTATAGTCATATACTCATCCTTACAATTACAGTTTCAAGTTAGGAGTGTTAGTTCTCGCAAGGCTTGTGGTAGCGGTAGAGAGCCAACGAAGCTCTAGGTAGGTTTCTTACTTTACTCACATGTATAGTTGTCCCACTGGATAAATATAAATGAATTATTGTAATACATTTGTAAGTGTAAAATGATGATATAAATGTTTATATTTTGTTCAACCCAATTACAAAATGATTTACATAAAGTTGTTTTAAATTTACTGATACTTGATATAGATGAATTGATCATGGAGATTAATTCTTTAATAATGCTCCCATGGATGGGAACGATATTTGTAAACTGTTTTCCAAGTAGTATAATCTACAAAGAAAGCCTTATAAGCTTTCTTGATACATTCTAGGTAAAAAGAATGTATCATGAGTGTCTATAACGATTGTCACGAGTGGACCCCAGGCTCGAGGCGTGACATTATAAGCAAAAGTGTCAATACTTTTTACCTAAATTGTCAACACTTTTGGTGAAAGTGTCGACACTTTCATAGAGAAGGTTGATATTTAGAAAAACAGAATGTTCAAATAATTTTTGACCAAAAGTGTCAATACTTTTACTCAATGCATCGACCTCTTTGCAAAGTGTCGACATTTTCAATGAAAGTGTCAACCTCTTCAACATGTATCAGCCTACAACCTTATGGTGTCGATATTTTTCAAGAAAGTGTCGACCTCTTCCTTTCTCAGTGTTAATACTTCATGCAAAATTCCACATTTTCTCACCAAAACTTGAAAATAAAAATTTTTCCTTAGAGTTCCGCCGCCCGGATCCCTGTAAAAGCGCTGTCCTTTAACCCCGCTCACTAGCGAGATCGTTGATTGTTTCAGCATAAGGCATTGCTCAAAAACTAATATGTATTAAGTCCAACTTAATTCATTTAACTCTTCATACCATGAGTTAGCTTAAGTCATCTAAGCCTCACTTATTGACCATGTTATCTTTATGTTTGAAAAATTGGGTTTAACAAGAGATCGTAGAACCGTAATCAAACTGAAGAATCAGTTCAATTTTATAAACCAAACGTTATTTTTCAAGCTAAAGTAATCGAACATTGAAAATTTCTCAAATCAACTATTATATATAATATACATTATTATATTTTAGGGGTGTGCAGCGGTTCTACCCACCAAGTACCAAACTAGAAAGTCAGTTCTAAACCAGAACCAATTATTTTAGAGTATATTCCGGTCTAAAGATCGTAGAGCCAAAATTGAGTGGAAGAATCAATTCAATTTTGAAAATCAAAAATTATTTTTTCAAGCCAGAGGAATTAAACATCAGATCTCATGTTAAAATATTAGCTCTTAACCATTAAACTACATAATTTATTTTAAATATTTTATTTAACTTAATTTATTTTTTGAAGGTAAATTGAATACAAATCCATATTCAATAAATTATTCATTTAATTAAACCTCAACATTTGAAATTTTCGATTAAAATTACGAAAAATTAATTTCATTAATTTAAATAAATACTTTTAACTAAAATACAGCACATGCTGTTAAAATCTATTACTAAATTTGTACAAATGTGACTCTCATGTAAAATATATCCATATTTTATTTAACAAATAATTTATTAAAGAGAATACTATTGATTCGTTGAGCTACATTGAAAAAATTACTCAATGTGTTTATAATATTTTATTTAGCTTAATTTATTGTGTTATTTATATAATAATTTAATAAAATTGTAATGTATATATATTTATTTAAAACTGTCGAATAAATTAATAATTATAATAAATAAATATATACACGATATAATATTATTAGTTATATAATTATACTATCATATAAAATAAATTTTAATTTTTCTTTTTTATAATATATAATATTAACTTGAATAATAATACAATATTTTTTAAATAATTTGTAGTATATTAATTCTCTTTGATAACTTTTTTTTTTTCATTCGTTTAATTTTTTGTCGTATATTTCAATATTTCTATAATTTAATATCATTGATTTTATTTTTAAAAAAATATTTTTATGAAATTAAAAATTAAATAAATGAAAATAATTAATAAATAATGTATTTATTGATTTTACACACCCTGTTAGATTTCAACTTGTGCAATATTACTTTCCATTCCAAAGCAGGCGGGTGAAGTGTGTTTCTGTTTGTTCTTGAAGAGGATACATTGCCAGCCCAGCGGCCCATCTAGTGGCTTACATCTATCAGAACGACCCATTGACCGCACAAGCAACAAACAAACGTTATTAAAAAAAAAAATCCTTATAAATTGTCAATGATTATAATTTTTTCATTTTGTCCCCAAAAATCCACCCCAATTAGCAAAAAACCACCCCGATTAGCATGTCTACACAGAACCAAAAACAAAAAGTACTACAAGACCGCCCAGTTGTCCTAATCCACCGTCTCCCACCCTTCCAGCTCCCATTCACCGGCATACGCGCTCTCTTCACTCTCCTCGACCCTCTCCTCCACTCCCCCGAGTCGACTCTCTCCTTCATCTCTCGCCATGCCACCATTATACGCGCCCTCCTCTGCGTGGGCCCCTGTCCCGTTACCTCCGAGACTCTCGACCTCCTCCCCGCGTTGGAAATAGTCGTGGGCTCCAGCGCCGGCCTTGACCATGTTGACCTCAAGGAGTGCCGCCGACGTGGCATTCTTGTGACCAATTCTGGTGGCGCATTTTCCGAGGACGTCGCTGATTATGCTGTCGCTCTGTTGATTGATGTCCTGAGAAGGGTTTCCGGCGGTGATCGGTTTGTTCGGGCCAGGCAGTTGGCCAAAAATGAGGTCTACCCACTTGGGTCAATGGTATGGTTTTGTTATTTATCTTTCGAGTGCGTTCATTCCTATGGTTATGATGGTGAATAGTACTGCTGCACCATATGATATCAATGCATACAGGGTATAATTGATTAGATTAATTGCAATATAAGTGTTCTATTTATTTATTAATTTTTTCCTTATTCTTTTCCTTTGAAATGATTAAAGAATTTGAGAATGAAGGATTAGATTAGTATCAAATCGTTCAGTAATCTCGTAGTTCGTCCTCTTTAGTTACCTAAATATGGATTTCATCGCTTAAATTTATATGAGGAATTGTAAGTGTATTTTGCTTCCAAAGTACTGAATAATTTCTCTGGATCATGTGTAAATTTGATGTATCTGTTGAAATGATGATGATAATTGGTAATAATTCTAGTTCATGTTTGTTTCATATAACAGATGGTATGGAATTAAAGACCAAATCTACTTAGAGGAGACAATACCAACTTGGTTAATATTAAGTTAATCATATCATAATTTCCATCTTGTTAGTTAGCATGTAATGGTTTCTGTGGAGTAATTATTGCCAAAAATTGGATTTTTAGGGTATGCAATTACTTTCTTCTTGTGTGTATCTATCAAGTTGATTTTCCTCAGTGAATTGTTTTTTATTAAACATGCAGTGGCTTCCATTGCCATCTATCTAGCTGCAATGTGTTATACATCTGATTAAAAATTTGATGGTGAAATTAAAAGCTCCATTGTGCAGATTGCATGAAGGTTTAGTTAGCAGTGTTTAGCGTATAGGACTAGCATTCAAGAACATACCAACCTCTCCATTCTCTTTTATCAGGGCACTATTTTCCAGTTTCTTTTGTTGGATGCATCTCAAGATATTATATATCATTCCAGTAGTTCTTACATGCTGTGGTATTAATTGCAGTTAAGAGGAAAGCGAATTGGGATTGTTGGACTGGGGAGCATAGGTTCTGAAGTTGCAAAACGGGTTGTGGCCTTTGGCTGTAGTATTGCTTACACATCTAGAAAGAAGAAGCCTGCTGTCTCATACCCATTTTATGCAAATGTCTGTGACCTTGCGGCTGATAGTAATGTGCTCATTGTATGTTGTGCTCTGACTGAAGAAACTCACCACATGGTTAACAAGGATGTCATGACAGCACTTGGAAAGGAAGGGGTGATTATAAATGTGGGGCGTGGTGCTCTTGTTGATGAGAAGGAACTGGTGCAGTTTTTGATGCGAGGGGAGATTGGTGGAGCAGGTCTTGATGTGTTTGAGAACGAGCCTCATGTGCCAAAAGATCTCTATACTTTGGACAATGTTGTATTGTCTCCGCATATTGCTGTCCTGACACCAGAATCGTTTGCAGCATTGGAGGAAGTGCTCATAGGCAATTTGGTGGCATTTTTCTCAAACAAACCTTTATTGTCGCCTGTCTAGCTGCACCGAAGGAGCTTCTCATATTTTCTCAAATAAATCAATTTTATGTTGATGTTGAATTAGAACAGAATCACTGTTGTCTACATCTGGCGCCATTGTTGTATTTGGAACTGCAAAGGAGTCTCATGTATCAAAAGAGCACTTTGCATTACATGTTAGATAATGTTTTGTTATCTCTGTGATTATCAAACAAACATTTATCGGTAGTTGTCCATGTAACATGGTTTCACCCATATAAAAATTCTGCAACTATATATTTATTTGTCAAGGATTATTATCAGATGGATGTTTCTCCCCCACGGTGATTGATTCCTAAACTTTGTGAAAATCTCTTTGTAAGATTTAATCTGCCATTTTTTATAACGCAACTCGTTCAAATTTCTTGAATTTTTATCAATTTTTTTCACTTGAGTTTATTGGAATTTGTCATGATAAAATAAAATAATGTAACTTCTTAATATAAAGAAGACAAAGGTCAATCTACTTGATAATTTTGCTTGTAAATTCGTTATTATTCGATCCTCATAATACGAGTTTGGTATGTCTTTTATAAGTGTGGGAAGAATTTGATAAATAAATTTAAAATCCGTTATAGGTTTGGAGCGGACATAGATACGAATAAATATTCGCAGATTTTTTTTTAAACTAACAAAATAATGTCGATATTAATATTCTTATATTTTTTTTTTTTGTATGCATTTATTTGTATTTATTTGTCTATTATACTATTTCATTACCAATCATTTTTTAAATATTTTTATTTTACAACAATCATTGTATATAATATATATTTATTTATTTCCTCTAATTATTAAATTATATATATAACTTTTAAATTAAATAATTTAATTTAAATTAGAGATAGTAATTTTGAACTATTTATACTTACTATTTAATGATAGATAAAAAATAATGAGTTAATAATATTAAATATTATTTATTAACTTTAAATTTTAAATTTGTATAAATTAATATTCTAAAATTAATATTATTATTTTAATTTAAAGTTTTAAATTAACGAAACTCCGATATATATATATAAGGTTCAACTTAAATTATATTACGTGATGAACCATTCAATTAAAAAAGTAAGAAACAGTAATAGTTTGATGATCAATAAAAAAATTAAAGATATAAATAAATAATTAAAAAAAATGAGGTAAAATAATATTTTTTAATTTTTTTAATTAACCATTATTTATTCATAAATTTATCTAATTTTATATGATTGATATATTTTATTTTTAATTAGTACTAAAAATTTTATTAAAAATTTATGAAAATCTGTATAAATTTATAAATATCAAATATTAATTTAAGTTTAGTATAAATATAATATTAATTTTTTTTTTGTAAATACGAATATTAATTTAAAATATTCGTTCAAAATCTGAAATATTCGTTCAAAATTCAATCTGCTGCGGTCCCTGTCCGCCCGAGTCCGTGATGTAAAAGGTCAATTAATCCCTGTCTACCCCAACCCGTGAAGTACAATGTCAATTAGTCCCCGTCCACCCCAACCCGTGAAGAATAAAGTCAATTAAGTAGAGACTCCTCTAGTCCTAGTTCATCGACCACCATCCTTCCGTTTCCCGTTTTAAGAACGTTTATCAACTCAATTCATTCTCCTAGACCTGCTTGACTCGCCCGAATCAACTCAGTCCTCCTGCTCTTCCTTCATCTCCCGCCACTCCCATTCCGTTCGCGTACTGCTCTGAGCTGACCACACCCCTCATCTCGGCCGATCTTCTCGCCCTCCTCCTAGCCTTGGAACTCGTTGTCGGGTCCAGCGTTGGCGTTGACCACATGGACCTCCAAGTCTGCCGTCAACGTGGCATTGCTGTCACCAACGCTGGCGTTGCTCTCCCAGGATGTCGTTGAGTTAGCTGTCGGACTCTTTATTTATGTTTTACGAGGTATTTCTGCCAGTGATCGGTTCTTTCGGCTGGCTTGTGGGTTAAAACTGGAGATTACCCACTTGTTTAAGGTTTAAGCTGAGTCATTTTCTTTTTAAATATGAAACTGAGGCATTACACAGATGTCGATTTCAAACCCGAAAATCGGACAGCAAAGACACCTCACTGTATACCTTTTTATAAAATTTTTAATCCACCATTGACGACAATTGATTGGTGGGTGAAAAAAGAATAAATAATTCAATATCAGTATATAATTAGTACTTTTGATTAAATTTTTAATCCAACATTGAAAGTTGATTGATGGATGAAAAAAGAAAATAATTCAACCCAAGCATATATCATTATATAATTACTATCTTTTGATTAAATTTCTAATCCACCGTGGACATTAATTGATGGGTGAAAAAATGATAAATAATCCAACCATCTGAAAGCATATATCATTATATATTTACAACAAAAAGGTCTACATAATCAATCATATATCATTATATAATACAAGTAACTAAATGGAAGACATAATCAATCATATATAATGATATAAAGTAACTAAAAGGGAGATAGAATCATTCTTATTATTCAACAAACGCATTCAAACATATAGCCCCAATATCTGAAATCATTATTATAATTAAAACAACGTCGCACTAAAAAAACAACGCACGCATGCAATTAACTAGCCTTCTTTGGAGAGGAGAGAATCCTGGGTCTTCCTAAACAGCTTGTGCTCAATGTGCTGTTGAAAGGTGCGAGGAGGGAACAGTGGCGGATTCATCTCAGAAACTGTCTCCGGAAGAGGGTTCAGGATAATATTTTCCTTTGGCGGCTCGCAGAAAACTGCCCATGAAATCCTAACTTTTTCCTTATTAACAAGTCCCCTGTGAAGAATACTCTTGTACTTGCGATTGCTGAGAATTTCAATGGTATCACCAATGTGCATGATGATGGAATTTGGAACACATTTTGCAGTTATCCATTTGCCTTGATAGAAGAGTTGCAGGCC
>JAXCLQ010000011.1:8034393-8078432 GCA_035584115.1 Cedrela odorata
ATATTTATCATTATATTAATATAATAGATATTTATATTTTATGATTACTTTAATCACATTCAAATATAATATCTATACATCAATATCACAATGCCCGTAAATCATATTTACGGTATCTCATAATTAAACCAAAATATTTTCCACGCTTATGTGTGCTAGCGCGTCAGAGCTGAGAAATATATTCTTTATAATAAAGAATCAAATTGCTATACTATCAATATTTGTACAATATCATTAACCAATTAATAATTATTGTATAGTAGCAAATGTTATCATCATCCAGTAACCGATTATGTGTGTGACCCTATAGGTTCACTATGAACTAGACATGGATGGACACGAACACTTTCGTATCACTTTGGTATAACTCTTTATAACTAAAGTTCTCAATAATTATGCACAACCTCTAATAACATGCCACAACCCCCAGACACTAATGAATCCATATAGTCGCACGTTTATATAGTAAAGTCTCTTTGTTATCAGCTCTCAATCGAGTACGGGTCATGGAATCGTCAAACCCCTAACTCAATCATAGGAACAAGGTCTCAAATCATATATGAGAATTATGTATCCAAAAATACCTTTCTAGAAACACGTACTCTGACCAGAGATTTCATTTCCTATGTATGACATCCCCGGTTAGGGTCTCAAGCTTTAATATCTGAGCCAGCAAATTCTGTCTTGGCCATCACCTGTCATCATACTCCAAGAACACACTAGTAGCAAGCTTTTTTCACCAAACGTGGTTAGCCTGGTACGATATACACAAGTGAACGATGTGCCTTAATGCAAAGGGCAACCGTGACACCTTAGATCAAATGACCAACGGTACACTAGTATCGATCTGTTCAATAAATATTGACATGCATTCTCAATGTATCGATATATTTGAATAATGTATTGATACTTTCATTCCAAGTATTGATCCCTTTATGCTCATGATAAATTTTTGACATTTTCTCTTCATTTTCAAGTACCTATTTCGTTTACCTTTTGGGAGCTTTACCCCCGCAAAGGCACTGCCCCTTGATCCCACTCGCTAACTGGCTAACGAGATTACAGAATACTTCAGGGTAGGGCAATATGCGAAAACTCAACTTATGTAAAATTTCTAATTCATTGTATTCTTGTTATTAAACTTAAATTTAAATTCTCCTAAGCCTCATTATTGTGCCAATTAATACTGTATAATGCACATGGAATAATGAATCTTATGAAATGACCATCTTCCCTTATGTCCAAAGAACAGGGTTTACATGGTCTGCATTCATTTTATACAACCAAACCGGGCTAACTATATTTTCTCGACCACTATCTTGGTCGAGGTAACGTTGAAATCTATCAGTGAGTCTGTTATGCATAATCAATGCATTTTATAAAATCATAAATCATTTGTCATGCTTTGCAAAACCATTTATTTCCTTGTAAAACATACACATTTAAAAACATCTAGCTTGTCTCATGATGTTGGCTTGAGGTTAAACCATTTATTTCCTTGTCCTCGTCATATCCATTAAATCCCTATCATCTCTATCAGGCCGTCAGGACTTTTCATAAAGTCTCCATATCAGCACACACGTGCTTGGCACAAAATGGGCTTACCGGCTTAACCTCCTTTATACAACCCCACTGCTATCCACTCACCTATGCAGCCTCTCATAGGTCCATCTATAGGCTATTTCCCTGTATATACAATAAATAAACAGGTGCAAAGGCCATACAATTAGCCCATTGGCCATATCACAATATTCGACCTTACCGACCTCATCACCAAAATATACATGCATTAAGCAAATCATCTTCACATCAATTGTATAACCGTGTAAATCCAAACCCAGCTTCTATGGCCATAACATTTTCAAACAATGTTTACAAACAATAATCCACACTTGGCCTCCTTAGCCGTTTTCATGCATGTATATCAAGTAAAACTTTAACAACAGACTATTTATAATCATTTACTAATATCAATATAAAGTACATGTAAAACATTCATTTCAAAACACTTGTTTAACACACAAGAGTATATATAAATATCACATGCATTCTATTTATATAATTATGTATGCATATATCTACTCACAACAAGGAAAGGGTAACCACTCTCATTACTGATCCTCACGCTCAAACGGTACTTCTCGCAAGTTCTTGGAACCTAACACCACACATGCATATATAATGAATTTCACAATTTCAATAATTAAGCATAAATGTACTAAATGCAATACTCGTAAAAAATGTTGCTATGATTTGTTAGTTGGCACACGACACATTATGAGGCTTACTAACCAATACCATTTAACCGATTTCTAATAATAAAATCCCATAGCAGTGAGTATTCCTAACTCATATTTTCATCTAAAATGAACTATCCACATTCTGACTAATATCCAACTCATATTTGACCATTATATACCCCAATTGGTTTAACTAATACAAATTTACATTTCCTACACAAACTTAATGTATATTTTAGGTGAACAGTAAACCCTAAGATTTCAACTTGTTATCAAATCTTAAAATCAAGCCTAAAATGAGTTAATAAGCTTACCTTTAGCCTATAGAAGTTTGTATATTCCTCACATTGTCATTTGTACGCAAAACTCCCAAATTCTCTTTGAAACCCTAGCTTCTTCCTTACTACTTCTAGGCTAAAATCGGCACTAAATTGATGTGGGAATGATGGATAATCACTTAGTATCCAAATTTGAAAGAACGCTAAGGGATTTGCCAAAATATGTGAGGAAACTAAAGAGAAAGAGAGAGATAGTTTAGAGAGAGAAAGAGGGAAATTAACGAATGAAAAAGACATTGGGGAGTCAATCCCCCTTATGGGTATTTATAGAAATGGGCAAAAAAAACCAAATTGCTCGTCATATTTTACCCTAATTTGCGATATGTATCCATACCTTTGAACTGGGTATCGATACTTTTGAGCTAGGTATCGATTCATTCCTAAAGAATTTGATTATAAAAATTCTATCAATCTCAAGTATCGATACATTTGTCTTAATGTATCGATCCTTCTCTTTTCAATGTATTGATACATTTGTTGAAGGTATCGATCTAATTCAAACTGTAACTAACTTCCAACTCTCTGTCTTAACATATATTGATACCTTTGATGAAGGTATAGATTTGATCTATCTTGTAATTCTTTTCGAACTCTCTGTTTTGCCTTGTATCGATACCTTTATCAATAGGTATCGATCTGGTCGTTTTGTAATTTCTTCCCAAGTCTCTGACTTGCAAAATATCGATACCTTTCTTCGCATGTATCGATCTGTTCAATAAGTATCGACTTTAATGTATCGATATATTGTTCAAATGTATCGATACTTCCATTCTAAATATCGATCTCTTCATGCTCAAATGGATTTTAACCCTTTTCTTTTTATTCCTTAGCACTAATGTCGTTTACCTTTCGGGGACTCCACTCCCAATCCCCCTCAAGGGCAGTGTCCCTTAACCCTGCTCACTAACTGACTAGCAAAATTGCCGAATGTTTCAGCGTATGGCATTTACTAGAAAACCAAATATTTGCTAAATCCAACTTAATTCATTTAAATCCTCATACCATAAGTTAGCTTAAGTCACATAAGCCTTAATTGTGTGTCAACTAACCATATATATGCATGTGCAAACTTGGATGTCATTAATTGAACATGTTATCCTTATATTTGGAAAATAGTGTTTAACACAAAAGGAATTGAAGCAATGAGTTTCTAAAAATTTTCACTTGAAAGCTAATTAAGATACAATATCAAATACACTCAAACGATCATCAGAGTATCTTTTGGTTTACTTAGAAAAAAGTGGTAACAATAAGCGACACAAACCATCAAAATTTTTGGATATGGAGAATGCTATTTATGAGTAGTTTTATTCATTACCAAGATTGTGTGAATAAAACAGGAGAGTTAATATTGGAAAAGGCAAGAAAGATGGTTTCTCAAGAGACTTTATAACTCAACTTTTCTCAAGGTTAGCTTGAGAAGTTCAAGTTAAGACATGGTACTAAATCATTTCGTCATTTTGGAAAAAGTGGATCATTTGATACACAAGACATGTAGAAGAAATTGAAGTCCATAAGGAAAAAAATAGATGAGTTTTTCATGGAAGATGTTTTCAATATAGATGAAACAAGATTGTTTTATAGGTTACAACATGATCACTCTCTTTTAACAAAGCAACTTAAAGAAAAAAAGCAAGACAAAGAAAGGCTTACAATTGTTATTTATTGTAATGACAATGACTCAAAAAAATTCCTCTATGAATCATAGGAAAGTATGCAAAACTACGTTACTTTAAGAATGTAAACATGAATAGTTTGAATTGTCAATACCATGCCAACAAAAGATCATGGATGACTGGGGTGCTTTTTGAGGAATATTATCAGTGGTTTGACAAAAAAAATGCATGGGAGAAAAATTCGCTTGATGGTAGATAATTGTCTAACCCATCCAAAAAGTATTGAAGGATTACAAAATGTTGAGTTATTTTTTTTTCCACCCAACATGACATCAAAAATCCAACTATGTGATAAGGGATAATAAGAGCTTTCAAGATGAATTATTGTAGACGATTTTACTATAGAATTTTGGAGGGTTAGTAACCAAAGCAAACCAATCAAGAAAAAATAAATGTTTTGGATGCATTCAATCTTGCAGTCTCAGCTTTGACAATAAATGTTCAGGCAATGACAATAACAAATTATTTTCGACAGTGAAAATTTTGTTCTGTGGAAGAAATGTTCTCAGAGAACTTAAATGAATTTTTAGATGAAGAAGACATTCATGAACTTGAAACAATAATCAAATATTTGGGCTACAACTTTAAAAAAAATATATATTTTGTGTTAAGGGAAGAGAAAATGAAGAACCTTTCCAAGAACCTTGAAGTGTCATCAACCTATTATATCACTTAAAAAAGACAATTGATATTAAATTTAACTAACCAATATTGCAGAAAAATATGAGTTTTATAAGAACTTTAGAGGAGTTGCAACAACACCACTCTATGTAAGGGTTGGACGAATTTTGTTATAGTAGTTTGAGATATTTTTAATTGGATGGTAATTAAATGGTGAAACATTATAGAAGCTTTTAACTAATAATTAATGTGTAGTCAAAAACACAAATCCCTAACTCTAAAAGTCCTAATAAATAATTTTTTCTTAAAAAAAATAGAGTCTTGACAAATGAAGAAAACGTATCACAGTTTTTATAAATTTAAATTTGGAAGAGCTTTGATGAGCGAAATAAAAATATATATAATTTATGAAATAAAATAAATTTAAAAAATTTAGACTTCGATTAAATTTTGATATTTCTAGTAAGCTTTCAAAAAATAATAGGTAAAATATTTGGTAAATACCATTTTTTTATGGAATTTAGGGTTGGCAAAAAAGGCCGGACTGGAATAAGTCTAACCCGTAAATAACTAAAGTATTGAACCGGTTTTACTTTTTAAGCTTGTCATAATCGAGATGGAATTCTCTATCTTAAAATTCAATTTGGGTCCAATTTTACCATTTAAAATAACCATTCTTTTCGAGCCTTTTATATTACATTCAAAATCTTGGCTTTATCAGCTTGAATGTAATGTCCATGCCCGGTCTGAGTATCACAAAATTAGGGTTCGAGTTTCCAAAAGTCCGGCCTAGCTCGAATGTTTTGCCAACTCTAATGGGATCACTTTTTTTTTTTTCTGTTATATTTGACATTAAGAGTATATTTTAAATTTAAGTGTTGTGACTTTAATGAAATAATTTTTGTGAAAAAAATTACTAAATATTAAATATCAATAATAAAAATAAGTAAATTTAATTGAAAAGTAATATTTGTTAAATATTTATTTATTCAGTTTTACTCTTAAAATTTAAAAAAAAAGACAAAAATATAAAACATAATATAAATAATTTTACTCTATAATAAATATAACTTGAAAATTACATTACCTAATGGAATGAAGAATTACATTAGTTGGTGATGAATACTTTGCTTCTAATATATTATTCTTGTACCATCACAAATCGAGTGTTGGGATTTAATTGTTGTCTTTGGAATTAAGTACCGCAAAACTCTTTTTAAGTTGAAAGACATTCTAGAAGTGAACTCTTTTTCCTTGGGATAATTTTCTTTCTTCACAATTTTTCTTTCTTTCTTTTTTAATACCATAAGTTTGAATTGTAAACATTCACATATTTTGAGAGTATTTATTATTATTATTTTAACTCATCTATAAAACTTTGATAAAAAGGTCATAATAGAATTAAGTTAAAAGTTTTAACTTATATTTAAATAGGAAAACATACAAATGAATTATTAATTTTATTTTTTTGATAATATTTTTATTATATTAATTTATTTTTTAAAGTAAAAAATCAAACCATACCTTAATTCTTTTTCTACTAGCTGCTGCATAGAAATGTGTTTTTTTTTTTATTACCTTCTTAATTCTCACCTACGGTATTAAAATTTAAAAACTCTTCTTTTTTTTACTTGTTGTTTTTGAGAAACGTTTATTATTATTATTATTATTATTATTATTCTCAATTATTAAAATAATGCTACAACACTATATATATATATATTATTTAATTATTTTTGTTGATTTTCATGTCATTGTATGATTGATTCATATTTAATTTTTATTTACATTATTAAAAGAGTATATATATATATATGTCAAAATGTCAATTTTGTTTTAAAAATAAAAATAAAGTTATCGTTCAGGTATACACATTAAGTTAAATTCAGATTTCAGGCAAATTTATATTTTAATAAATAAATAAAATCAACGCCGCATTAGTCTAACAGTTAGGTTACTCGATAGAGACGAGAAACAAAAGCAGCTCTCTTTTATCGTGAAAGAAAAAGAGAGGCTGGTATTGGGCCAGGAAATAACTACTGAAAACCAGCCCATCAACAACCCAAAAGACAAGGTCTAGGTCCACACTCCCACGTGACAACCTTGTGGATACACGTGGCCAATCCAGAAGTTCCATAACATGTTCACATTACTGGACAAGACAACCTCAACCTGCGATGCAGTGGATGACATGGCAGATTTTGTAAGATCAAAATAACTAATAGACAAAAGTCCGTTGCATTTCCCTCCACACATTTGTCAATTACCTTATCAGTTTGATTTTGTTTTGCCCTTTCTTAATTTCCCTCCAAACATCAAAACTCGCACGCACACGCGCCCGCGCGCACACAAAAAGATCTATTACCATGCAAGCACCATCATCAAAATCAACACCCTCTATTATCTAATTCAATGGCTAGCAAGTTACCTGCCTTTAGTTTAACACCCAATCGGGTCTTTGCTGCTCCTGTGCAAAAGCCGGCGGCGCCCTTGGTTTCTTTTGCTTCTTCTACAAGGGTGGTTCAGTCGAATACTCAGTTCCATGGAAAGCAGTTTTGGTTTCGACGCCGATTATTTGTATTTCCCATCAAGGCTACAGCTGATCAGCAAGGTAAATACAGTTTTCCATCTCTCTATTCTGTAAAGTTACCTGATGGAAAAGTGGATAATACTTGGTACTAATTAACAAATTAATGGTCAAATCGTAAATGAAAATTTCTTATTTAAATTATTTTACTCTCATTTTGCTTGGTCTCTATGATGAAAACCATGTGCTGACTATGAATTTCTTTTTAGGTAAGGTTGAAGAAGATGAGGTTGTAGATAGTAAAATTTTGCCATATTGTAGCATTGAGAAGAAAGAGAAGAAGTCATTGGGCGAATTAGAGCAAGAGTTTCTTCAGGCACTACAGGTATGGGAAGACATTTTTTCCCTTTTACCTCGTCTTTAGTGATTTGCTTTAGGATACATGATGATTTTACCAAAGAAGATAACGAAATACTCTCTTTGTTTTGATTTATGTTACTTAATACGCTTTTGCTTTGTTGTTCATGAAGTAAGATAACTTTGGTTTGGCTGTTATTTGTGCATGTAATATAAAGTTTCTTTTTGTGTTGGTTCTACAGGCTTTTTATTACGAGGGAAAAGCTATTATGTCAAATGAGGAATTTGACAATCTTAAGGAAGAACTGATGTGGGAAGGAAGCAGTGTCGTCATGCTAAGTACGAACTCAACCTTTTTGCGGCATCAAGCCTCTTAACCTATGTATTCATGACTAACATCTAATTGATTGTTGATATCAATGCAGGTTCTGATGAACAAAAGTTTCTTGAAGCATCAATGGCTTATGTATCAGGGAAACCTATCATGTCTGATGAAGAATATGATAAATTGAAGATAAGGCTTAAGGTTTGTCTGTTTGTTTCATATCCAATCGAAGTGCTTACTATTCATAGAATGTGAATATTATATTTACTCATTGGGTTACAATAGGTAACTGATAACCAATCAGTCCAAGACATGTATATATACTACTGTGCCTTGTGAATTGCTGTATCACTAGTTACTTTGTTAAAGTTGAAAATAAGTGAGCAGGAAATAAGAGAAAAAGTTGGCTGATTCAGACAATGGGCAACATAAGAAATGCTTCAGCAGGAAATTTTCATTGGGAGTTAAAAGGAAAAAAATTATTGTCCAAAATATAGATGCCTTTGATCATAACTTACATCCTGAACTGGCACAAACACAGTTATAGCCAAATGTAAACACCTGAGAGATGCCGATATCATAGACTTTAGATGTATGAGTTCAGCTGCAGCATACTATATATTTTTCCCAATAAATGGTGGGCAACTGAGTTCTCACTTGACCCACCATTCAGGACTGTTTAGATACTGACATTGGATAGCTGAAAATTTTAGCTGCTTTAATTGGGCTCATAAAAGGCACAAAGGGAAATTTTCCAATGATATGGTACTGGTTGATTGTGCTCATGCTGTTTTCTCAGTTACTAGAGTCAATGCAGCCCGTAGATTCATAAGAACATATTTGACCACATAATATGTTCCTTTGTTTCTTTTATCCAGGTTATTTAGGTGGAGTGGAACTTTTGTTTATACATTACATATTTGCCTTCTACAAGTTTTTCCAACGGTCTCGTTAAGTTTGCTATTTCACCACTAAATATATGCCTTTTGGTCATTTCATGATAGTCAGTATTATCTGTTCTAATTGTGTGCTTTTTAAAAAGACGTGGAGTTCACTTTTATTTTAAGGGAAATCATTCTGATCTAATTTGTCAAACTTTCATGCATTGGATTGAGGATTTATTGTGCTAACTATTTACTTTACCACAATTATTTACTAGATTGAAGGGAGCGACATTGTGGCTGAGGGTCCACGATGCAGTCTCCGTAGTAGAAAGGTGCGTATTTATTGTTATCTCTTCCTCTTATTTGTGCAGTGTGCATAGGTAAAATATGCATGTGTTTTTCTAAATGTTCACCCAATAATTCACTGTAATAACATTGTAAAAATATATTCTCTGGAACTATTGATAGACCTGTCAAACTTGGATCATGAGCAGCTCTCTTCTCTCTGATTCTAAATATCAAAAAGTTGTCCTCAGTTACAATTTTTATCCACCGGATCTTATTCATTTAAAATTTTAACTTCCAAAAGTGAAGCAGTTTCTTTTACGAATCTACTTTTTGTAATATGGCTTTAATATTAAAGATAGAAGCAGGTCGTGCCACTATGAAGGGTTAAACTTTACAGCTTCTGCTTTTCTCTCTTCTTCTTGGGAAAATTTTTAGCTTTAGTATGTCTGTACAGAGTTTAATCATCTTTTTACCAATGCAGTAAATATGAGTACAAATCTCTGTTTTCTCTGTGTTGCATGTGAAAAGGCTTTTGGTAATATGTAGACTTTTTGTTTAATTATTATCACATATCACCTGGATTTTACCTGATGCAGTAGTCCCCAAAAGGAAGTAAATATAATCTTATTGATTCTTTCTTTAACAACAGTAGTATCTTTCCGAATCATGCTTAGATTAGTAATTTGTTTCATTGATGTTTATTTCTATTCGTCTCCAATAATTTTTTTTCTTTTTTGGATTCTGTGCTTCTGCTAATAACTCATTCATGGTCAACTGGGTTTGGCTTAACCCTTCTTATCAACTTTCTTCTATAGGTGTACAGTGACCTGTCTGTTGACTATTTAAAAATGTTCCTGTTGAACGTGCCAGCAACTGTGGTTGCGCTAGGATTGTAAGTAGTGTTGCTTTTCGTGGATTGTTGTTGGTTTGCAGTTCCATAGACGATACCCATTTAATTTTGTTTTGTTTTTCTTTTTTAATTTTATGCCAACCGCTATTCACTACACAGACGATGTAAAATTATCAAGAAAGAAAAAGAGGCCTTTTGAAAGTACTAGATTAAGTAATGGCTTCATGAAATGCAAACTATTAGCCAAATTTAATCGATGGATATCTCTTGCTGATGAAGTTTTTTCAGTGTCCTGAAATTCACATTTGAAGTTTCTAGATCAAATTTGCATATGTTTAGATTGATGCCCAGTTGCCCAAATATCTAGAAATCAACCTTTATGTCTTCGTGGTAGAGAAATCAATCTAAAAGCTTAAGCTCATAGATGGAGTACTGAACAGGCCTATCTAGCGACAACTAACCACAAACTGAATCAATTTTGGATTCCTTAACACTACAGTCTACTGTGTTATTCTATTGGTCCTGCACATATTGTAGGACTTGGCATTTTTATAATTTTTTTCTTTTTCTTGGCCACTTTAGCTACCTGTGCATGGGGGATTCAGATCTACTTGCTTGCAAGTCATCCGTTCTTTTCATTTTTTCCTACTTTGTTTTATTCAAATTGTATTTCTGTGCTCCTGCCAGGTTTTTCTTCCTGGACGATATCACTGGATTTGAAATCACATATCTTTTGGAGGTAAACTTTTAACATTGCTCATGTTCTTGTTTTAATTCTGTGAGAAGGTAAATTCTCTAGCGGCATTTTTTTTTCCCTTCTACAAGTTGATCAGCCGAACTAGAAACTTCCATTAATCTTCACATGTCTATACCGCCAATTAAACCACTATGGAAAAAAATTTCCTGCTGTCTTAGGATAGACGAAATTCGTGTAAGAGAGATAAAGAGATTTAATGAGACTTCCATCGCACCATAATTTCAGAGCATCATTTTGTTTCAATTAATCACACTTATATTTAATGATCAAGTCCTCTTTAGTTCTCATTTCGTTTTGGCCAACATGTCATGCCAAAATTTCAAAGACTATATGATCTCAGAAACTTTAAAGAAAATGGAAATTAATCGATTGAAAAGTTTCTGGCTGAATGGCTGACTCCAGCTGCCTACTGCTTATATAAAGAAAGTGAATAATCACTCTAAATATTACTAGATTACCTTGGACTTTTCCTTGGGCTAAGAAGTAAACTTTTTGTGGATATAGAGTACTACATATACAAACAACTGAAAGGGCTACGATGTGAGACCTCTTGGTTCGATAAACCATCCTTGCAACATTTGTTAAATTACCATACTCTTATCTTTTTCATATCATCCAGTGTTTGATAAATTCATTTTACATTCATGAATTGTTGGTGAATATTAGGAATATTTTCTATGTTAGTAGTAATAGCTACAGTGCTAATAGGTTCGAGCCATGAACTCATAACCAAGGAGTAAATTGTCTATAAGTTTCCTATTAATACCTTAAAATAGAATCTTTTAAGAATTGCCCCCTCCCCTCTCTCCTCTTAGCCATGCCTAAACTCAAGGACGAATGCCTGATACAAAAATGTCTCTTTTTGTGTGAATTATCTAAGACTCGTAGCTATAAATTACACTAACATGCTTTTTCTAAATTTCAGCTTCCAGAACCATTCAGCTTCATTTTTACATGGTTTGCAGCGGTGCCTCTCATAGTTTGGTTAGCTCAATCAATCACAAAAGTAATTGTGAAAGATTTCTTGATCTTGAAGGTAGAAATTTTTTGACAGATCTTTGAGGTTTATATTATTGAATAGAAACATTATATTGGTTTTAATTGCTTTACTGATGTATAATGTTACTATGAAGGGCCCCTGTCCAAACTGTGGTTCGGAGAATCTCTCTTTCTTTGGGACCATACTCTCAATTTCTAGTGGTGGAACCACCAATACTCTTAAATGCTCAAAGTAAGTTCAAATTTGTGCTTTTACAAAATTCATTTACATTATTACACATCCAGTGGTTTTACGTTAATTATGTTGCGCCAACAGTTTTCTAGCTGTCATTTAGAAGAGGTGCTTTTTTGTTTTCCATTTTTTTTAACTTTTAGAAGCTTTTTGGCTTCAGTTGTGAAACTGCATTGGTTTATGATTCGAGCACACGGTTGATAACATTGCCTGAGGGAAGTGAAGCTTGATGGGAGGTATATATCTTTGCCTTTTCTGCAATCCCACTGCTAATGATATTTCATAGATAAAGTAACCAGCAATAGAACAAACATCATAACACCGCTAAAATCAATACTCTTTTATGTTTTTGCACTAATTTGTTTGCAATCCTTAATTGATCGAGTATGATACTTTAGGCAGGCTGGAAATCTAAATGCTAATTCTGACAGGAACTAATGTGCAGAAAACACCCCCACATCCAGGGAATAGGTTATTAAGTCCTTTAGAAAATGTTGTATATACATGCACACCATACCGGCATGCGCCCTTCCTGCACAAATTATTTTCAGTTTGTTTCTAATTAAGACTCGTGCAATTTCCTTGCTATTAGACCTAAGAGTGGCTGAACCCGTTTCCTTTAAGTTGCATGCCTGGTCCCAACTTAAATTAAGATGTTTTATTTTGTTATGGAAGATTGTAATTTAGTTTAGAAGTTTGAATTATGGTTATTGACTTGGTAATTAACAAAATGATGGCTGCTAAATACAGGGGAAACCAATAAGAAGGGATCGCTCAACTTTTACTTTTGAAGTTGGAGGAAAAGGAAGGGTGTCAAATTACTTGTGAAGGTGGAGAATTTATGGTGTGATTCACTGTGGGTTGTATCTTAATAGTAAGTTGTGTCAATATCGTACTTGTAAGTATACGTATGGTACATCACCTGTAGCAGGATTGTCCACGAGGAGAGAAGATAATTTCATGATGTTGTATGTAATACCTACAGTTTTTAGTGTTGTATCAAAAATCAAAACCATTTATGTATGCTTATGATGGGACTCTGAATCTTTCCCTTCTCATTGTCATCATCGCCATTTATTTTTCTCTGTGGTTGATCTCTGAATCCTTTTAAGCAGGTTATCGTGCAGTACTGCTTTCATCGGTTGAAGAACTAATACTGAAGAATGAAGATGCGTTGCTTGTATACTTTTGTTATTGAGTCAAACAAATGCATAGAGGAATTTTGTTTAAGAAAACACATTACTAGACTTGTGTTAAATGGGTTATTCACAATGACAAATTGGGTGCGTTTTTCAAATGATAACAACAAGACATAAACAACAGTTTCTGTCTACGAAATGTATATTCTTTAAAAACAAAGCAGGCACTGTTGACTGAGAGATAAATGAGGCTTGTGTTACACCAGCAGGAAGCATCTGATAGCTGTAATTAGGAAGCTAGCTTTGCTACGGTAATTTATATTCTTGTAGGGTGAATTGAAGCTATTTAAAGAGGAAACAATGAAACTTCCAACTTATTTAAGAAAAAAGAAAAATATAAGAGAAGCCAAAAATTTTCACTTAAAACAAAAATTGACATAGAGTTCACCTCCTTACAACATACATTCCTCACTAACGCTTTCAAGCATGGCCAAAATAAATTATATAGGCATATGCATCTTGCAAATGGGCATTGATCTAAATAAATATTTCCCAAGTACATGAAAGACCCCTCAAACCAATCAAGCACAGATGACACAGCCAACCGAGCATCATCTCTGCTTGATGCATCAATAACCTTTTCCTCTACAAGATTGCAACATCTAAGTAGTCTCCAATCTACAATGGGAAAACAAAGATGGGATGAACATATTTGTATTGAAGATATCAATTAATATTGTGCATATAAATATGTGATTTTACCTCAAAGCTAAGATCAGCCAATGCCTTACTGTCATCAAGTCGTCTTCCATTTCCGTAAGAATGGGTCATTCCCACCTTCAAAAAAGGAGAGATGCATGAGAATTTAAAATGCTTTTAGTAGTTGATCTAAGTAAATACGTGCATGCATGTACATGTTGACTCAGACTGACACCAGAATTGCACCTTATTTAAGGTGATTCTTGCCTATTCCTCAAAAGGAGCAATTTATGCGCGAAGCTATTATAGGTAATTCATCACATGCAACTTATTTAATGTGCTTCTTGCTTATCACTGGAAAGGAATAATATATGCCCAAAGGCTCTTATGGGTAATTAATGACACAGGACATCCCATGCCGGGGAAGAAATCAAGGGGTGTACACGGTTATAATAAATATATCTATGCACTAAATCAGAATCTCAGGAGAAGCAGAATAGAAATTCATTAACTCGGACACAATTATTTACCCCTCTTTTTCACTTGTTTTTTAGCACACATGCTAGATAAAACATCACAAATTACAGAGACATAAAAATAAAATTGAACTCGTACAAAATATAAGTTGTTCCCTCGTAAAAAGAAAATGAACATACTATTCTCAATTTCTCAACTGTCTGCAATTGCATTAACAAGCAAAAGATATAAACTCTAAGAAATAAAATGTAGCAATTACCTGTCTCAGCACAAACCGACCACGTTTATCAGGATACACAAATGCAAAAGACAATTTTGCATTTCTTCTCCTCGCCTCAGGTGCAACCTCTTTAACCTAATAGATTACCAGAATTCAGAAATGAAGTACAACACACACACACACACACACACACACACACATTAGACATACATACATATATATATATATATATCAGATTATGTATGGACAAAGCACAATGTACAAGATCAGTTAATTCGCGAAGAGTCGCATCTTTCCAAGTATAAATTTGAACTTCATCTTTGGGTTCCTTGCCTCTGACAGCAAAGTCGTCAGCAGTATGATGACTTCCAATCTGCAATAAGATCAAAATGCAAATTACAAGCAAAATGATTTATTCAATGAAATATTCTTGACATTGCTAATAGCTAGACCTTGGCACACACATGCATGGCCTATTTAATTTTTTTCCCAAGACAATCTGAAAATTTTATAAATCCAATATTTTAACCACCTTAGCAACAAAATTTCCAATTCCCTTCCTACACTTCACTCTTTAAATGGCTCCTAAATGGCCATTTTCATGCAGCAATAGTTTACATTGGTTCCTGCTCACTGCAATTTACCTATTTATTCTAGACCAAATGATACTTGCCTTTTGGGACCAGAAAAGACATAAATTTTACAAAGACAAAGAAAATTAAGCAATATGTAAAACAAGGTGCAACAGAGTTAAAATCAGAAAGAAGAAAATTTAACAAAAACATGTACGCACCTTAGTGAAAACTCGAAGCAACAAAGGGCAAGTCTGCAATCAGCAACGGGCAAAAGTATCAACACAAATGAATATACGACTTTTGCAATAACACGAAAAATAAGGAACCCATTGACACCAGCACAGAGAATACCATTAACTACATCCATCTAATTTTCACTGTTCCCGTTGTTAAATTAAAAGCAAACTTAGTATATGCTTTGTGAGCTTCCGCAATAAATTTCCGTTTATCCAACCCAAAAAATAAAAAATTGCACATCAAATTTCACTCGCGGAAGACCATAGTTTCTCATAAACACATTTTTAGCTTCGTTCACATCATCGTGATGGACAAGTTTTAGTCTCCAAACAACTTGAAACATAGTTAAGCATAATGAGTACATAAAACTGAATGCCAGTTTATTCAATCTGATCAATTCTATGTAGAATGTTCCTGGTGTCAGAAATAGACAACAAAACCCTAACACGAATTTGTGAATGCACTGTATACACACGGACATAAGCAGATACCTTTTCGCGGTCGACGGGTTCGAAGCGGGGCCGAGGAGGTAGGTCTAGGGGCCGATTTGGAGGAGGACGTGCTCTGCCCGAACCGGATCCTGAACCCGGTCGGTTCTGGGTTTGGGAAGCAGCAGCCATTATTTTCGATTCTGAGTTCCGACTATTCGTCTCTATGTTGTGCAACTGATTTCAGTGTTTTTTCTTTACGAAAGGCGTGACTGGGTTTGGTTGAGGGTTACCTACTTCCGTTCACCTCTCTTTTCTTGGCAAAATTACTGTTTTGACTTTATTTTGGACATAATTTACCTAAATTATTATTTTCAATTCATTCTTAAAACATTTTTATTATTTTCTAATAATTTTATCCTCGTTTAACTATTTAAACTTAAAAATATAAACACAAAATGATAATCACAAAAACGACTTCAACATTTCACGAACTTTAATTTCTCTAAATTCAAAAATTCCTAAATTTCATAAAATTAATATTATAACAAATCGACAGTGGCAAGTAAGAATTGTAATTTTTTATTTGATTCGCTAACCCGACACAAACAAGACACGAAATTTACAGAATTCAAGTAATATAAGATAATACAATTAATAATTATGTCGAGTTATGGTTTAGTCGTTTATGATAGTAGTAATTATATTATACTAATTTATTTAAAATTTAAAATTTAAAATTTTTATTTTATAGTATTTTTATTTTAAAAAATTTGTAATTATATTTATTTATTTTTAAAATATATTTAGTTATATTATAATAAAAATAATTAGTATTTAAGAAAATATTGCCATAAATATTATAAAAAAATATTAAAATAAAAATAAAAATATATATTAAATGCAGATAACTCGAATTATTACCATTGATATGATAGAATAACTTAAATTATCATCTCTAGCAGTAAGTATAGGACAGACAATGGACATTTTACAGATAAAAAATAATTTTTTTTTGTATAATTCTCACTAATTTTTTTTTATTGATTTTAATGAATCAATATATGCATGATTGATATTAAAATTTATTTAGGTTATATGTGATATTGATATGTTAAATTTTTGGCCCGAAAAACGTGAAAAAAATTCATATTTTACGTGATTTGCAACACCATAAAACCCATTCCACAAGCGTGTGGTGCCACGCTGGTAAACAAAATTATCAAAGTTTCATGTGGCGCTGGTAGACCAAATTATCAAGTTTGTTTGTCCATAAATAATTCTACATGCCTTTCTCTTTTATAACTTTCAGTCTTGTTGTGGTATGTTGTCACTATATTTGTTTGTGTTAATGACTTGGTCCATGTATCTTCATATATATGCAATTATTTATTTTGAAATTAAAGTAATTGCCGTGTCATTTTTTAGAGTATTATCCCTAATTTTTTCATCCCATCAATTGGATGGTAGAATAGTTTAGTAAATTTATTTCTCGTTTATAAAAAAATAAATAAATAAATAAACTAATTACTCTTGTGAAATTTTGATAAGAGCAAGATTTAATCACAAATAATTATTTTTTTGTACTAATATAAAATATTTGATTAATTAAATAATCGATGCATCAATGAGATTTTTGTTATGCCACTCAATATTTCCATCACTTTACCTTAAAAAATTGTCACAAGATTAACCAATTTAAAATATTAATAATGTAAAATATATATATTAACGGGGGAGAATCCTTTTAACTTATATATATATATATATATATTTAAAAAAAATTAAATTAAAACATAAGTTTTCATTCATTAATTCTTGTAATCCTTGTCAACTCATCAATCTTCTCAATTGTTCGACTACACGCTAGTCAGCTTCGCACCAATTTTACAAGTTTCAGTTTTATTAAATGAAACACTAATGAGAAAAGAGCGTCAGCAACTAAAACAATTGCTATGTATAAACTATTTGGTAAAATTCTCTTGGACCATTTCAATCCAATGACGCTCATTTTCCATTCAACAAGCGCGACATGCGACACTCGTGGACCATTCTAGGAGCGCGGACCTCATGAATTCGGTGTTACATCTTGTGAAATCTGAATTTTTTCTGGCATTTTTTACTGTTAAAATTTAGCAAATCTATATCAAATACAATCCAAACAAATTCTAATATTAATCATGCAAATATTGATTAATAAAATCAATTAAAAATTGATAAAAAAAAAATATGTCAAAAAAATTCAATTTTTCCCTACCGTACACTCGTCTTCCCCTACTCGTCGAAATATTAGTTTTACAAAATATAAAATTTTTTGAGATGGGAGGAAAAGAAGTTGGTGAAGTAATAAAGTAATTTTTAAATTTGTCATTTTGTGTTTATATATATATTTTTAAGTGTAAATGGTTATATAAGAGCAAAATTATCCAAAAATATTAAAAGTGATCAACTTAGTAAAATTATATTGAAGGTAATTTGATGCAAAATAAAGTCAAAACGGAAATTTTTCCTCTTTTATTTTTTATTTTTTTTTTTTTTTACTTAATTTATTTATTAAATACTAAAATAAAATTAAGTTTGAATAATATATGAATAAAATTAAGTTAAAATAATATTAAAATAAATTTATCTAAAAATACTCCTATAAATTTTATCTAGTTCATAATATATAGAATTTATATAATAGATATGATGTGTTAAAATATTAATTATTTAGAATTTATATTTAGATGTTATGAATAAAATATAAATATAAGTTTTCAAATTATAATAAAATAAATAAATACCAGTTAATCAGTAAATATAGTCAATGGGTAAGTGTTATTTGTATAGATTCTATCTTTATATGTATATATTTTTACAACCCATAAAATTAAATCTCTTAATCATTCAAGTTTTTAATCGTATTATAGGTCTCAACCCCCTCCCCCATGATATTTCAAAAAACTGTAACAATGATTGTCAGTTTATTACTTGTCCAGAATTAAAATTAATCAAATTTATAAAAATTTACACAAGTTATCACCAATGAAATTTATTTAACAAAATTCAAACTCAATAATTCCGTTTAATATATAAAATTTATACTCGTTTTTCTACTTTAACTATTAAGATAAATCAATCAAATATTTATGAAATGTTTATTTCATAAATGGCTATGAATAATTTTTTTATTTTATAAAAAATATGTAACTTTGTATCGTTTTGTATTAGTATTTTATATTCTTTATCAATAAAGCAAGATATAAATCATATGTTACTAACAAATAAATATTGATAATGTATACTCAAATAATATACTATTACATAATCTTAGTAAATTTAGAAAATGTTATAGCATCTCATGCTTTAAACACATCAATAATAATATTATATTTAATAATTTTCATCATTATGGGAGAACTAGTCTAATAAAATGATGAGTAACAGGGATGATACTTGGAATGGTCTATTGTCTAAAAGTATTATTTGTTTTTATTATTCTTACAACATAAAACATAGTTTTAATGAAAATAAAAATGTATAAAAAATGAAAATATTAAAATTAAGATTCAAAAAATAACACAACTACTAATAGTTTCTTTTTTAAAAAAGATTACAATATTAATTTAAGTTCTAAAAATAATAATATCATGCTATATTTAGTTAACCTAATAATAATAATAATAAAATTCTTCAAATATTATTAATAAAAATGTTTTAAAATTAATCTTTAATTTTCTCAAATATAGCAAACCAAATAAGAGTATTGCTTTGATTTTTATAAATATAAATATATTTTAAAATTAATACTTGAAAAACAATGTAACACAAACCCTTTGCTTATCTTCTGGACATTATATTTCAATTTAGGATTCCTATATTCCCAAATTAGATAATTAAATTGTTATTTATTTTGTGAGTTTGTCTCATAATCGTGAATATAAAAATTAAATAATATGATGTTTAAGATTAATTATCAGCTCAACTATTAAATATTAATTTAAACGCGGTCCGTTTAACATAAATGTACTGCCGTCCCGTCCTATTAAAAATTAAAAAAAAATAAAAAATAAAAACAAAATCTACCAGACCAAGTCATAAGGCCATCTCACGTCACTGATAAATAAATAAGAGAAATTATCACTTACCTCCCTTATAATTTTAAACAATATTATTTAATAAACACTCTTCCACCACGTGGTTAACCATAATTTAGTGCCTTTTAATGTAATGTTAAAAATTATTATTTTATCCTTTTAAACAATTTTTCATGTCTGATGTTGACATGAGATATGAAATTAGTGGCTGATTATTTTAGTAAGTAATCATATTTATGGTAAGTTCATATATATATATATATATATTGCAAATAAACATATTTTTGAATTATAATTTTAGGGTTTAACTATAATATATTGGATATTAATATGTTTAATTTTTTAAACTCTTATATTAATCGTTTCAAATTTTATATTTTATATTTTAGGTTTTATATTAAATTAAAATATATTTTTTATGATATATGTTGATATAGTAAAAAATCCTTTTTGTGGATCTCGTACACCAACAATAATCTCCCTTCTTCTTTTTATACAAACTCGTAATATATTCGACCACAATAGAGAGCTATGGAGTGAAGAGCCGGTTGTTTGGCGAAAACCCTCCGATACTTAAGTTAGGGTTTTACTTGTGGTTATTAAAAAGAGAAAACTGAAGGAGAATTCTAGTATTTTTTTGCCAAAGTTTCAATAGTTGTACTTGGTTATAGTTGATCTTTTTTATAGATGTTATTATCTCCTTAACATGGTAGGATACTATGAAATCTAGTAACCAGAATCCCACCATGCTAAAATTACAGAGATTCCATAGGTTAAGTATCGGTTTCTGGATTTGGTGACATTGTATCCTTAGGATTCCTATTATGTAAAGAGCTTAATTTGACAAGAATCCTTGATATAGAATAATCCATGAACATATGAGAAAGAGATAGATCCTTCACTAATACGTAACTGTAGCGAGGCCTCAGAAATCTTTGTTTGGGAATGGTTATCCTTCTAAGATGAGCTCTGGTGCTGTATGTTCGAGACCTTTATAAACTGTGACTGAGATCTTTGTAAGTTATAGCAGATACCTTTATAAGTTGTGGCCGAGACTCTTGTAAGCTATGGCAAAAACTCTTGTAAGCAATGGCAGAGACCTTTGTAAGCTGTGGTCGAGACTCTTGTAAACTATGACCGAGACTTTTATGGTACATTCTTGGGATAAGATTCGATCCGAGTCTCATAGTGATTTTGAGAGGTCTCGACTTCCTACCACTAGAATAGCTCTCCTTGTGTAGCAGTTGATCTCAAAACATCATTCATCTCTACCTGCAAGACTATTTCGAGCCTTCACTCTTCTAGGCCTTAAGCATACTGGACTATATCCAACAATATATATATTTTTATATTATTTCTTCAATGTTGTTCTATAAACACTTTAGGTAATATGTGCACGAAAATATTAACATTAACATAAATTAATCAAATTTGTGAACGAAAATGTGAGGTTGAAGATGAATTCAATATTCATTCAACAAACTAGGGTTGAGTAAAATAAGGTTTGATTTTGGTTCAGAGTAGAATTTATCCTATATAATAGGGTATCATATTATGTTGGTTTTAGGGTATCTTACTTTGTTCACCCAATACACAAAAAACCTCTAAATCTTACCCAAGAAAAAATTTATGTAATATTCCATAATTGATTCTAGTTCCAATTTTTATTTTAGAATCGAACCTTACATTATGTCACAAATTATTTTATTTTGTCACATTTGTTAATATATCAAATTATTACTTAAGATATTTAATTATTTAATTACTCACATATTTATATATAATTTCATTTTATAACTGTAGATTAATTCAAATTTAGACATATTGTTAATTGATATTAACATTATTCAAGTACAAAGTGCATCATATTTTATATAGTGTAAAATAACAATAGTATTTTTTTTATAATCACACAAAATATTGGTATTAAATTATGAATCATACTGTATAATTATTTTTCGTTAAAAACCATTTACATTTGGATTAGTTTAAATTTTGAAATGAAACATCACATTAAGAAATCTAAAATTATTAACTAGTTTTTATTTTGTTCCACAATTGTGAAAATGAAGCTATGAGATATAACGAATAATTTTGCCTGACATAAATTTTTCTTTTGCACATCCATTTTGGTAATGTATCCGATATCCACTAACCATATATGTTATAAAGATGCATTGATATAATTATAGGATATATTTTTTTTACTTAAAAAGATAATGAAATTTTGACTACATAAATTATTATTATTAGAGACAAAGCTTCTATAAATTTTATCTCTGTAAATTTATGTTATAGTATTATATTATTATTACTTGTATGTCCATTTAAAAAATAATAATAAATAATAAAAATAATAATACTATAATAATATATTATTATTATATCGATTTATATATTAATATTATATAATTATTTATTTTAATTATAATATAACTCATATTATGTTATATTTTATTTTTCATTTTTAAGGTTATGGACTGGTTTCAATTTCGGTTCAAAATTTTGATTTTACATTTGATTCGTTAAATCAATTCTATAGATTGGTTTAACGGTTTGGTTCCAGTTCTAAACTCTGTAGAACCGGAACTGAACTAATAAAAATTATTTTTTAACTTTTGAAATTGAAATTGCCCTTAAAGAAACTGGTTCTAGTTTTAAAATTGAACCAGTTGATTCTTTTCTTTTCGATTTTGGTTCAAGCTGGAACCATTGCATACCTTTACAACAAACTCAATAATTGCATTTCATCAAGTACATTTAGTTATAGAAAAAAGAGTTTCTCGACAAAGTGCAATTGTTTGTCAAAGTAACTTTGATTTTAAACTAAAAGTACTCGGACGATAGTAAATTACTATTTTGATTAATTGTTATAGTTGTAAAATAATCTTATCTAATAATTTATTTATTTTTTAAAAATTTTTAAACAAAAATAAAAAATATTTGATTAATGTTACAAATTATAAAACAATTTTATGTCATGAGCCTATTTAGTTTTATAGTTTTTTAAAGATTTGTTTGGTATAACTTTTACAAGCAAAACTTCTCTAAATAAATTTTCTATTAGTAGGGTTTCTATAAGTAAAATTTTTAATATTTTTTTTTTGAATGTTTGGTTATCAACCACAATTTTTAACAAAAATCATCTAATTATATTAATAGACATTTTTTTTTAAGTTTATGTTATGAGAGAAATGATGTAAAATTGTGAAAATGAAATAAAAATTTTAAAGACAAATTATTGCTTTAAAAAAGTAATATATATATATATATATATATATGTTGCTGCAGCAAAAATCTCTTCCGTGAATTCCGTGCATCAACAACAATCTTCTCTCCTTTTTCTTCTTTAACCTGCGACCACAAACAATGGCTATGGGGGCAAAAAGCTGGTTGCCCGGCGAAAACCCTCCGATGTTTAAATCAGGATTTTACTTTATAAATTTTGAAAGGAGATCTTAAGGAAAGTTAATAATATATATTTTTTTTGCTAGAATTTCGTCCCTTTACCTAGTAGCCGTTGATCTCCTTTTATAGGTATTATCATCTCTTTAATATAGTAGAATATTATGAAATCTGGCAACTAGAATCTCACTGTGCGAGAATCGCGGAAATTTCATAAGCTAAGCTTTGGTTTTTGGTCGGATTGTATCCCTAAGATTTTTATTAAGTAAGAAACTTAATTTGGTAAAAATCCTTATTTTGGAAGAATTTGAGAAAATATGGGAAGGAGATAAATCATTTACTAATACACAATCGTAACGAGGTCTCGGTAATCTCTGCTTAGGGATTGTTATTCTCTCATGATAAGCCTAGATGTCGCATATCCAAGACCTCCCTGTGATGTGACCGAGACCTTTGTGAGCTGTGGCCAAGGCTGAGGCCTTGGTGAGCTATAGCCGAAACCTTGTAAGCCTTGGCTGAAACCTTTATCACACATCCTTGGGATTAAGTTTGACTTACACCTTCTAATGATGCCGAAAGGTTTCAACTCCTATCACTTCATAAAATCCTTGCTGTGCCTTTTGTCATTATGGTGCTGGCCCAAGACCTTTTCATCTTTAGAAAACTCTTCTCTTGATAAGACCTGGACTTCCTGCCAACTGGTCTCGGGAGACTATTTGTCTCTGCTTACAAGGGCCTTTAGTCTCTTGGGCCTTATGTATATTGAGCTACACCTAACATTAAGCTCCCTAGTTTTAGTCAAAAATAACAATTCTTTGATTAAAACTACAGATAATAGTTCCGAAGAGACACATTCGCTTGCTATATTAATTACCCAGTCGGGAGTCCGCTCATTTTCTTAACGTGCTAGATGATGACTGGCCCTTGGGATCTCGACGTTTTGGACTCCAAGAGATCTAACTGTCCCTAATGATGACCGCCCCCCCCTTTCATTAATAAGACGCATCCTTTCAGCTTTTTCCTTGACGCGACAATATCCCATCCTTTGATCTATACCGGATATCAGCGATTGTGGTTCTTCTTCCCCTTAAATACCTCACCTTTCACCTTTTATTCCTCTTTTTTACCTTTATGACGTCGCTTTTTCTTCACAAATGAGTTCAGCAACAAAATAGCAGCAACAACTTAGTTTCAAGCTCCAAACGACTTCGAGTTCTTCAATTTTCAACAGTAAGTTCCTTCTCTTCTTCTTCCATTCTTTTACCATTGATTTTTGCGGTGTAATTGATTTGACTGAAAAACTTGGTAGATATTGTATTAGCTTGAAATACCTTTAGGTTCACCTTCTAAGTTGTTGATGTTCCTAGAATGACCTTTAACCTTTCATTTTGTCTCTGTGAAAAGCAGAAGAATGACTTCTGGGGGAAACAACTCTGGTGAGGGGCAAGCCATTATCCTAATTACCTCTCCTATTTTGGTAAGGTAAGACCTCTCACAATATAAAGCGGACAGATTCCTTTCTTCCATAACCGAAATAAACCTAGAAGTATACACCAAATTGTACAGAATTCCCGAGGGGGTGTACTTAGGGTTCCCGAGATAAACGAACTCTCGAACTGTCCTCTTGAGCGCAAGATAACCTTCAATGAGGAGTTCTTCCACGTGGGTGTCAGGCTTCCTCTCTAAGATTACTTCGCCCGAATCCTCACTTCTTTCGAGATTTCCTATACCATCTGAATTTAAACAGTTGGAGGATTTTATTCAGTTTATTTGTTTTATGGCACCAGATTTCTGACTCTATCCCTTCCCTAAAAGAGATTGAATACATGTATATCCTGAAGAGAAACCCAATAAGAAGCCCATGGTGGTTTTACCTAAATGCCGTTTTGGCAAGATAAACCTAATTGCTGGCAATCCTGTTTCCAACAAAAACTGAAAGAAGAAATGGTTCTTCGTTGGGGGCAATTAGAATTCCGCCCCTCATTTCCATGTACCGAGACCTTTTGGGGAGGCAATCACTTGGGGTAATCCACCCAAGTTAAATCTTCGCAGGAATGGGAGGGTTGAGTTGGCCAGGGAACATACTTCAGACCAGACCATACTACTTTCAGATAAGAACTTAGTCTTGTCGGGTTTAGTGAGTTTTTGTGTTTCTAGAAACACATAGGCCTCAGAATTGTCCCTCCTACGTGGTAAATACCTTAATTACTTATTTGTTACTGTTCTTAGAATATGGCAGCTGATTTTGTGGTATTGATGGTATAGGTGACATGGCTTCCAAGGGTGATGCTCTGGATCCATTCTCAGTTTTGCAGCGCTTGTCCAAGTTCAAGAAAGCGGGGAAGGCACCTTAGCCTCTGAAAGCAGCTACTAAAGGCCCATCAAAGGCTCTGGGGTATTCCAAGGTTACTGCTGCATCTAGGTCTGCTCGTCACCCTGTTCTTAATAAGGGGATTGTGATTTAAAACCCAATACTTCCTCATCCTGCTCCTCTAGTAAATAAGGGGTCGGCGAAGCGGAAAGTCATAGCCGAGACGTTTGAGGAGAGGTTTCGGAAGAAGAAACAAATGTTTGGCAAAACCTTCTTGGAGCCAGTTGAAACATCTATCTTCCGAGAACTTCTCCCCAGGGATATTCCTGGAGGAAAGAGGAAGTTTTTTAAGCACTTCCTCCCTTGCATAAATCAGCAAATGGAGATTATTAGTGAGAAACTCGCTGACAATCTTGCGGAATTTTCTGGCAAAACACTGATGCACTACCAAGTAAAACTGCTAAATCGGGTAAGTTAATTTCTTCTTTACTTTTTGTGTAAGGCAACCACTTTCCATAAATTGAACCTAATAGTTTGTGCTAGTGATTTGTAGCTCCTATATTCAACTGTCCTGTAGGAGGGTGCCCTTGTGAAGGACTTCTCAAAGAGCATCAAAGGTATCGAGGGTTAAGAAAGCGGAATAGAACTTGTCCTCAGAGCGGGCCAAGTTTGAGTCTGAATTAAGTAAGAGGGACAAGGAGCAAGAAAAGTTCCAAGTTAAAGCGACTGTGGCCAAGTCATCCCTTGCTGAGGCAAATAAAAAGCTGGGGGTTCTGGAGCTGGAGCTCAGTAATCTAAGGGAAGAGGGAGTGAGGCGCCGCCAAGACTTCAATAGGTTCTGCGAAGAGCTACGTCAGTGCTTAGGCTCGGAGAGATAGAGGAACCTTTTTCTCACTCGGGAGCTAGTAGCAAAAGATGAGGAGATACAGATTCGCCTATGGGAGAGGGTCAATGAAAGCATTGAGTTAACCTGCAAGACACTGCAAGGTGAATATCCCCATCTTAATCTCGGTTGGCTATACGAGGCTTTGGGGAGAGGCCTCCACAACAAGAAGAGGAGGTTTTGGATGGTGTTTTCTCGGAAGGGGAAGAACACCTTAACCTGAAGATTGTGGGCGTTCCCCCCATAGAGTCTTCTTCCGATTTTGCACCCTCTCACTTATCAAGGGTGTAGCTAAGCAAGCAGAGACTTCACCAGTTAAGGTGATGGTGATCCCTTCCTCCCTTAAGGCTTTTTTTGCTATCGCTGCCATTGATGCTCTTGAGGATACTCATGCTCCTGATCCAGTGATTCTAACAATTAGCCCATCGAACGTTGAGACTGACTCCCAAGCCGACTAGCTTGACAAAGTTGCTTAGTCTTCTCTCCATTTTCTTGACTTCTAACTATTTTATGGAATTTATATTTGCTATCATACATGTTTCCTATCTTCGTACTTTGCCTCATTTTACTTCCAGCACTTAATTTAGCTTGTTATTTCGAACTTGTATTTCTTCAATATTGACATAATAATTTGAATTTGGCTAAGTGATATCTCAAGTTGATTGCCCATGGTGTGTTAATTTTACCTAACTGAGTAGTGAACTTTTGGGTTATGATGTGCTCTAACTACTTGGCCTTCCAATACTTGTCATACACTTGCTTGAGCATCATGTTGACTTTGATAGCTCAAGATCCTTAGTTTTTTTACTAGTCGAGACAATACTCTGGACTCGCTCAAATTGTGGCGAATAATAAGCTGTTGTTTAGACATCATGTGACCCATATTTGAGAGATTATACCAAGATATTTCAAAGTGATCATCTAATAACTTGCCCGAGACTGTTTGAGAACCTCTCCTGCTCATACTCTCTGAAACCGTGCTCGGGGCTTACCTAAGTTGAAGATAATAATACCTCGAAAAAAGTAAAAAGCTGAAAGCTTAGAAACCGTGTCATCCATGTTTAGGCTTCGAGAGGAGATTACCCGAGATGTTTGATAAGATCATCCAAGGACCTCTTTTGCCCATACTCTCCAAGATCGTGCTCGGGTTTACTTGAGCTGAAGATAATATTACCTCAAGAAAAGTAGAAAGCTAAACGCCTGGGAACCATGTCACCCATGTCTAAGCTTTGGGAGGAGATTACCCCGAGACATTTGATGAGATCATCCGAGAATCTCTCTTACCCATATTCTCCGAGACCATGCTTGAGGCCTACTTAAGTTGAGGATAATATTACCTTGGGAAAACTAGAAAGCTGAATGCTTGAGAACCGTGTCACCTATGTCTAGGCTTCGGGAAGAGATTACTCCGAGACGTTTGATGAGATCATCCGATAACCTCTCTTACCTATATTCTCCGAGACCGTGCCCGGGTTCTACTTGAGCTGAAGATAATATTACCTCGAGAAAAGTAGAAAGTTGAATGCCTAGGAACTGTGTCACCCATGTTTAGGCTTCGGGAGGAGATTACCCCGAGATGTTTGGTGAGATTATGAACCGTTGCTTTACCTGTTGGCTGACTTCAGAAGTGAAAAATTAGAAAATAATTTTATTGACTTCTAAGGGAATTTACTACAAAAATTTTTGATGTTTCTAAGGGTAATATAACTTCAAGAGCTCAGCATTTTAAGGCTTTTGGACTCGATATTCGTTTGGGAATTCCAACTTATAAACTCCGGGTCTGAGGACTTGAGTAACTTTATAAGGCCCTTCACAATTTGCACATAGAACTTCCTTTCCTGGAACCTTAGAATTCAGGGTCACTTGTCTTAGGACCCAGTCTCTTAGTTAAAAAGAACGATGTCGAACTTTTTGGTTGTAGTATCTTGTTACCCTCTGTTGATGAGCAGTGGTTTTTATTCTGACCATTTCACTTTTTTCCTCCAACATATCTAACTCTAAACGCAAGCTCTCATCGTTAAATTCCTAATTATAATTGTTGACCTGGAAAGTTGTTATGTTAACCTTTATTAGGATTATCACCTCGCATCCGAAAGTTAGGTTATAGGGAGTCTCCCCTGTAGCGACCTTAGATGTTGCTCGGTACGCCCAAAAGACCTCGGGAAATTTGTAAATCCATGCTGTTTTATGCTCCTTGAGCTTCTTTTTAAAGGCCTTTTTAATGACTTTATTAGCCACCTCTAATTGTCCGTTGGCCTTGGGATGCGCTAGAATTGTGATTCTGAGGTCAATTGTAAAATCTAGCATAACTCTCTGAAATTTGCATTGTCAAATTGCTTTCAATTATCTGTGATTAGTACTTGAGGTATCCCAAACCTATAAATGATATTATGCTTAACGAACGCCGCGACCCTTTTTTCAGTGATAGCAGCCAGTGCTTCGGCTACCACAGAGTACTTAGTGCTTGCATGAGCTTGTGGTAAAGGTTTAATGAGATCGAGCCCTTACTGGGAAAATGGCCAAAGGCTCGTTATGGAAGTTAACTTCTCCGGAGGTTGTCTTGGAATGCAGTCATGCACTTGACACTCATGACAAGTTTTAACTATCTGTGCTGCATCCTGAGAAAGCGTTGGCTAATAGTACCCCTGCCTCAATATTTTGTGGGTTATAGCTTGAGCTGCTCCATGTCCCCCACATATTCCTCGATAGATTTCATCTAAGATCCGAGTTGCTTCCTCAGATCTCAGGCACTTTAAGTAGGGGATACTGTATCCCTGCTTGTATAGTTCTCTATCAACGATGGTATATCTCGCCGACCTGTTCTTAACATTTCTCGTCTGTTCTCTATCTTCCGGGAGTTTACCATCTTAAATGTAAGACCTTATCTCATCAATTTAACAATATTGTGGATCCACCTGAGATATATACCGCGGGTGGTCTTCGTCTCCTGTGTTTTTATGTTCCAGCATCTCTATTAGAACCGAGGCAAGAATACTTCATTTAAAAGTGGAGGCCAGTTTTGCTAGAATGTCTGCCTTAGAGTTCTCAGCTCTAGGAATCTGTGTTTAACATCATCTCCCTAAACAGATCAATGTGCAACGATGGGTTAATTTTATTGGTGAAAGGTTTTATCTGTGGCATTTTGAATTTTTTGGGGAGAGTGAGATTCAGCATTTTTTAAGAAAAAAGGGATCTAAAATAAAACCCCACCTTGGGCGCAGATTTGTCTCCCTTTCGCCTTTCCCTTTACTTTTGGTCTTTTAGCTCCTCGACCAGCTTTTGAATTCGGGCTTTGAGACTATCGAGTCGACCACTATCTTCTTTAGACCTTCTTCGTTTGGATAGGCTTCGTATCGAGCCTTCTCTTTGTCGTTTCTGATCAAGGAATGTCCTCATGTCCTCTCGACTAGGGCCATTGCGTGATCCTCTCTTGCGAATCACCACTAAATTTTCGAGGGAATTCTCGAACATCTGTGGCGGCTCGACCTGAAACTTATCTGTGTCATCATTGTCCTAAGGCTCTTTGAAGGGATAGCCAAAATTTTTCCCTTTTCCTTTTTTTGCGGCAGTGTATTTTCTCCTATTAGTGTCTCGGCGATGCTCTGCTGGGCTATTTATGTGCATTGCGTCAGGCACACCACTTTCGACAGCCTCGACTGGTTTAGGTGTTCTTAACATTAGGGAATCAGCCGGTAGCATATTTTTCATCTGTGCTACTTTTCAGCCAAAGCTTGATTCTACCTATACTTCTCCATGTGTTGTAGTTCATTCTCGACCAACCTTTTAGTCAACCAAGTTATTTCCGTCGTCTTAGGACGGCGAGGGAGTTGGTGCTGTGACAAAGCCTCTGAATCACGATTTACGTCTTCTAATGGTGGCGACTGGTCGCCAACATCTTGGTTAACTGCTGTACGATCATCCATACCATTGTCATTAAGATTCCCCCTCGTCGTTGCTTTGTTCCTCGTCACATATGTCCATGAAGTTATCATGTTTTCCTTCTTGCAGTTTCTTTTGACTTTTTTGTTCAATTTTCTCACAGACGGCGCCAGATGTTAATGCAGCAAAAATCTCTTCCGTGAATTCATACACCAGCAACAATCTTCTCTCATTTTTCTTTTTTAACCTGCAACCACAATCAACGGCTATAGGGGTAAAAAGCTAATTGCCCAGTGAAAACCATCAGATGCTTAAGTCAGGATTTACTTTATAAATTTTGAAAGGAGATCTTAAGGAAAGCTAATAATATATATATTTTTTTAGCTAGAGTTTCATTTCTTTACCTGGTTACCGCTGATCCCCTTTTATAGGTATTATCATCTCCTTAATATGGTAGAATATTATGAAATCTGGTAACTAGAATCTCACTATGCGGGAATCGCGGAAATTCTATAAGTTAAGCATCAATTTTTGGTAGGATTGTATCTCTAGAATTCTTATTATGTAAGAAACTTAATTTGGTAAGAATCATTATTTTGAAAGAATTTGAGAAATATGGGAAGGAGATTAATCCTCTACTAATACGCAATCGTAACGAGATTTCGGTAATCTCTGCTTGGGGATCATTATTCTCTCATGATAAGCCCAGATGTCATACATCTGAGACCTCTTTATGATGTGATCGAGACCTTTGTGAGTTGTAGCCAAGGCCGAGGCCTTGGTGAGCTATGGTCGAGACCTTTATCACACGTCCTTGGGATTAAGTTTGACTTACACCTTCTAATGATGACGAAAAGTCTCAGCTCCTATCACTCCATAAAATCCTTGCCGTGCTCTTTGTCATTATGGTACCAGCCTAAGACCTTTTCATCTTTGGAAAACTCTTCTCTTGATAAGACTTGGACTTCCTGCTAGCTAGTCTCGGGAGACTATTTGTCTCTGCCTACAAATGCGTTACTCTCCTTGGCCTTATGTATATTGGGCTACACCCAACAATATATATACTCCCAACAACTCAAGCTCAAATTTTGAATTTCTCCTCGGTAAAACAGTTTTTTTAAATCCCAAATAAACTCTTTTCTAATTACAATCAAATAACACACACACCAAAAAAAAAAAGAGATTTTAGTATTAAAAACACTCTTTTAACTAACAGAAAAGTCATATTTGTATTAATATAAAAATTAAGCAAAATTTGAAGATATATGAGAACATACTCGTAAAATATTAAAGTGTGGTTTAGGATTTTTTTGACATTGTGAAGTATTAATTACCATAAGATAACGAATAGATTAGTTTGAAATATCTTAGAATTATATCTAACGCTCATGTATATATACTCCCTTCTTCCTACCCCTTTGGTAAATGAAGGTTAATAATTGATTCCTAATAATGAACAACAAATAAATAAATAACTAAGGAATAAGGATCCCCTTCATTGTAATTTGTACAGTCTATTTTAGCTTTAGGATAATCAAAAACATTGAAACCTGCACGCACGTCAACGGCCCAAAAAATAAATAAATAACTTCAAGCATATATTATAAATTAATTCATTTTGACTTGAAATTAAAGGTTATCTTCGTGAGGGTCACGAAGGCATTTTCTGGTGCAAATATAGATGTAGATATAGCACGTAGTTGAACTTACACATTAGCATTATTTAAGGCAAATCCGTACAAGCCTGCTTAATTGGTTGCTATCAATACCAAGAACGGCTGAAAATTAAAGCTGTTTCTTGGTTGTATTGATTTTGGCAGTTGTCGAAAAATCAAATGCTGCTGGTTATTCACATGTTGTTTTCCGCCCGGGTCCATGGAAGCTTGATCATGCCACCGTTTATGGCGACGACACTGCCTCCGAAACCATGGGTATGTAATGTATCTACTCATTTTTCATATGTTAACATATAATAATAACGTGCTTGTATATATTTTACAGTTTCCCTTTTCTTTAAAATTAATGTTTATGCTCATAGTCATACTCATGCTCGTGCACTTAAACTTGCTTTAAGAGTATTTTTCCTAATTCTGTCCAAATGTTTTGTACCATATAATTTATCACTGGGAAATCACTCATTTACTCTCTTTAATTTAATTTTGCATATTAAACATGTAAAGGGCTATCAATAAAAGTATTCAAATGCAAGTGAGCGCAGAAGCAGAATAAACAAGGCGTAGACTTGAACTGCAAAATGCCTACGTAATTGTATGTTAAATTAATGTTATGTTCCCTTGTGTGATCTGTGGATTAACAGGCGGAGATTGTGGGTATGGAAACTTGTTTGTTAATGGGTACGGGACAGCCACAGCTGCTCTGAGTTCTACATTGTTCAACAAAGGATACGCTTGTGGGACTTGTTACGAGATCAAATGCCAGGGCTCGCCTCATTGCTATAAGTATGGCTCTTCCATCACAGTCACTGCTACAAATCTTTGCCCGCCAAACTGGTCCCAGGACTCCAACGCCGGCGGCTGGTGCAACCCCCCTCGTGACCATTTTGACTTGTCCAAGCCTGCATTCATGAAGTTTGCTGACTGGAAAGCTGGCATTGTCCCTGTTCGCTGGCAGGTATATATAGCGTAGCATTAATTAATCATCAGAATGCAAATTGTATTAGTTACCCTAATTTTTGCTGTCTAATAATTCTGGCAGAGTGCCATGCATGAAGACTAGTGGTCTGCGATTCTCATTCCAGGGCAATGGTTACTGGTTGTTGGTGTATTTGATGAATGTTGCAGGCGGAGGAGATTGCCAACATGTGGGTTAAGGGAACCAAAACAGGATGGATTAGCATGAGCCATAACTGGGGAGCTACATACCAGGCATTTGCAACACTTAAGAGGCCAAGCTCTTTCTTTCAAGCTCACATCATATTCATCTGAGGAGACTATTGTAGCTTACAATGTCGCTCCAGCAAATTGGAATGTAGCATTGACTTACAAGTCAAATGTGAACTTCCATTGATATATAATTATACAATCTTTTTTCCTTTCTTTTTTCTTTTTGAAGCCTTGAGGCCTATGTTAATCCCTTTGTTTTTGGAGATCTATCCTTGTCTTGTAATTTGATCCTTATAGGCCTAAAATGAATTTTCACCTCCTATATATTTATGATGAGAGAAGAAGCAATGCAAACAGTTGAACTACTTGTTTTGTTAATTTAGTTTACTCAAATGCTTGTGAAATGTAAAGTTCATATTGCAATTAAAGTGTTAAATAGCTCTATCCATGTTCCAATACTTTCCCAAGTGGCTGTTTTCTACACCCTGCTTCGGGGCCACAAATGGCATCTCTTGCTACTTCTTTTTTCTTTGGATACGTAGTGAAAGAATATGGAAAGCAAGAATATCATTCAATAAATAATAGAATAAGAATAAATGTAACTTGCTAGATTCTTAATTATCTAATGCTAAAGCACAAATATGATTTTCAATTGTTTAGTGGTTAGGATAGACATGGTGTGCAACTGATTAGAATCATAGCCATTTAAAGAGGAGAGGACTTAGCATTAGGTGAAATTTAGTCAACGGGTATGTGTATTGCAACAGTGAAAGAAACCACTTTTTGTTGTTAAGTCTCTGCAGAGAACATCATTTTTTATGTTTCCTTCGCTTTTCTACATTGCGAAATGTAAGAACATATATATGCTTAAGAATGCGAATACAACATCTGTTTGTTTTTAGCAGTAATCAAGAATATATATATGCTTAAGAATATGAAACCACATCTGTTTGTTTTTAGCAGTAATTAATTAATTAATTAATTAATTATATAGTGATAAAAGAGTTTGATCTCATAATTTAGGTACCATGCCTAGTTTTTCTTTGGTGATTGGTTGACCCCCACGGCTAGCAACACTTGAGACCCACAAAGTTGTTGAAGTGGGAGACATGTCATCAACACAATTAGAAGGTATTTATCTATTGAAAACCCAAAAGATAGAACTATATCTATATCCCTTCATTTTATTACTAAGCACGCTACCTCCTTTTCATCTTCCTTTTGGCATGTTGTGTCATCATCAACCCACGCTCCAAATCATTTCTCTCAGCCTTTTTCATATGACCCTAAGTTTTTCTATTCATCCTCCAAATTTTCCTTAGACAAATTACAGTTGTATTAAGCTTTTTCTTTTTCTTTTTTCATTTGTTAAAGGTAATGTACCGCATCTGACATACCCACACAAATTTATAAGTATGACTGCGATACACTTAATAGGGTACTGATACTAGATGCTGATTGACTTGAACTTTTTAGCTTCATTAGACATGAAACCTTACGAATAAGACTTTAAATCTGTATCAATACATACCTTATATTGTAACAAATCCCACGATATCATATACTGTTTTTGGTAACTAGGATTAATGAAGAAACAGCAACAGGCATCTAATTTTCAGGCTTTAGTGAGGATTCCATGCATCTAAGCAGCCTACGTGGCAAGTTCTGATTGCATCAAAAAAATTCTGGAAACTGCAAATGTAAATGCGTACACAATATCTCTTTTGGGTCAGAACTGTCTATCACTGCCACCTAAAGTATATTCTATTCAAGACTGATATTATGAACTAAAGAAGAAACTGTTTCTTTTTTTATATTTTTACTTACTTTCTCTTCAATCCAAAGCTTCTCTGAACTATTTATAAAATACCCCCAACAGTGCAAACTTTCCTCTTTTCAACTCTATTCCTGTTACATCTATAGGAAAACAAGAAGCTGATCCAGAACTAGTTTTCATGGAAATCAAGATCTTCATCATCTTTTAGTATACAAGTCAACAGAATTAGATAAAAAGCAAGCTACTCTTCTAGCCAACTTCTTTTTAGCCAATCTGATCAATTCCTCACATGGGATCTCTTCTCTCTCTCATATTGACAATTCTTTCATTGGCTTCATTAGCAACAACGGAAACTGAAGCTCAAGATATCAAATCAGCTCGTCTTCTCGATCTTCTCATCAGAGACTACACATTCAAATCCTTTAACACGCACTTGAAGACAGGAACACTGCACAATGTAGATTTACCAGCAAATCTCTCCGGCATCAAAGTAGATACAGTGAGGTTTAGATGTGGCAGTCTGCGAAGATATGGTGCGCGGGTTAAAGAATTTCATTTAGGTATTGGCGTAATTGTGCAGCCGTGTGTGGAGAGAGTCATGATAGTCAGGCAAAACCTGGGTTATAACTGGTCTTCTATATACTATGCTAATTATGATTTATCTGGTTATCAACTCGTGTCACCTGTTTTAGGCCTTTTAGCTTATAATGCTGGCACTAATGTCAATTTCAATAATCAGTTTCAGCTTGGGATTCTTGCCATTAAAAAGACAATTACTATAGATTTTAGCAATACTACGAGAGTCAACAACATATCAGAAATCAAGCCATTGTGTGCTAACTTTCAAGGAGATGGGAAAGTGACGTTAACAAACCAGGTATCACCCTATGTGTGTGTTGCAACAAGGCATGGTCATTTCGGTTTGGTCGCTGAATCACCACAACCAGAACAAGTTAAGAAGAACATCAGCCGGTGGAAACTGGCGGTCGGGACAACGGTTGGTTCTGCTGTGGGTGCATTTCTTTTGGGGATGCTTTTGGTGGCTATGTTTGTTAAAGTAAAGAAGAAAGCAAGAATGGAAGAGTTGGAGAGGAGAGCATATGAAGAGGAGGCTCTTCAGGTTTCGATGGTTGGGCATATCAGGGCTCCTACTGCACAAGGTATCAGAACAGTACCTACAATTGAGCATGAGTACATACCTTACCCTTCCTGAAATTTTCCCTTTTGTTTTTTTTTTTTTTTTTTTGTGTCTTCTGTATGATTATTCTTTTGTAACATTAGTTGAGAAGAAACTTTATTGGATTTGAGAAGAAAAGATACAGGGACAACTCTGTTTCTCGATGAATTATTCCATTTTCTCAAGTTTGGAACTTTTTTTTTTTAATTAACCATTGGATTTTTCATATGAACTTGTCAAAAGTATTTGGGGTTCACTACAATCTAAATCTGGATGGAAATTTTCTGCAATTTAGACTATAATATAGATTAAGGAGAGTGAGTGAAGGACATATATACGAATGAATGTGACATCATTAGACTAAATGGAATTTAATTCACTAAGTAAGAACACTTTGTTTACTGTCTTGGTTCAACAGGAAGATTACTGTACTCTGGGCAGTCCAATTCGGTAATTTGGAAATGAGTGATGCTATTAATATCCCTTTATTACTCTCATAAAACTTCAAATTTATTTATTAAAACACATTTTTAATTAACATAGTATCTTTAATTTCATATTATAATATATTCTGCATGTTTCTTTCAATGATTCTATTTGACTGAAAGATATTATTAAGACTGCAGAAAAATTCCAAGCAAATTTATAATCTTACAGCCTTTGGTTTGAAGATAAGGACCATACACTCTTCCGTGCAGAACATAGTAATAGTAGTAGCCTATTGTCAAATTTTAAGCATTATAGGGAGAGTGTAAAGATATTGTACAGTTTTAGAGATGGGTGTTTTGCTGTTGTCCATCACAAAATTAAAATTGGTCAAAGAGTATACTCATTTTTCTGATGAGATTAAGGTAGATTGAAATTAGATATTATACGAATTTTGAAAAATTAATTCTTAAAGAGTACATATTTGTGGGTGTCGCATGAATAACTTTGCAAAGGCAAGTATGGATCCTCATGACACTTATTACTTTCAAAACGATAATTTTAATTGTGCTTTATAAAATAAGAATAAAAATAAAATTGAAAATTTTTCTTTTACATTTTCAAAGTTTAAGAAGTTGTTTCATAATATTTTTAAAAAACTATTTTATGAAAATGGAAACTGTAATGTGTGAAGCACATTTACAAAACACATTTTGCAGAGCTTCATATACTACAAATCATGCAAGAATTAATATTTTAATTGTATGAGTTAATTTAATAAATATTAATTGCTCAAAATATATTAAATATAGTAATGTTATCTTTTTTAATTTAAGAATTATCTTACTTTTAATATTGCTAAGTATATCAAATAGAGACAAATAATAATTGAATTATTATGATATATTATTTTAAATACGATAAAAAAAAAAAAAGTATCACAAGATTAACCAATTAACAATTATTATTTAATTCATAAAAATTAAAAAGTGAAATTTTATTTTATATATTTTATGAATATAGTAAAAAAAAAAAAAATGGAAACAACGAATCAAATGTTTTTTAAACCTGTTTTTTAAAAATAAAAATAAAAATAAAAACAGAGTTTAAAAATGATAATGAAGGGGCCCCAGGGTTTTTTGAGTTGGGCCGGGTAGGTGTACGCTTAATCGATCCTTTTATTTTGTTAGGTCAGGCCCAATAATTATGGTGTGACTGACCCTGTCGAATCAAACACAACCGATAACCGAATGTTGACGTCACTAACACTACACTACACTACACCAGCCACGTTAATTTATACAAAACTGAATTGATAAAATCAGTCATTAAAAATGAAAATTAGATTTATCGAGTAACCAAAATAAATTGAAATAATATAAAATCAAAATAAATAAATAACATTGTCAATCAATCCAACAATAGACAGAAAATCCAAATTCATTGTCTTAATTCTATTGGCTTTATCTAAACGATGATGCGTATTTATATTGGGTCAAATGTAAGTTCTTGAATTATTAATAGCCCTAAAACAGGAATAGTAAAGTTTACCATTCACTCGGCTCTGTCTTTGCATTGCTAAGGGTAATATCAAAGCATCAACTACAAACGTACACTGACCCTCCACCTGGGCCCCACCCAATTCTAATTTTCGCCCAAAAAAAAAGAAAAAAATACTCTTTTACCTGACGTTTTGATTCTGTTAGTTGCCGAGCTTTCCCGGGAAAACCAAAAAAAAAAAAAAAAACAAACAAACAAAAAACCGAATAAAGAAAGGTGAAGGAAAAGGAAAAGAGGAAAAAACATTTAACACAATTATTTAACAAAGCTCTTAAGTCAAATCAATCTAGAATCTGTCTTGGGTCTTTCTCTCCAGGGTTCCTCTAAATAATTATCCTCCATGGACGATTCCACGGTAACTCCACAACTGAATGTCCCACTGACAATGTCGCTGTCATCATTGACCCCACCGTCGAAACATATCAGCCACATGATCAACTCCAACCACCATCAATCGCCGTCCCGAACAATCTACTCCGACAGGTTCATTCCCAGCAGATCCAGCTCCAATTTTGATCTTTTCAACATCTCGCAGCCGTCGCCCAACACTTCGGCCCCTGTCGACTCCCAGAAGGATGATAATTCCGGGACCTATACGGCTCTTCTACGGGCCGCTCTATTCGGGCCTGAGACCCCCGACAAAAAAGACTTGTCCGGGCCGCCTTCGGGAAGGAATATTTTTAGGTATAAATCGGAAACTAGGCGGTCCTTGCGGTCGCTTTCGCCTTTTGAATTCGGTGATGACGTAGCATCTGGAGCCACTCACAGTCCCGTCAAGGCTCCCAGGAAGGTCCCTAGGTCGCCTTATAAAGTGGGTACTTCTTGGATTTGTGAATGTGGAATCTTTATGATTTTCTTATGCTTTCTTTATTCAAAAGATATTTATATTTTTGTACGCGTGGGCTAGATATTGGATGCACCAGCTTTGCAAGATGATTTTTATTTGAACTTAGTTGACTGGTCGTCGCATAATGTGATGGCTGTGGGGTTAGGAAATTGCGTATATTTATGGAATGCTTGTAGCAGCAAGGTGACTTTTCTTTTTCTTGTTATGCGAGTTCGTTTAATTTTTTACATTGTTTTTTATTCTCTTATGAAAATAAAATTGGGATGGAACTCATTTTAGGTGACAAAGTTGTGTGATTTGGGGATTGATCATAGTGTGTGTTCAGTGGGATGGGCGCAGCGCAATACACATTTAGCTGTTGGAACTAGCCACGGGAAAGTCCAGGTTGGAGATGATCATTTCGTTAAATTTTACAATACATTGTAATTTTGATTATATTCATGTGATTATTATATATATGTTTGTTTTGAAGTTTCCTTCTCTTGTTATTGTCTAGAGCTGATTGTTTGTTCAGTGACAGTAATGTACATGCTAAAAGAGGGCAATGGGTGAAATAAGCTTTGAAGACATAGTATATAGTCCTCAAGTTAACCAGTGGGATGTTTAGAAATACTTTTAGGAATGAGAAGTAATAAATAGTGTAAAATAATGGCGGTGTTCTGTTCATGTCCTGATTAGATTGTGTATATGTACCGAAACTCTTGTGGAAACTTTCAATTTGTCTGAGAAGATGGAAGAAACGGGGTATCTCTTTGGTGGTTAATGTTGTATTCTTCTTAATTTTTTAAAAATATTTATATAACAAATGTTTCAGATAAACTGTTGCATCTTTAAATATTATTATAATAGATTTCTTGCATATTCTACCTCATAGCATTTTGACTAGCTGATTCTGAAGTTGCTTCTTGCCATGTAGATATGGGATGCATCTCGCTGTAAGAGGGTAAGAACCATGGAGGGCCATCGATTACGTGTTGGGGCCTTAGCCTGGAGTTCATCGTTGTTGTCTTCTGGTAGCAGGGATAAGAGCATTCTTCAACGAGATATACGTGCTCAGGATGACTTTGTCAGTAAACTCTCTGGACACAAGTCAGAGGTTGGACTTTCCTACATTTTCTTCAGCTTGATTGTTTTACTTGGGTAGTTATTTTTACTTGAGAACTTTTAAATTATATGCAGTATCTTTGTTCTGATATTACTTGCCCTGTCTTTGGTGTCATGGATCCTGCTCCCTTCTCTTCGAATAACCATATATGCTATTACTGTTTGCATGTTCATTCAATTTGATGTATACATATTTCCAGATTTTCTTATACTGGAAAGAAATTGTTTGTGATATAGGTTTGTGGGCTGAAGTGGTCTTATGATAATCGTGAACTAGCATCAGGTGGAAATGATAATAGAGTATGTGATGCATTTCTTTCTTAATGCCTAACTTATTTTTTCACTTATTTCACTGCAAAATATCTCATTCTGCAAGAGCTGATGGTATTTCCCATTAATATGCAGCTTTTTGTATGGAATCAACATTCAACTCAACCAGTGTTGAAATACTGCGAGCATACTGCAGCTGTAAAAGCAATTGCATGGTCTCCCCATATTCATGGACTTCTTGCATCTGGAGGTGGTACTGCTGACAGATGTATTCGTTTCTGGAATACAACCACTAATACACATCTAAGCTGTATGGACACTGGCAGTCAGGTAATTTGATTGCTCTTTATTTGCTTTAGCATAATTAATTTCCATTTAATTTAGGTCCTATACATGTCATGCGATAGGAGAACCTTTTCATATATGTATTTTTTATGTCATTGTTACATTATCATGAAGAATATAGAGAAGAGGTGAAGTGAGGAGGACTGGTATTCTTGGATCAATGGTGGCACCCGAGTATTAGAAAAATATATTTGGCTTTTTATTTTAGTGATAAATAGTGATTTTTTCTTTATCATCACATGATCTATCAAAAATGCCTTTTGTAGATTATTATATCTGAGATTTGTCATGTAGTTTGTACGATAGTTACTGTTGGTTGAGAAGTTTATTTGGCCCATTGGAGGGAGTCACTTAAAGCCAAGTAGACTTTCACAGTTAACTATTAAAACAAAGTGTTGCAGAGATGGTGCTATCTAATGCAATTGAAACTAATATTGTGCAGAAGCAAGTGAAAAAACTAATGCTCTTCAGGAGATTATCTGTATGGGTTGGTATATTATTGGATTAGACTTGTATCATGGAAAGCGGGGCAATTGAAACCAAATTTTCTTGTTTCAGCTATTTCTTGTGTGCTATTTAAGAATTGAAGAACATAGTTACTGCATCAGTTATTATTTTCTGGCTTCCAGAATTATGAGACACTAGAAATTTGTCAATTCTAGTTATTACCTACTTTGCATCAAGAGATGGGAGGTTTGCACTTTTTTAGCTTGAGTTTGATTGCTTGAGTTTTGCATTCATGACTTTACCATTCACAAAACTCTCACCTTTTTCGTGCTTTTTCGTGCTCTTGAAAGAGCCTTGTCAATTGTCAATAATGAGATAATGGAAGGGGCAACCAATGTAAATGCTAAGCATAGCCAGTCCTCAACGCCATCTGGTCTCTTAGTGCCTCCTTTCCATAGATTTGGTAGCAGGGTGACTCACAGATTTGATCTTGCTATGGAATGCAAGGTCTGTTGTCAGGCCAAAAGAATTTAGAAAAAAGAAAGAGAGCAAGAAAGCAAAGCAGAAAAGGCTCACCTCCTTTACTTGAATGTAGAAATATTGACCTTTATGTCATGGATTTGTGCTATGTTTGATGAGGAGACATCATATTATAATCTTCTGTCCACTCAGTAGATGACTCTCTCACTTCCATATACATGTTGTGCATGCTTAGATTGATGTATTGATTCCTGCTTTATCCATGGCAGGTATGCAATCTTGTGTGGTCTAAGAATGTCAATGAACTTGTCAGCACCCATGGATACTCCCAAAACCAGATAATAGTTTGGAGATACCCTACCATGTCAAAGGTACTGTAGTTACAAGAGTAGGTGTAACAATTATCTTGCTATCATCTTTTAGTTCTTAAATTTGTTTCTGCAATGCAGTTGGCAACTCTGACTGGCCACACATATAGAGTTCTTTATCTGGCCATTTCACCTGATGGACAGGTAGTTCATTCTTCTTTGTTACAATTATCCTAGTGCTTTGCTTATAATATACTAAGTCAGTGTGGCCATCAATAAGTGGAGGAAGGTTTAAAATACTACAAGTAGTGGGGGATAGTTTCTCCAGGAAATATTGCAAGATAATGTTTTGGCTCATATCAAAAAAAATGTTGGAGACTTTTCTTTGGATATTTTACATATAAAGAGATTTTAAGTTAGCCGAACTTGGTAGGAAGCAACTCTTTTATGTTTGTGCTTCTTCTCTTCATAATTCGATTATTTTTGTTACAGACAATAGTCACAGGAGCAGGAGATGAAACACTCAGATTTTGGAATGTGTTCCCTTCCCCTAAATCTCAGGTAAGTAAATCATTCAGAAGGATGAGAAGTTTTTAAGACTGATGTGAGATACTGAAACTCTTTTTCGCCTCCCTTGACAACTGAAAAGTCTAGAAGTCTTTTCTTCATATACTGATAACTTAGTCCAACAATTGTCCCTTGGAACTGAATTCTTTGTTCTTGCGGACATTCAATTTTTAAATTTACAATTTCAATTCACATTGACAGTCTGGACAACAATCATGTAGTTTGGGAAAATTTAAGTCCATATTAGTAGTGGTGATAGTTGTTCTTAATTTCAGTAAAAGTTTGTTGACTCTATACCAAGCTTCAGACTGAGAGAAAACTTACATTTGGTTTTGACCTGCAAATGTAGAATACTGACAGTGATATTGGAACATCATCCTTTGGAAGGACTACAATTCGGTGACCGTTTACGTGCTTGACATTCTTCAAACTCTTTCACAATCTTCCCCTGTTAAAGAAAATAGTATATCACTTGCTCGGAAAGTTCTTCAGATGGGTTCCACTTGAATCAACCCGAGTAGCAAAAGGTTTGCTGGAACCTGGAGAGCTAAAGATGTGAATAGAACTTATATATAATGTCCTGGTACCGGCAAATTGATGATTTGGTTTTTTTTTTTTTTTAACTTAAATAGATTTATTTATTGATGTATAGTGGGAGAAGTTAATCAGTTATTGTTAACTGCTCCCTTTACATTGTACATTAAGATAAGAGAGTAGTACGGTTACCATTGATTTGGAATAATGCGGCTTTTTAACTTTTTGTAAATAAATTTATTATACTCGCACTTCACAATGAATTCTATATTTCTTCAACATGCTCGAGTGTTTCAGTTAAAAAGTTCTGGATAATCTCTTTTCTTTTCACATGGTAACTAAGAATATTGCATACAGGAATCAAAAATAAAATTGATCAAACTAATATTTTCCAGGATCTTACATTCAACCATGAGCATACAAATACATAAAACAGAATGATTCTATTTGGTCTTACCAGACATATGAGCAGAGTGCTTTTGAATTGATGATTCTATTTGGTCTTACCAGACATATGAGCAGAGTGCTTTTGAATTGTTGGGGGATTCTTGTTGAATTGACACTTAAATTGATTTGTTCTGTTCAAATTTTACATGCAAAATATCTTCTAACACTTTGAGCCTGTAATCCTTTGATGAAGATGATCAAGTTTGTTGTTGATGTAGGCTGTACTATTGTTGCCGGGTCCCGTGATTTTCATTTTAATGGGGGAGCATTTGTGATCATGGTATCAAGCTCATTGGTGGAAAACAACAGTTGCAGATCCCTTGACATGGTTCTAGTAATTCCCAGTTGCTTATTGAAGTTTCTTCCTGGCGGGTCCCTCCTTCTTTGCTACTACTAGATCGCTCAACAGCTTCTTTTAGTGCACCCCAGCATTCCATTCTATTGAATTCAGGTATGTTTGAATGAAAATAAACGCAGACCA
>JAXCLQ010000011.1:8081397-8094450 GCA_035584115.1 Cedrela odorata
TGATTGCTTAAAAGTTAACTTAAACTCAACTATTTTAACATAAAATAAACTAACATAAAATCTAAACCTAATAACTTATATAACATTTTTTGTTTTATCATCACTTAACTCTCTTGCCATTAAATGTTGGATATACCTTTTACCTGCACTACTACATTCTATTTCAATATCGTAAACAACATAACTAAACATCATTCTCTTAAAAAAAAAAAAAAAATTGTTTTAATTATTATCCTTTTTTCTAATAAATCTCTCAGTGAAATATAAAAAAAAATAATAAAAATACAGTCATTTAACTATAATTATTTCTTTAACTACTATCGATCATTATCCTTCTGCACTTCTAATAAAATGGTAAAAAGCCTTAAATATGATCATTTAACTATAAATATTTTTTCATCTTCCATCATATTGAACATTATTGAATTAATAATTTCTTTTAGAAACAAGTTTTTTTTAAAATTAAAGTTAATAAAATCTTATATAAGATCTAATATCACATAACAAATTAGGCATTGATTACACTATGATTTATTAGTGTTATAACCACGTCTATATCATTGTTTACTTGTTAAATATTTTTCTGAAAGTACGAATGTTATTATGGGGTCTCAGACACTCGCTTAATTTGTCCAAGGGAAGAGACATGTCGTGCTTATCTACAAATATTAATCACTCTTCTTTAAATTTTTGACAAATATTTTAAGAATAATGGTATAAATACAAATTTTTATACAAATTAACATATAAAATTAAATTTTTTCACATGTCTTGTATAGTTAATTTTTTTTTTTAGTACCATAAATTTCCATTGACTCCCTTAAAATATAGGAAATATGAGAGGAGTCACAAGATCGAGGATATTTAATCAGCAAATTTGTTTCTACAAATAAACAAATTGTGAGTTGACACCAAAATTAAATATCAACAGTTTGTACTGTAGGCAGAAAACATAATAAAAAAACCAACTTACTGTAAGTAGACACGAGATGACGAAGGAAAAAAGTTCTCTAAAGCAGACAACAGTGAAGTAGACAATAAACAGTACAGCAAAAACGAAGGATGAAGCAGACAACGAACGGTGAAGCAGAGAACGAAATTACTTGCGTGATGTTAAAAAAAACTAGAAAATGACAACAACAAAAATAAATAATAAATAATAAAAAGCAGTCGTAAAGGTTGCCATCGGCTGCCAGTCGCTACCACTAACCGCCACGCACTCATCGTGCTCAAAAAATCTAAGTCAACCACTAGAGTCAAAAAGGGTTGGCTACAAAATCCAAATCGAGCTTCACTTCGCTTGAAACACAACCCTTGAAATCAAGGAAACTCGTACGCTCTCACTAATGATTCACAGTGATCCGCCTCACCACCTCCACTAATCAATCTCTCGACTCTCGCTCCACTTACTCAACCCATCTTAGCCATCGTTCACCACGCAGGTCGCCGGAATCGCGAGTAAAATCACAAAGACCCCGCTACTTCTTTTCGCGTTTTGCAGCCCAACCACAGTGATTCAAACAAAAATACTACCACTAGTGTATTTTTTGCAATCAAAACTTCAAGATCCGTCTCAACACCGGGCTATTCCGGCAATTGTTCGTCGGCTACATCATTGAATGTATATTTACAGTTACGCCTATAGTGAAATAGTAAATTACGAGCACATCTCTAAATGAAGGAAACCTCGAAGTTTTGTCCTCTATATAACATTGATGGGAAATTTACTTTTAAGCCCTCAGATAGATGGTAAACTACCATTCTTCTTTAAATAAAGGCAAAACTGTACAGTAGTCTTATGTCTAACATTTATGAAAAATTTATTGTCAAGTCTGTCAGATATATCGTAAGCTATTTACGAATATAACCAAAGCTAGTAGTTTAGTCCTTTATCTGACATTGGTAGGAAATTCACTATTATTCCCTCCAAAAAGAAAAAAGAAAAAAAAAAAAGAGATAAATTCTGTATTCTTCTATGAATAAAGGAAAATATGACACCATGAAGTTCCCAAACACTGAAAACACAACCAGATTCTCTTTTTAATTATCTTTTTTATTACATTTTTTCAGTGTTTTGGCAGAAAAATTGAAATACAAAACCCTAAAACCGACCAAAGGAGCCACAAGGGTCAAGGATATCCAAATTAGCATTTTTGTCCCCGCAGAGAAATAAATTGCGAGTTGACATCTAAGAGTAAGAGGTGAAAATCTAAATATCAACAAAAGTTATTTATTTTCCTGACTTAATAGAGAGGTTTTTAGACATTTTTAACTTCATGAAGAAAAAAAAAAACCAATTTTACTCTTCTTATTTCATTCAAACTCAAGGACGAATACAAAGAAATATTTTTAGGAAATTCGATGATGGCACAATGTTGCAGGACTAAAGTTCATTTGGTATAACTTTTAAAGTAGAATTTGTTGGAGTATATTTTATGTTAGTTGCATTTAATAATTGGTTATTTGGTTGTGAAGAACATCTTTCTAATGAAAATTATGTATTAGAGTCATATTTTGTATTTTATTTATATTATTTATATTCTTATCTAGATAGAATTTCTTTACTAATTTTGTCATGAATTTAACCACCCTATCGCAAGTTTAAGAATTTATCTTCTTTACATTATCGCTTTCTCAAATTATATATCTCATGTCATTAATAAAATCATCAACAAAGAAATAATTCTTTTTTGTTTTTTTTTGTATTGATTTGTTTCAAGATTATATTTATAAAAATTAAACCCAACATTTTCTTAAGATCAAAAGAATCATGATAAAGATCAACTTACGATACGGTAGTTGAATTATTGGATAAATACACGAGGAAAATCACAATAGATCTGTCGTAATCAACTAGAGGCGTAGATTTTTGAGGACTAGCTTGCTCTGTAGTTCAGAAACTTTTTATTTATTTAATTACAAAATTGACTTTCATAGTATAATTACATAATTATCCTGATTTATTTACAAATTTATAAAATAATAAAAAAAAGTATACTTTTTAATCTTCGTTAATCTCTTTTCTTTTTTTTTTTCTTCCATAAGCCATCCGTCTCTGTTTCTCTAAGTTTCAAAAAAAAAAAAAGAAGAACTATTGTAAGGTTATTTTTTTTAACTATCTAAGTTCTTATGTTATAATTTTATATTTAGTTTTATTTTTTGACAGCTAAATGTATTTATTTTATTTATTACATATATTCTAGAAAAATACAAACAATAATTTAATTTCTAAGAATTTTCATTGTATAAATGAATGTGACCAATAATTTAATTAAAATATGTATTATATAGGATGTAATTTTTAACATTATTTGCATTTAGTATCATGTGTTGTTTGATAGTTTCTATTTTATCAAACATTTTTTTGTGATGTTTGTTTATGGATTATTATTTGGTCTTAAAAATTTGTTTGTGACCATATGGGTCACATAACTTGAAAGTAATTAACCATTTTTTCTTATCAAATTTACATGTATGTATGGTTCATTGTTCACAAAATTATTGCCTAATAAAATTTGTTGCATCCCAAAGACTAATAAATAGTTTGAGCATTTAGTTTTTTATACATGAACTTGAACAAGGGGTGCATCCTTTTTTTTTTTTTTTTTTCCAACGTGCAATTGAGTGAATATGAGATTTCTTTTTTTATTTTGTGTACTCTCCATATTTTGTGATTTGTTTTTAATTTGTTATTATTGTAGGCTGTGATATCAAACAATCAATCACTTAAACGAAAAAAAAAAAATCTTTTCTTATTTTAAGAGAGCAGATGATGGTTAATCAATAGGTGAGACACCATCTTCATTTCAAGTCGATATTGTAATTTCTAATGAGGAGCATGATTCTAACTTTCAATAGGTTAAAATTGAAGAAGTTAATAATACTTATCTTGAACGTGATCCGGGATTACATCGTCAAACATGAGCATATTCTGTTGATCAACGTGACGATGTTCGAAGGATGTACAATCAAATGGGACCATGTCTACCTAAAATAGGGGTATATCCATGTTCTTCATATAGAAGTTAATACTGTTGATTTCAGCATTCTTGATTTATATAATTGCCATGGCTGAAGTATTCTGAAGCAAAAGATTGTGCATTTTATTTTTCATTCTTTCTTTTTTTATAGTGATTCATACAAGTAAAAAATATTACTGTTGAGGAGTTTTGAAGTTGGATGAGAGTTACATGTGGAAATAAATGTACTTTTTTGCAGCATGAAAGGGATTCTTCTTTACAACAAAATTTGGCTATTCAAAGTCTGATAGTCTAAGAAACCCATCTCGACACATCAAAAAATTATATGAATGCACAATTTTCACAAGTAATCTTAGAAAATTGATTTCGATTGAAAACCACAATACAAGCTATCATGTGGCTTGCAAACAAGCATATGCTTTTAGAGGTCATGATAAATCAGATCGTTCTACCAATCCTGACAATTTCATTGCAATGATAAAGCATTCAACATCATTGAATAAAGAAGTAGCTAAAGTTGTCTTAGAAAATACTCCAACGAATGCTAAGTATACGTCGCCCGATATTTAAAAGCTTTTGAATATTCTTGCTAACAAAATGCGAAACAAGATATGTGAGGAGGTTGGTGATGTTAAATTTTGTATTTTAGTTGATGAAGCACTTGGTGAATCTAATAAAAAGTAAATGGCTATCATTTTAAGATATGTTGATTCTGATCGGTTTGTTCGAGAATATTTTTTGAAGTTGTAAGTGTCAAAAAAACTACATTATCAATACTTAAAGAAACTGTAATATCCTTACCAGATACAATCTTTTAGTTCAAGATATGCGATGTCAGAGGTACAATGATGCAAGTAACATGCAAGATGAATAGAAGGGATTACAATTTTTGAAATATTATTCGTATATATATATATATATAAATATATATATATATATATATTATGTATATTATTTTTCTCATCGACTTCAACTTGCATTAGTTGAAGCATCTAAAGATGTGCATGATGTGTGACTATTGTTTTTCAGCATTCGGGATTTTTTCAATGTTTTCACATATTTTGAAAGTTTTTCTGAGTTAAAATTTGTCAAAGTTAAAATTATAGTGATGATAGCTACTAGTACAGAGGTCAATTAAATTTATACTTTGCAACGACTTAGCTACTTGTTGGAGCTCTCATTTTACATATGTTAGCAAGTTAATTGATAAGTTTGGTATTGTTCAAAGTGTTATGGGAAAATTGATTGAATGTTGATCTAAAAAAAACATACGTAGGAAAGCAAAAGGTAAATATGAAGTAAGGATATCCTTTAAAATTATTTTCATCTTGCATTTATTAAATAGAGTGTTGGGAGTGAGTGATTTGCTTTGTCAAGCTATGCAAATGAAATCTCAAAACATCTAAATATTTATTTAGTCTCAGCAACAATAAATAAACGTCTTCCAAAGAAGTTGCATTGGAATTATCGCATCATTTTGTAAAAAAAAATACAATAGATAAGTCCAATACGAATGCCTTATTATATGAAATGTATAAGGCATCTTTGTCAACAGAGTGATTATAATATTACAATTGAGCATTATTAACACTTTGATTTGTTCAACGCTGTAATAGATGTTTAATTAACAAAATCGAATTATAGATTCACAAAACAAACAATGGAACTCCTAGCATAGCTTTAAATCCTATTGATGCATTCAATCTTTTAAAATTGAAGATATTTGCAATCTTGCTGAGAGATTTCATCCTCAAGATTTCACTTAGATTGGCTAACATACTTTAAAAAGACAATTGTATCGTTTTGAGATTGATGTACCTTATCTTATAGAGTTTAAGAATATTTATTCTCATTCTGATTTATGTCGACAATTAGTTGAAACAAAAAGGTCACAAATTTATTTGTTAATTGATAGATTAATTCGTTTAGTGTTGACCTTCTTGTTTCGATAACAACAATAGATCAAGCATTTTCAACAATCAAGATACCACTTCCTAATAAGATGGATGATGATTTTCTTACAACTTGCATGGTTGTCTATATTGAATAAGAACTTGCTAAAAATATCGAATCAGATTCGATAATAAATAAATCTCAATTAGCTCTTTAAAAAATCACGGAGGACAGCTTTGAAAGTGTTTCGTTACATTTGCACTGCATTTCTTTTTTTTTTTTTATTTTTTATTTTTATTTTTTTTTATAGAAAGTGCATTTGAGGGGTAAGATTTATTATTCCCTCTATCTTTGATTTTTATTTTATTAATGAAATTCTACCGAGATTCATTAAAGAAAAAAAAAAAACATTACGTAAAAAAATATTGAATTAGAGAAAAAATAATCCTGTCTATCAAAAGTTTCTGACTACGCTACTATAATCGACTAAATATTCATTTTATATAAGAAAAAAATTATGCCATGGTTACTTTTTCTTTTAATTATTATTTTTTATTATAAATAAAAGCTTGTAAAAAGTTTTCAATATGAGTAGAAATATTGAGAATTTCTTTAGTTTGAGGATTTTATGTATGTCTTTTTTATAAAAACATTTAAGTTGAATATAACAACAAATGATCACCTTGTTTTGCTAAAAGGAAAATCAAAAGATAAAAATAAGAATAAAAAGAGAGTATGCTAACTTTTCTAGCCAAGCCAAAATGCACACTAGCATAATCTTGCAGAAATATACAGTCTTCACACACGTAAAATTAAACTAACAACATTCTCCATAGTATGTCTGATAAGAATTTTATTTAGGGCTTCACAATTATTATAATCAAGATGCAAAATCAAAAATCACCAAATTAAGAAGAAAGAAGAAAAAAGATTAGGAAATCCTGTAATTGCGGCTGATTTTTTAGCAGCAGCACATCAACATCGCGGATTAGCTCTAAGAGTTTTAGGGAACTCGGCTCTCAGGTGGTCCTATGAACAATTCTGTCTCTACATCCATCCTTCGTATGTTAACTACTTCTTGCTCCGGTGACTGTTGTCGCGGTTGCATTCGGCACTGAAATCGTCAATCATGAACTCATCAGTTTTATACAGACAAATCATTCAGTTTTCATATATATAAGCCCTTGTATTCGCAATTTGACATGCCCTGTTGGAGGAAATAATAATCATACATGAGAAGGAATTATTCTAAGGGGAAATTAAGAGGGCAAGAACAATGGCATTAATTCTAAATTGTGAACGATGATGTGCGCAGAAGACTGGAGTTGTTTGAGATGCCAATTTTTAAGGAAATTAGAGCTGAAAAATATACCTTTTCTCGCAAATTTGTATTTTCTTGGAAGAGGATTTTCTCCTGTATTATTGGAATGCAGATGTAACAGAAATCAGCAAGAAATTAACAACACTGAAGTCTCAGGATGAATATGGACATACAAAATGTTCACCTTTTCCTTTAGCTTCTCAATCTGTTCTCTAAACAGCTGATTCTGAAAGAAAAAAAAAAACACAAAAGCCAAGTGCAGGCGTAAACTATTAGTTGCTAAGTTATATCAATATACAGTACATAATTAAAAATAAATTTCGTATCATATATATGCCTGGAAAGATGTAGGCAGGCGGCATCAAGCATCAAGACAATATGCTAGTTATATATTTTTCAAGAATATATAATTCAGCCTGATCATAATCAATATCAATTGTCGTAATTGTGGCAATTAAACTGTAAGTTATCCTAACCTTACAAGAAAGAAAATAAAAATAAAAGTAAAAATGTTCAATAATGTACCTTTCTTGCTCTAATTCTGCTTAAACTTTGTTCCAACTGGATCTCTAGCTGTTGTAGCTCATCAATTGAACACGGTTCCAGTCCATCTCCCAGGAGTTTTCTGCATTAATACCCACGGTTTAAAAGATCAGCACAAATTTATGGCTGACTCACGCAAAATAAAAATTGTCTTAGATATTGAACCTTTTGGTGACTTCAAGAAATTCAATCTTCCTTGCCAAGCTAGAAGTTTCTTCCTTCACGTGCTGGATTAAAAAACCAATCAATATCATTGAAATAAAGAGATTAAATTGTCTTTTCAAAATGGCATTGGGAAAATATTAAGAGTAATTACAAATATGCAGCTAAGAAATAAGATGCAGGTCAATTAATAATTTTTCCTTTATATCATCTTTCACCCAGAGAAAGAAAACATGTATATATACATATAGAGAGAGAGAGAGAACATTTGCAGTGTCTTGTTTTGGAAACCTCATCAAAATCACATAATCGTCAACTCACTCCGTATTAATTTTGCAACATTCTGATATTCCTTTTTTATTTTTTTGAAAAATATTCTGATATTCTCTTGAAGGAAGAGAAAGGTAAAATTTTGAATATAGGAAAAAGGGAAAGTCACATATTCCAAGATAATTATGCTTATACACATACGACAATATGTCAGAAAACGTGCAATCAAATCAAAGTAACCATTAAAACAACAACAAAACTTTGCAGTTAACTTATATGTTCAGTTACCAGACTCTACACTTAGGAGTTAGGTGTCAAGAAAAAGTAGATCATCCAGTAAATATGCTTCCTTCTAGTGAAATCAGATCTCTGGGTTTCGATACATTTACATGCATTGCTAAGTACACTTCAACATTATAGCAAGCTGATATATCTGCAAAACTCTTTCATTTTCATCAATACAAACTACATTTAGTTTTCAATTTGTTTTCCCCGGTTTGTTCTTTTGAAGGTGAAAAAAAATGAAGAAATTAAAGAAATATATCATGTCTGCTCAGTCTGTATATGAGTCATAATAACTCATCGGTGCATGTAAATAAGCTATATTGTTCGAAGTATTTAAATATATAAGATTATTAAAAAGCTTTACGTGTCCAGCCTAAAAGGAAGATTTTTTTTTTCCATCATTATCTTGATACGCTTTCCTTAACACCATGAAAGTCCCCATTGTAGTCTTTCTTTGGGTTTTTTGAAGAAAAAATAGTGTTGAAGAGCTTAGGGTACCCCTAATTATAAGAATCTTAGCTGCCCTAATAGTGGTTACCGAGAAATGGGCTGCATTAATTCATTCAAAACGGGAAGAAAAAAGAAAATAAAAGCATGCATATATGCATTTGGGATATGAGGGGAAACCTGCGTATGATCTTCTTCTACTATTTTGGTGGTCCTTCCAATGTCTTTTGCTCTCTTCTGATAGCGTTCTATTGTCTTATTAATACTGAAAAGCACATAGAAAACTCCGTAAGATTATAACACACATTAATAATAATAATAATAATAAGTCTCTCAATATGTTTCCCTCAGTATTAATGTAATTTGGTACTAATTTACAATCAAAAAGCTTTGTAATGTTATTAAAGCATTCTGAGATGTCAAATAAGACATAATAGGCATCGAACATCCTAATGAACTTATATAGTTAATACTGTCACTTTCCTCTGACCGTAAAATATCAAACATCGTATCTTCAGAAACAACTATTTACTCGAAAAGTTTATTAAGGATGCTATTGTTCCGCAGTAAGAACACCAAGCTACCAAACCTTATTCCTGCCAAATTAACAATGAACACATTTAATCCTCATGTTTGGGATTTCAATCTCATCAGAAGATATAGTAACATCCTGAGAATGGAAATATTCGACCGCTGTAACAACAGTGGCAATATGCATGTTTTAAGGTTCCAGCAATAGAAAGTAATAAAATGGCAGTTTCAATCTTGGAGGCTTTGGTAATACATATATTATAAGCATAAAAATTTAAGAATGCAAGTATGGTGGATGTTTAATTAATAACTGCTCCCACCAATCTACAATCTAGTCATTCTTGAATGAAAACTCGTGATAGTTAAAAGAAAACAAAATAAGTGGATAATTTAAGAATTGCTCAAATAAATGATAAGAATCACTTTTGTTTGATATGAAGGTGTAATGACTTTAAAACTATAGGTGTTATAGAATAAAAGTAATAAATGTTAAATATGAATGAAAAAAATGAGTAGATCTCAATAAAAGTTAGTGCTACTAAATCACATTTGACCTTTACTGATCGCAAAACCGAAACTCAATGCAACTACATTAAACACCATGGTTAAGAAATGTTCATTCAATCCCAAGTTATACAAAATTAATTGCTCTCAACAAGATCTTCATTAGCTTAATTTTTTGATAACATTGTTGATTTTGAAGAATTTCATAAATGGAGAAAATTTGTATTTTTAATTATATTTCAAAGAGTCATACAAGCCTCTACTTATAGAGAAAAATAAAACACAAAAAGAAAAGTAATTATGATATGATTTTGGGATACATTTTCTATATACAAATATTTGACTGCATGTGGTGGATTAACTAAATTAATTGCTAAAACTATAGCAAGAATGATAAACAGATCTGTCATACTCAACTAAATCTTTATTTATGAAGAATGTTAGTGAAATTATGTGCTTAAATTATTAATCATGCGAAAGGTGGATTCAATGAAGATGTAATGTAACCATGATAGATGTAGTGTAACCATGATAGATGTAGATCCAAGAGATTAAGTTTAGAAGTCAAGAATGAGTAAAAAAAAAATTGCGAGAAAATAAACGCTTGGATTCAAACATGAGAACTTGATTTATATTAATAAAATTTAGACTGTTAGATAAAGACTGAAAATTAGTAGTAAAGATAAATTTTAATATTATATATACTATTCAAATCCATCTTCTCAAATCCTCGACTCCTTTAACTTACGAGCTTTTTTATATATTTCTTGTCACCATTTTATTAAGTGTCCATTGGCAGTGCTAAATAGCACTACCTAAGTACTAAATTAAAAATAAAAATATTTATTCATGTATTTGACTATTAACTCTATATAAGTACTTATCAAATGAAATTAGTACCAGAGGTGGTTTTTAAATTATTACATAATTATATATTAATTAAAATAGTATTTAAAGTATTTTAGAGATAACATTAAGTATTTTAATAAATTTTTAACGTTTTTTTTTCTTTAATACTCTCAAACATACCATAAAAACACAATCTTTTGGGATGATTTCTTAACTAAGAATATCTATTTGTTTATCCAATCTAAACAACATTTTGTTGTGATGGTGAGAAAAATGTGCTATTGTTAATCTCTTTTAACATTTTTGCAATGATAGAATTTTAATCTTACATTGTTTAAGTTCCTACTTCATCTGGAAGTTCATATGATACGAGTTTCATCTCTTTAGTCAAAATAGTCTTGAAGATATTATAGCCAATTAATTATTAAATATTCCTTTGAGAATGACCATTCACCATCCCGAAAAGAAGAAAGTTCTTCAAGGGTAACGCACAGGTCTAAGCTTAGGACCTGCCACAAAATCAATTGTCAAACCATTTATCGAGCTTTAAATAAGTACTTTGCTCGTATAAAGTACAGGCCATCTAATCACTTGCTCAAAATTCAGCCAACATTCCCTATTTTAATCAATGACTCAATCATGAAAGAGGAAACATAAGAACCCAAGAAAAGTTGTCTTTGAAAAGAATAACTTGTCTTTGAAAAAATTCACATTTACCTAATTAGCAAACTTGGAGTTATACATGTGCATCAAGTCAATTCTTTTTATTATTATACGAAAACAAATCAAATCTCTTTCCATCCAGTGTGAGCAGATTAGAATTCCAAAACTCTTATAAATTTTATCAGTTAAACTAACTAACACTAATGCATCAAGTTAAATTAATAAATCATGATAAAAATATATGTATATGTGGTTCACATTCAAATGCATGAAGCAACCAAATCATCAAACGACTCCAAATTTATCTACAAAGCTTGGGTCTTCTTCCAACAAATCTTTAATCCTTGACCTTGAGTATAGTTGCATGAATACCAAAGGTACAAGTTTACAAGAATGGTTGGAGTCTCTAATTTAGCTATGAAGTAAATCCTAATAACAACCATATAAGAATGATAGTGCAGTGCTATATCTGCATTTTGGCGGGTAAAGCTCCCTACAAAAAGGCATATTGTAGCGTGAAATTATTTTTTAGTTTTATAAAAATACCTAATAAAAAATAATTTGTCTCCAAGGAAATAGTGTAGTTGGTTATAGTGTAGTTAGTTAGGCATCTTGTAGTGAAAGCAAGTGACCAATGAATCAATTCCCCTTCACACTAATCTTGAAGAAGAAATTTATTAAATTTGTTTGTGTTAATGGAATAGGGTGAGGTTACGATGTGTGAAAAAAAACTAATTAAGAATAATGCAATGCGATGGAAGATGAACCATAGAGAAATCTTTAGTTGGATCTTATTAACATGGATCTTAAGAAAAGCATAAAGAAATCTTTAATTGTATCCTACTAACATGTAGTTTAAGGAAGATGAAGCATAAAGAAATCTTTAATTTTATCCTACTAACATGTAGGTTAAGGAAGCACGTTAAGGAAAATTAGCTAAGTCTTACAAAAGGATGGAAATCCACAAATCAATAGAATTTTAAATGCAATATTCATATTTATATTTCTTTGAACACTAGAATCTGATTTACACTTATTTGATTCAATATATTGTTATAATTTTCAATGTATCAGATAAAATAGATCAATTTTCTATTTGTTTGTAAGCCCCTTATGAAAAAAAAAATTATTTCAAGAGGCAAACGTTAACATAATATATCTAATATTATGACATACTGGGAATGTTAACCATTATTTAGAACTCAAAGAGAAAGCTAAATAGTAAAGCACAACCACATGAGTTAAGAGTTTTAAGTGAAGCTAGTAAAAATCATTCCCAAATTAACAAGTGTTAAAAATTAGGAACATTTCCAAATTGACTCACGAATCCATGTGAATGTGACTAGAGTTGATTTGGAAGCTATGGAAAATAACAATCCTAGGGGCCGAAATTTAGCAAAAGATGCTACCTTTGGCTAAAAAGCTGAATGTTCGATAAGGTAATCTATTTATGTAAATGTTGCTGTTACAATTAACATTAACAAAAAGAAATCTAAGCTCATGCCAAGATAATGGGATACCTAGGAAAAAGCAGTCCATTTCTTTTATAAGCAATTTTACCCCCAAAAAAATAAATAATAATAATAATAATAATAATAATAATAA
>JAXCLQ010000011.1:8107869-8122615 GCA_035584115.1 Cedrela odorata
AATTGTCACAGGTGAACCCTAGGATCGGGACATTACAATTGAGACCTACCAGTTATTAAGTTTTAATAAGAGATGTTATAAATCACACTTGGATGTAAAGTTTGAAGACATTAACACTTACCTCCCTGAAATAGTGAAGCTGAAAACCTTGATTGTTAGTTGGCTAACTGAAATATTGCATAAAATAATTCAAATGTCCTAATAACATATAAACGGTGGCTGTACAAAAATTTGACACCATTAAAACGTAGTATGTTGAGTTATTGCCTGGTATTTAAAGTAAAATAACTTAAAGTCCACACTAAAATAACAATATTTATTGTACAATGTTGAACTTTTAAGTCCCATCCAAGATTTTTTAGAGCAAAAAATATTAAACAAATAATAAATTAAAATATAGATATATATCAGTCACTATTTACGTGGAAAATTCCTATGTCGAAAAAAAAAATCAAGGTCGGCAAAGATAATAAAAGAAATTGACTCATTCTCTCATTATAATTTGCTTGTTTTTAGATACTAGTATTCAATCTCAAGACCACATATCTATTTTTAAATATTGGTAACTATCCCAATAAATTCTCCATTCACTAGAATCTAGGAATGGGCATGGTCCAATTTGGTTTAGGTTTTGTGGAAACTGTACCAAACCAAATCAAAACATCAACAAAAATCGAATTAAAATTAAACTGAATTGAAACAAAAAGAATCGGTCAATTCGGTTTAATTTCAATTTTATAATTTAAAATTTGAATCTTTTATTTATTCATATTTAAATAAAAATAACTATAATATAATTAATAAATTTGTACACTTAAAATATGTTAAACATATTTTTAAAATTTTAAATTTATCTTATTTTAGGTCAGTTTAATTTTTTACTCCTAGAACCAAAATCTAACCAATTACTATTCTACAATTGATCTTAATTTTCTTATATATGATTAATAATAATTTTATTTTTTCTAAAAATAATATTCTCTTTCCTTTATACAAATGGGATTTCATCTTGAATAAAGAAAATCCTACAAAGATGTTACATAATCCATAAAATAAAATTTCTCTTATAAAAAAAATTACTAATAAAAAATAAATTAGGAAAATCTCATAAAATATAGAATATAAATCCTTATTGAAAAATGAATTGTATATTCTAACAATCTCCACCTTGGAGTTTTTCAATTTGAGTAATAAATTATTTTATGAAAATAATATTTACTATTATTATATCCATATTTACTATTATTATACCAATCTCCACCAAAATTCACAGTTATATAAGGTTTATGAGAAATATCTTATTTATAACTTGAATTTCGTTTAGTCAAATGAGAATCATCTTCAACAGCATCACGATTCTTAACCCATAGAGTCAGCATACTCTTTACATTTTAAGTAGTTTCATAACCCTCAACCCAGAAAATCACTGTACACTATTATTTTAAAAGCAAATCTTATAATCAAATTTTAAGATTTTCATTGACACGTATTGAGCACTATACTGAAAAATTACCTACTCCCAGGTTTGGCTTCTTTTGAAGTCATCAACCATTAACATGTTAATAAATTCCACTGCACAGTTTACATAAATATCAAATAATGTCTTGTGTGTAAAAAATTGTGGACCGCTAATAGTAACACATTATTCTCCTTGACATACTATTAACATGGCGTATGGATTCATCACTTTCAGACGAAATCTTTGTCTCCTAAATAAAAGAGAAACACACTACTAAAAACATTGTCAATATCTTTATTTATTGACTTGAGCTACTTAGTGAATTATTTCGTCTCTTTTTGACAATCTTCTTTAAGTGCCTTAATTGTCCGCATCGTAGGGTTGGCCTGGCCTTCAATGCTCTGTGTAGCGTAGATTGGATCAATATTTCATTGTCTTATAGTTTTCACAAGCCAAAATTAATTCAAAAATCAAAAATTTCCACGTCAAACTTCCTTTGGTTTTGAAATTTTATGTTGCATTAGCCTTAGCTTTGAAAGTACTTTATTGGGATTGTAATTCTCTTAGTAAAATCCATTACAACAAAAATATCACAATAAGTAATACACAAAATAGAGATGGAAAATAATATCAATTACTCAAATACAAATATTTATGTAAAAAATTCATATATCGGAAAAAAAAAATCACAGTTGTCAGTGATGACAATTAAAAAAATTATTATGTAAAAATAATTATAATTGTACTTTTAATAATTTTTCACAAATTGTAAAAAATCAAATGAAATCACAAGAATAAGGGGTAATATAACTACATTATTTATTAATTGTATAAAACACCAATTTTTAACAATATTGTCCCTTAAAAATTGAAATCCCCAAAAGAGGGAACTATACTAAGTTTGTGTTTGGTATGCAATGTAACGTGGCATTGGAGTTAGGGATGACAAAAAAGTCTAGGTCCGGCCCAACCTGAGCTCGCATGGGCTGGAGCCCAACTCAAGTAAAATAAATTAGGTTTGGTCTTCAATTTTTATGGCTGTATTATTTTAAACCTAGACTCAAGTGTGATTATAAATACTCGAATATTATTTGGTTCGGATTGAAATAAATAAATTTATTTATTTATTTATATTGTTTTAAATTTATTTTTAGGTGGTGTAATTCCTAAAAAAATAAATTTTTGTGTTTCGAATTGTCTACATTTAGTTTTATGACTATACTCTTATATTTTTATATTTCTAGTTAATTGAAAATATATATTAAATACTTGAATTTTTAATATGTATTTAAACTTATGTAGTTGTATTGTATGTTAATAATTTAATATAAGTAATGTTGTAAATTTTTATAATTTTTAATGTATTTTAATAGTATTTTTTTTTACTTTAAATAGATTGTAAAAATTTTAAAATTTGATATGTTTAGAAAAATTTTATTTTATTTAAAAAAAATTTGAAAAAAAATTTGAGCTTCTCAAAAGCCAGACAGGGGTCGAGTTCCATTTAGGTCAGGCTTTTATGGGCTTGGGTCGGGTTCATTGTCGAGCCGAGCCAATTGCCACTCCTTATTGGAGCAAGATATCCCATATACTGAAGATGCATTTGGTATGCAACATAACATGGCGTTGGATTAGGATATCCATGGGTAGTCTAGCCATGGGATAAGTTGTTCTAATATTTTACATTAAAAATTTTAATTATAAAAAAGTAATTAATAAATATAATTATGTATTATATATAATATTAAAAATACATGATAAATAATAAAAAAATATTTTTATTAATGATAAAAATAATTTACTCAATTTTATTTACATTAATTTAAATAGTTAATAGTATGAAATTATTAAAATAATATATATATATTTATAATAATAAAAATGTAATTAAGAAATATAATTATAAATAAAAAGTATTAACATAAAATTTTATTAAATTAGTATCATTATTTTAATAGTTAAATAAATTTTTATTTGAATAATTTAAGGAATGAATAAATATAAATATTTAAATATATAATTTTGTTTTTGGCACACCAACAACACAAGACAATATTTTTATTTTTTAAAAATATTTATTTAATGATATCTGAAATTGCCTATAAAATAAAAGCATGCACAAACAGAGTGAAAATTACCACCTAAATGTTTAGTCAAAATTTATTTTGTTTCCAAACGCTTTGCTGTAGCCGGCTGGCCCCCAACGGGCCAATCCATCATTTGCTTGCTTTCTTCCCATTTATAAATAAATAAATAAATCCACGTGTACCAAATCCCTCTCTCTTGTTTGTGTCCATAGTTTCTCATTTTCCACTATAAAGCTCTTCTCTCTATACAGACCCGGAGCCGTTTTAATTTGGTTTTTTTTTTTTTTCCTCGGTGTGATCGAATCCAAAATTATCAGTTTTAAATTTTTTCCAAAATCAAAAAAATAATGGCTGAATCAACCGAAGTAGAACAATCACAGCAACTGCAACAGCAACCAACAGTGATGAAAGATTGTATGCACAAAACGAAGACTATACAGTTCTTAGGTCGAACGACACCAATTATTCTGCAAAACGACAACGGACCTTGTCCTCTCCTTGCCATCTGTAATTCTTTTTCTCTCTTTCTTGCTCGCTAGGGTTTCTTATTGACTAAGTTAAGAAAAATAAGATAAAAACAAGTTTTGATTCAAGTGTTAGAATTTGTTAGTTTCGGTGTTGCTCAGGTTTTCGATAAGGCTGCAATCTTTTTTTTTTTTTTTTTTAATTGTTGATTTTCTCTTTGAACTTTTGCGCGATTTGGCAATCGAGAAATGATTACTTGCAACGTATCATAATGTTTCTTTTGGATGAATTTTTTATAATTGAATGATGGTTTCTAGAGTTTCTTTAGTGTTTAGTTGCTTAGAGTAGAATAGAAAATTAAATTGAAGTGTTGGATGTTAGGTTCTTACTGTCTGTTTGGTCTCCGAGAAAGTGGTAAAATTCCTTTCAATTTAGGCGGTGGAAGCAAATGAGTGTATTGTAGTTTTTGATCCACTTTGAAATTGAATGATGCCTATTGGTTCATGCTTTTTATTGCTAGGGTTTTCATTTCCATCTCTGCTACACAGTTAATATTCTTAATTATCATCAATTTAGATGTCAAGAAACAGATAGAAAAGTAAAGACTGGTGAAATTTGGAGTGAGGTAAATTCAGGAAATAAACATGTACTATCCATGCAAATTTATTATTACAAGTGAAATGATTATTGTTCTAGGCTTGATTAAATGTCTTCAGTTTCAAGAAGGTAGCAAAGTGTCAATGCACTTTTGTTGAAAATGTAATCAATTCCTCTTCACTCTGTTTTGTTTTGGCTGAAGAGGAAGTATTAAAACCTATTTTTGGAATCTCATATTAAAATTTGTGCTCGCTTTCCAAGAAGAGCGTCACCTTTGCAGTATGTGGTAAACTGGAGGGTTTTCAATCTTAATTCTGCATGAATATCAGAATATGTAGAATAGAGGATTGGCATTTCAGTTTTTCAACCATCTGGGCAAGAACTATTTTAGTGTTGCTATGCCTTTTCATTTCTTAGTTGTAAGTCTTATTTAGACAGTCAGGACTTTTTTTTTCTCTAAAAATATTTTTCTTTGTCCCTATTTAACTATGTTTTGAACAATAGTGACTTGTTATTATAAATTCTTTGAGTTAATTATCTCATTTGGCTAACATCATTCCAAATTTCTAATTTCACTATTGTTCTTCATTTTAGTTCTTCTCATTGTTTCTTATTTATTAATTTTTCTAGTTGTCAATTTGCTTGCTTTTGAAATTTGACTAAAGATAAAAGATTATTATTATTATTATTGTTATTATTATTTATTTATTTCTATAATGGTACCACAGTTTACAAGAAAGTGGAAGAATTATCACATTTGTGATGTGTTAGATGCCATGATGGGGGTTTGTTCTCTTTATGTTCCTTATATTAATAATGAGTTTTAAACCTTTGGGATTGCTATAGGTAATGTTCTTCTGTTGAGGAACAACCTGAATTTGAATCCAGATACAGGCGAAGTATCACAAGAGAAATTGCTTTCGTTGGTGGCTGAATGGCTTATTGATTCTAACAGTAATATCAATGTAATAATCTGCTATTTTGGTTGTTTTTCTCGTTGCTGGTTTTACTTCGTATTGACACCATTCTCAGATACAGAATAAAGATGCAGGGTATGTTGAAAATCAGCAGCAGAATATTGCAGATGCTATTGATTTGCTTCCGCGCCTTGCAACTGGGATTGATGTAAATATAAAATTTAGGAGGTTAGACCTCTGTCTCTCTCTCTCTCATTACTAGCATTCATTAACCCTATTTCCTTTAATTCTGATTGGAATACATCATATTGGCAGGATAGATGATTTTGAGTTCACACCAGAGTGTGCGATATTTGATCTACTTGACATCCCCTTATATCATGGTTGGATAGTTGATCCCCAGGTATGGGCTTTTCAAACCTTATAAAAAAGTATGAATCATTTGTTCCAATACAACTCTGATTTTTCCTTTTTGTATGCCATCATTCTGTAATTGCTCATATTTGATGATATATTTTATCCTTTCAACATCCTCTTTGATTGTTGAATTTTGGTTTCGTGAAACTTTTGTCTGATCTTTTGCAGTTTGAAGGAGTTAATCTATAATCTAAGAGTGATTATTTATCACAAGATGCTCTATTACACACACACACAAAAAAAAAAAAAAAGTTTCAAAAAAGGTGCTATAACAAGCCGAGAAATATAAATCCAAAATTTTGATGGATTTTTAGCTGCTGCTGATTGTAGCCTCTTAGCTTGGGATGCATAGGAGCTAGCATAGTATGCCTATTTGTATTTTGTTCAGGGGTTTCGGCACCATCACCCTTTTTAATGTGTAATCATGATTAATATTGAGGTGCATTTGTCCATTAGTTGGAAGGCTCACTGGCTTACTTGGGTCTCATGAGTGCTCTTTCTGGGGGCAGGAGATGTGACCAAGTCTTAATATTACTCATGTTTTTGTTGGGGGCTTGATTTAGTGGACATAGTTGACTATTATTCATTGTCTTTTGCTTGTGGAGAACAGAGATACTTTTATTTTTTAGAAAATGATGATGGCATGATTTTTCTGACAAAACTCCATAGCTCGCTGATAAATTTATATGGTTTCTTTTAGAAAAACAAAGGTAATTCTTTCATAAGTGACTGCCAGGCATGGGCAGACATCCAACAAGTTATATTGCCGATGTGAGAATAGTTCTACGGATCATTGCTTACAAATCAGCTGCAGGATCTAATAATTAGCTATGCTGTTTTTTTGGTCCCTTATGTTTTTATATGTTCACTAGTTTTTTGTTTTCCTTTTGTTTGCCGATGAACGCATATGTGTTTGTACTGAATTCCTTGTTGGAATATGCTTAGTATGCCCTTATTTGATGTTAGTCATATACCATTTGTACCTTGGATTTGACAAACTATTTCATCTTATGTACATGTATCAGGATTATGATACAGCTAATGCAATTGGGTCCAAGTCCTATAATGCTCTTATGGGGGAGCTTGTAGCCCTGGAAACTATGGTAGGTGAATGTAAAAGTAATTCTGAAGGAGATTGTGTTGATTTTGCTGCTGCGACAACTGCAACCCTAGGAGTTCCTTCTCCGTGCCTTTCAAAAACCAGATCTTTTGATGATTCTCCACGTTCTGTCTCTGATGAGCAAAGAGGAAGAAAGGGGGATCTTGAAGAAGAAGAAGAGCTGTTGAGAGCCTTGAAATTGTCTGAGACTGAAGTGCTAACATCATGGGGTGATTCTCTTGTAGCCAATGTTAATGGTATGAATATTTCTGTCCATTCCGATGAAAGTACATGTTCTGATAAGGTTATTCCTTCAGATTCTGTACATACATTAGAAGGGCACAATGTTGCAGAAAATAAAAGTTTTCATCGGCCAGAACCTTCCACATCAGATAATGGCATTGCCTTGAGCAATGATGATAATAAACATAATATGGCATCTTTTGAGTGTATTGCTTGCGAAGAAGCAAGTTCATCCTTGAAGACTGATGGTAGCATAAAGTTCAATCAGTTATCTAAAATGGAATCTGTAGAACCTTTTCTTTGTACTGATCTGGTTGAGAAGACTAGTGTTGAAACAGTGGTCCAAATTGCGAAAGCAGTTTCTTTCTCTCCTGGAAAAGATACTGCAACTCTGGTGGAGATGCATGTAGATATTTCCCAAGGAGGCAAAGGTGTTGAGAATCAACTCGCATCTACTGATGTTCATGAACCAGCTGATAATCTAAGTGGGTACAGCACAACAGAAGTATTGTGTCTCTCTATTCCCCATGAAGATTTGGATTCATCTAGTAGCAGAATACAGCTCACTGATGTGCCTGAAACTTTTACCTCAAGCGTTGATGGCAGTGAACCCATATATGAAGGAGAGGAATGTATATTAGATTCAGGAACTGCAGTGTATGAAAACAGAGAACCTGTGTATGAAGGTGAGGTAATTCTTGCTGAGCAAGCTGACAAAGGAACCTCGGATGCCTGTAATGTTCAGTCTAAGGATGAAATAAATCTGCAACAAGGTAAGTTTTGCTCTCAAAGATGTTCTTGATTGTATATTTCTTTTTTGTGCCTGTTGATGATGAACTTAGTTGAAATACTTTTTTTCTCATTTTTTCATTCACTCAGGGGAAATTATCAAGAGCTTTTTGAAGAACAATGCTAGTCAATTGACTTTTTATGGGTATGTGAATTTTGCTGTTTTTCTGTAGAAGTCCTAATTTATTGATGAATTTGATAATTTGTTGTACTGGTACAAAGAAGCTCTTTGTGTAACTGTTATTATTTCTTGCAGGCTTTTCTGCTTACAAGATGGTCAAAAAGAAAGAGAACTTTGTGTCTTCTTCCGTAATAATCACTTCAGCACCATGTTTAAGGTAGTTAGGAGCTGGAATGTAGTTCTTCTGCAATTTAATCAGTAATGTTGCTGCTTATGAACTGCCAGCTACACTTGTAGCTGGTGAGCAGTTGGAAGGAAATGTCTATGGTACATTTAGTTTAAGTTGGTCCATCCAGTTCTATTCTTAGAGTTTAACCAGATCTCATTTTGTTTGCAGTATGATGGTGAACTGTATCTTTTAGCTACAGACCAAGGTTACATAAATCAGCCTGATTTGGTTTGGGAGAAACTAAATGAGGTAAACCCATTTACTCAGTAATCTATTCACCAAGGGTCATGTCATTGATAAGGTCTCAATTGTAGTTTGACCATTGAATCATATCCTAGTTGAAAATAGGGTGAAATGGAATATTGTACACATATCCTATGGTTTAGGATCAATGTCATCTCATATTCACTGACTTTGATGCAATTTAAGAAGCATTTGATCAAAGCACTTTCAATCGTAGGGATTGCATCTAAAATTTATTATCATTTTAAAGATGTAATAATCATACTTGTCAGATCCTTGACATTGTAAGTGCATCAACCCAGTGGTCTAAAAAATGTCAGTGTATAAAGATGCGATGCCATAAAAAGCAGAATATTGCTTATGAAGATTATAGCTAGCTTTGAGCCTTTGATAAGAAACAAAGTTTTGTGATCCAAAAGAGTTTTTTTATCCCCTAAGCCCATCGTAAAAGGTGCATTTGAAGAGGATAAACAGTTGGAGCATTTTTCTGTTTTTCTCTCCCTTTTTCTTTTCAATGAAAAAGAAATCAACATGGGAAAACCTCCTTTCTTAAATGAGCCATGTATTCTAGAAATAAATTCCTTACTTTTCGATATTTAAGTTTTTTATTGTAACTCACTCATAATGTTGTTTATTGAGATGCTGTTTAAGTTTGCTATCTAAATTTAACTTCATATGTGTACTTTTTTGCCTCATTATTCTTTTAGGTCAATGGAGATACATTGTTTATGACAAGTAATTTCAAGGAATTTAAAGTGGAAAGTCATGCAAATGACTCATGGGATGAGCATGGAGCTATGACAAGTACTGCTGTATGTATCTCTTCCAATACAAAATGTTCTGACTTGTAATTAATGACTTTAATGAAACTTACTTTATTTTGCTGCCTCAGGACTATGTGGCCCAAATTGGTTCTTCAGCACACTTAGGGTTGGATATAAAGTAATTATTCCAACTTTTTTTGCCGATGCATAAGTTGATTTTATATTGTTTAGGATGGAAGGGGTCTAATGTAATTAATAGACTCTACATGTTAGTTGCTGGATGACAATCTCTTTTAACGGATAGAGTACAGAATTCATTTATTCATGTTTTACTTCTTGCAACAGTTACTCTGGTTGGAATAAGCCTTTCATCGAAAAATTACTTCAATCATGTATTTAGTATCAAATTCTTAACTGGTCTACATTAGGGAGATGAAATTATAATTGGTTGAAGCAATGGTTGGAAAGACAAATTTCAACCTCAATATTTTGTTTCCCTAAACTTTGCTGAAGCTTTCTGTAAAACTTTTTAGGCATATTTTTAAGAGGAAAGTATTTTATGTATTGCTATAGTCCACCTTGAGTTAGATGTAGATTTAAATTCCATGTTTTGTTGTTGTCGCAGTTCTGATTTACAACTGGCAATAGCTTTGCAACAAGAAGAGTTTGAGCAACAGCCACAGCGTCCTAATTTGCAACAATCATCTGTCACTGGAAATTCAAGACTGGTGACAGGTCCCCTGGTATATTCCTTATCATGCTTTGAACTTTTGATTTTCAATCTAGATACAGTGTTTTGTTTTCACCGGCAAGACATTAAAATTTTAGTAAAGTGTGTTTAGTTGGCAGTTTTCAGAAATAGATTTTGGATACAAAACTAGTTCTTAATGGAAAAACAATAGAAAGTTGTTTTTGCTATTTTCTAGAAAATTTTATTCAAGTTATGCCATAAATTCAAAAATGGATCTTAGTTTTTGAGAACCATTTTCTGATCCAAGCCAAAAGCCATATAACTTTGCAATCTTTTAGGCTGTATACTTTAGGAATTTAACATTTTAAGATTGAAGTGATGCAGATCAATGATATCAAAACAATCGATTTTAACATAACTGTTTTAAATGTCTTTATTTGTTTTTCCTCTTTGGTTGGCAGACACAGTTGCTTGGCATATGTTCCTTTATATATAGCAAAATATGAAGTTCCAATGAATAAGAAATTGATCTGTTGCAGGTGGCAAAAAATGGTGGCAGAAGTTCATCTGCATTGTCAAAGCCTGATGCAAAATCAAAAGACAAGTGTAGTATAATGTGAATTTTCTCGTTCAGGCTGTTTGGATGTTTGCACTGTAGATGATTAGTGTTCTTGGTCCCCGTTGTGTCCCGTGAAATTAATAAACCCTGATTCCCGTAAACATGACTTAAGGTAACGTATTTTTACCGTAAAAGGGAAGTATATAGTTGGACATGTATAGTTTAAATCTTCATTTCATGTAGGGTGAAGTGTTTGTGAGAAATTGCATAGTTTCCGTGCGGAAGACATCTACGTATTGTTTTCCTACTGATGAGCCGACCCTGGCAAGTTTCATGTGAATTTTAATAGAAATAATTAGGTGACAACATCACGCTTTCATCTAGCCGATCATCTCACTGCGCCGCCCGTTGAAAAGATAAATGTGTGTGCTGTGTGCTGCCCGCGTATCCACTGGCACAATAACACGACTATGGTCAAATTACAGATTGTTCAGCATTGACATTGAAATATTCAGTAGCCATAACAACGTCAATTAGGTCTCTTGTACAGCATAGTGGTTGTTCCGTTTGATTATTAGTCCAAGGCATAGACTACGGTCCTTATTTTGTAATAGTTCCTAGGAAACGTCAATGGTAGCAGCATTTAATGATGACAAGGCTTTTAAATTATGATAGAAAGTCAGCTGTGGTCTTAGTATTATTATTATTATTATAGCATGCCCCATTCTTCTTCCTGCCTTTTTAGTCCTTTTTCTGCATTTTCTGGTCTGGTTAAAGGCTCTGCTCTGTCACCTAGGCCTTCCAAAATCACTGTAGTCTGTCTACCAATCCAAAATCCTGTAAGATGTGGCAAAGTTTTATTATTATTATTATTATTTGTGCGCCCTTAATAACAATAACAACCTTTTATATATATATATATATTATAAAAAAAACTTTTCTTGCTCGCTTATGATCTATCCACAACGCAAAAAAAGAGAACATTAATTAATTAATTAATAAAAAAGTAATGGGGGGTTATGAAAAATGAAAATGATAATTAGCAAAAGAAATGACTCAGGTGTAGTTTGTAAGGTTGGTTGAGTGTAGATGAATAGAAGAAAGCAGAAAAAGATGAGCAGATAAAGAGAAAGAATGAGTGGGGTTGGGTGTTGACGAAAGTGACGAGACAATAAAATTAAGTAGATCTCCATTCTTCTTCTACTCCAATATACATACGCATAAACCAACCACTGTTTCTCTATCAGTTTGTAATAATTTATTTATCAAATGTTGTGTTTTTTTTCAAAGGCCAAGGGGAGAGAGTGAGAGAGGTGGGGACCACCCTAATTAGGATGTCGCAATCTTAGGTTTAGGAATACGACAATGCCTACAGCTGTGACGGTGACCCCACTGCTACTTCCAGAACGACCAACCTGCACTACATTACACTTTCTTGGAAATTACGTCATTCTTTTTTATCTCCAATTCCCTCCTCCCTTCGGTTCGGGTAATAAATATATATGTATATATATATATATATATATATGTAATTATGAATATCCATGCCTAACCTAAGCCGAAGCACTAAGCTTCTCCCCTATTTGTTTGGCTTCAACTTTAAATACTCTTACCACCTAAAGCCAAATTGGCATAGAGGAATCTCCTCATCCTCACCCTCACCCCCCATTAGTGTTTTATTCTTAAAATATAATCTTGGCAAAATAACAAGGTTCTATTGTATTTGTAGGTTATAACATATATGGTGCTCATTTTCTTGGACTAAATTTGACTTATAAGATTACCAAAAAAAAAAAAAAATCTTATTTTACAATAATTAAAAATTAAAAATTAAGAAATTTTAATCTTAAATATACATTATCAATGCAAAACTAAATATATAGTGAAGAGAGAGTTTAGTTTAACAGAAAATACGTAACTAAAACAATAACCATAATAAGAAGAAAGTTGGCTTTGGCTTTGGCTTCAAAACCAACAAAACAATATATGATATTATCCACTTAAAACAAATAAGGGAAGTTAAGCAAAATAATTATAATTATATATATATATATATGGTATGTTATTGCTTGACTTCAACTTCATGTGTTGTTGCAAATTGTGAATGACCCACCTTCCAAATTTGTCTTCTAATTGCTCCACCACCCACCGTCCTAGAATGGATGGAACATATTATATAAGTTAACAACCTATTATTTTCACATATACCCAACCCACCATAATTCTTCAAATATCTTTCTCTTTAACCTTTAACAACATGAATACAAGTATTATAATAGAGGACGTTGTCATCAATTTATTGCATCATCCGGTCATTTTCTATTGATTTCGTTAGGTTTTATAAAATTACTTCAATATTGGATTGACCAACATTTTAATAAAATAATCAAAATATGTATAATATTTATATGTCAAAATTAAAATAAAATAATATATATTTTTATATTTGTCCAATTTTTTTAATGTGTAAAATATAATTGGATTATTTTTTTTAACATGGATTTAATAGTATATCAATCAAATTTTAAATTTTGTGTTAAAAATTTATTTTCAATTCTTATATTAAAGTTGTTTTTACTTCTAGTGTTAAATATTTTAAATTTTGGGTTGTCATTTAGAATTGAATAAAATAAGAAATTATTTTTGAAAATGATATGAAATAAAAAAATGAAAAAAAATCCTTAATTTCCTTGCAATAATTAATAGGAGAGATTTCCCTAGTGGTTAACAAAGAAGAAAAGGAGAGTAGTGGAACGGTTGATACTATGCCACGAGAAGTCATTTTCAAAAAATAAGATGTAGACTAGTAGGTATACCACCTATACCTGAATGACACGTCAACGTAATCCCAAATTAAATTTGCTTGCATTTGGTGCTCAGTCTTAGTGTCTTGCTTCCGTCTGTCTGTCTTAACGATCCAAAACTGACCGCTTAACCATTGATTTATTTTCCTTACTTGAGGCCATTCAATTAAATTCCTTAAAATTTCATATTTTCTTCTAAAATTTTATAAAGATTTTAGAAGTATGAACAGTCAATAGGAGTACCCATGATTGCTTCATACATACATACATAAATAAATAAAACACAAAATTATATATAATTTCCTGAAAGAATATATTTACATAATTAATTTCCTTAAGGATGCAGACTTGTTATCCTAAAACTTAAGTTAAAAAAAACTTTAATACAGTGGCTCTAATTTGATGCTAACAACTACAGTAATAACAAAAAACAAATTAAAATTTGTTGGTACAAATATATAAATTACTTGAATAAATAATATATACATATATGTATATATTCAGATACACCAAATAATTCTTATTAGATATAACTTATTACTATTTTTGAATTAAGACACCTAATTCAATAATCTTGGAGAGAAATATATATATATATATATAATATACAGATAGCTAGCTAGCTAACACAAATCAAATCAAATCAAACTCACTTACTTAAAGCATATGTTAAATTAAATTAATCCCCCCACCCACCAAGAGAAGACAAAATTAACAGGACATTGAATGGAAGCAGCTTTATCTGTGATTTTGCCCTCTTTCTTATCTCTTCCAAATCCAAACCGAACCCTCCTTTCATTGCAACGATTCCATAACTTTTTTTTCTCTCTCTCTCTCTCTCTCTCGCTGTAATCTGTAACTCATTTTTCTCAAATACTACAAACAAAAAACCAAACTTTAAATCTTCCCTCCTTTCTCTTTCTCTCTCTTTTTCTCTCTTTTCTATTCCATATGTTTTTGCTTCTCTCTATTTCTCTATCTGTAAATTCTGCGTATGTTACAGAGAGTGGTGCAAAAAGTTTTGTGTCTCAGATCCCGATATACTGCTGTTATTTAGCTAACCTTCTCTCGCTCTCTTTCTCTCTTACACCATTAACGAGAAAAAAACACTTCTCTCTCCATTAAACAGTACTCTGCTCCGCTCTTGAGCACAAAGCTTCTCTCTTTTGTGGTCCTAAAATTCATTTCCTTTCTTTCTTTTCAACCCCCTTTAATTTCTTCAATTTTTTTTGCGTGTATACATATATATATATATATATATA
>JAXCLQ010000011.1:8124264-8136769 GCA_035584115.1 Cedrela odorata
TGTCTTGTCTCCGTGTTGCTACACCCATCGATCAGTTACCTCTTATTGAAGCACAGTTATCTCAGTCTCACCATATTGTTAGGTCTTATGCTTCTCGCCATCAACAAACTAATCTTTCTCTCTCTCCCCGTGAAAAGCAAGACCTTGACAACTTCTTGGTAGGGTTTGGTTTTTAAACTATCGATCCGATTTACTCCTGTTTCTTTTTTTGTTTGACATTTTTTTTCTTGTTTTCTTCTGAATGTTTGACATGGGTAGCTTCCGTTGTTTGTGGTACATATACAGGCACAATATTTGATTGTTTTATGTACTTTTAAAGAACAGCTTCAGCAACATGTCAGAGTTCACGCCGTTGAAGCTGTCATGGCCTGCCGTGAAATTGAAAATACCTTGCAAGCTCTCACTGGTTTGTCCCTACCCTCTCATTTCCTCTTGTTTATTTGATAAATTTGCATATTTTTATTCACTTTCTAGCTGATTATCATGCTATGCTATCTAGAATAAAAGCTCTTTCATTATCTCTCTCCCTACATATATATATATATATATTTTGTGTGAAGATTATGCTATCTTTTTGATGATATAGTTATTATGATTGTTCTACATATAAGTATTTATAAAATTATCTTCATTAGTTGGTGTTGAAATTTGAATATGTTTTATTGTTATTAAATGAAGATTTTTTTGTTTGTTTAGTTTAATTGGAATAAATAAATAAATAATCTGCTAATTGCGTAGTGTTATTGAGTTTGACACGTTTGGCAGGCAAAAAGATAAAAATTGATACTTGGTTTTGTTGCAAGTTTGAGCCGTTCGTATACGGTGGGTGTGAAAGTAGGACCTACCCATAAAAACCCATATTACTAATATGCATATATAATCTGTTGGGGAAAGGTGAGTTTCGTTGGTAAAGGAGGGTAACCACCACCTCCACCGCCAACAGCAACAACCGAAAATGCGGCTGTGGTTTATGCATGTACTTCTGCATATTCTTGCTTGCTTAGTTTGTGAAAATTAATACATGATGCCATGATCTTTGTTTGGTTGCTTCTTTTCTTTCCCTAAAATTGAGTTAGGTGTGAGAGCCAGGGATTGTCGTTTGACCAATCATAATCGTTATTACCAAACAAAAAAAAGTTTATAATACATTATATATATAGTAAAATTATATACTAACTAATTTCTGAGATTTCATTGTAGTAAGAGAAATATAAGAAAAACCTTCAATTAAGAAGTGATCCAAAGAAGAAAAATAAAATGGTTTTGCATTGCATATATCTGTTTTATTCCTATCTAGTTGGTTCTAGGGTTTGGGAACTTAAACATTACAAAACAATTTGGTGGCTAGCTGTTTTATTATTATCATTAAAATGAAGTTTGTTTACTGATTACGATGCCTACATTGCAATAGACCTGTGACAACTGGCTCTAGAACACTGAGCACATTTGTTCTTCTGATCTTTCTGTGCTATGTTTGATTAATATCGAGGAGGCTGTGCCTGTGAGCGCTTCTGCATATTTAGTAGTTGGGAAGTAATTGTTTTATTTCTGAAACCTTTTTATATATTTCCAGGAGACTTACATGCATATAAGTACATGTATCGTCTATAGAAAGAAAATGAAATGACAACAATAAACGGTTTGTGAAAAATATTCAATTGTATCAAAATTGTTTATATATAAATGAATGAACGCTGTGAAAGTAACTGTTAGACACCAATGTTTTGATTCCAAAATATTAAACCTTTAAATGTTTTCTCAAAATTTATAAATATGGATGTAGCACTAATATCTCAAGTTTAAGTTTAACCCAAGGCTAGTTTAAACTTAGGGTACCTTTATTTTCTTCCTCTGTCAAGGAATAATTAGGAGAAAGAAATTTAGTTGAAGTTAAATCGAGTTTTTCAATTGTTTGATATGATTATGAGCAGCTTGAGGGAGAAGCACTTCTCTCGATGCAATTTATAAGTACTAGAATTTAGATTATGAAATTATGTTTTCTTCAGAGATCCAAAACATAGAATCATCAGACTTTAGATATTATTTGAAAATGCGAGTTTCAATTCCAATATTTATTAAGCCAAGTCATTAGGGGAAGTGCCAGGTATATTCTTAGTTTAGTTTTCTTTATAAATTTTTTTGAAGAACGCTTGATAAGTGCATTTTTTTTTATTGAAAAATTCACTTTTAGATACTTTCTAGTTATTTTATTTTTGTAATCTTTGTTTTTACACAAAAGCACTTTCATATATGAGATCCTTGTTGACCTTCCGAGATGACAGTGCTACGATAGCTCCACTGCTGGCCCAAAGTTTGAAATGAAACTCTGAAATAATGGACCAGCTTTGGATTCAAGTCGGAATTAGAGCTCGGTTCGCTCAAAGTACTAGTTGTTTGCAGTAAATTGAAAACTGCAAGTTGAAGAAAAAAATTTGAAGTTACTTTTATGTAGTGCTCTCTGTTTATCTGTATGTTGTGTGACATATTTTCCATGATTTCAAGAACTTGTTAGTAAGATCAATCAAGAAAATTGTTAGCTCGGTTAGTTACATGAGTATAAATGTTATGGGTTTTGAGATTGTTAGTGATGGTTTTGTTTTAACACCAAATTTGTATTTTTTGTCTGCAGGAGTATCTTTGGGTGAAGGAACAGGTGCAACAATGTCTGACGATGAAGATGAGCTACAAATGGATTTCTCACTTGATCAATCTGGTTCTGATAGTCATGATTTGATGGGTTTTGGTCCATTGCTTCCAACAGAATCTGAAAGGTCTCTTATGGAGAGAGTTCGCCAAGAGTTGAAGATTGAACTCAAGCAGGTAATCAATATAGTTCCTCTTTTATTTTATTATTTATTTCCGAGAATGCATAATGACTACAAATTTATAAATTCCTTTGCAGGGTTTTAAATCGAGAATTGAAGATGTGAGAGAAGAAATATTAAGAAAAAGAAGGGCTGGAAAATTACCAGGTGACACAACCACAGTACTGAAAAATTGGTGGCAGCAACACTCCAAGTGGCCATACCCAACTGTAAGCATTAGCACTAGAGTGACAGTGAATTTATTATTTATATTATATATCCTTAATTGTTAATATTATGTACTAATACTTACAGGAGGATGACAAGGCAAAACTGGTGGAGGAAACCGGATTGCAACTAAAGCAAATCAACAACTGGTTCATAAACCAGAGAAAGCGCAACTGGCACAGCAACTCTCAGTCAGTCACCTCCTTGAAATCCAAGCGTAAGAGGTAGACAGACTACTTGATGGATGGATGGATGAACAAATATTGAACGAGTAACAAATAATTAATTACTGTCAATTATATATAGCTCTTTTTCTTTTGTCAATCTTTAATTTGGCCGGGGTGGGTAGGTGCATATATAGTTCTTGCTAACCTTCTTCAAGACATGCAGTTAGATATATGTTTTCAAAACAAGCTGGTATGTTTACACATATGGGATTTATGTAGGTAGCTTACGTTTTGTAGATTCTTGTTTCTGTATCATGTATGCTAATGGATTGAACTGATTGAAGCTACTCTTTGCCAGAGCTGCTTCTAATTCCAATCTTGAATGTGCATTTATATCATTGTTCTTTGTTGAAGTGAATGAAGAAGATTTATGTTTGTCATTATGTAATTCTTGTTTCCACGTTGAAATGCCATGCCATGAATCAAATGGTTTGATATGATGACAAACAATAATAATAATAATAATAAAATCAACAATATAAAGCTTAATTAATGCCCCATTTTCATCGACTAATAAATCAACAAGTGACAACCGCCACTCAACAGAAATGCGTGCGGAACTAATACGCAAGAGATTCCTCCAAAAGCTAAGAATCACATTCAGAGGAAAATAAATATTCTTTTTATCGCAACATGCGCAAAGCAAACTACCCACGCCTGCACACCTGCCCGACTTTTTTTTAGAGTATACAAAGATAAATTTTTTTGACAAGTATGTGTAAGAGAGAGATTAAAATTTGGCATAAAATTTGATCATTATCTTCCATAAAATCTTTCGGATTAGGACAGCTACACTCCTAAATTTTGAAGGGTTTTTTTTTCTTTTTTTATAAATGGCTCAAAAATTAGGCACAGTATAATTTTAGTTCAGCCTAAAATTCCTTAATATTTTTTTCCCCAAACCAAGTATTTTGAACGAAAACGCCTTTGACCTTTTTGTCATGCCATTTCCCTTCTAAGTAAAAATTCATACAAAAAATACATAAAACAAAACCAAACACTCAAAATCCTTAACAAACCCAAACCAATATTTCCTATCGTGATTACTGAATTTCATCTAGTCCTTTCAATGAAATTCATTAAGAAAAATTTATGTATTTGCATATATCCCTAAATAAATTTCATCGAGGGAATTAAATATAATATATAAATGCCTTGATGAAATTCATCGAGGGATATCTGCAAATACACAAATTTTTCTTGATGAATTTCATTGAGGTATTTAGGTATAATAGACAACCGCTTCGATAAAATATTTTCAGAGGTATCTATGTATTTGCAGATATCCCTCGAGACAATAATATAAAGTATTATATATATTCTCTATGAAATCTATTTAGTTGTCACATTAAATTTTTTAATTGATTTCTTTTGTAATATGGACAAGATCAATGGGATAACCGAGTTGTAATGTTAGTAGGATATTGAAGAAAAGAAAGAAGATTTTTTCAAGTGGTGGTGACTACTTTGTCCCTGAGTTGTAGATAAGATAAGGTAGAAATTAACAAGAAGTGTAGGTGAAATTATTTTCACAATTATGTTTTGAGAGAATTTTATGGTTGCAAAAGCTTGTTTTTTTGGATATGCTAGTACAAAATGTGTTGCAAAGGGAAGTTCATGCAACAATGCCATAGTTGGAACAACAATTGTTGTTTTTGATACCTGACAAACTGGTATGTTTCTCAAAGTTAGAGTTTGGATTGATTATCATCTTTATTTTGATCATTACTTAAAGAAAATAAAGATTCCAAAGAACACGAGGAAGATACATCGACTACGTGAAAAGTACTTTATCAGAATGCTAACCATTAAACAAAAGCAACTTGATAAGTTTATTGATGACATAAACTTCAATGTGATAGATGACCAAGATGCCTTGAAGAGGGTATTGATTTACATTATTGAGAGGTTTTTACTAGGGAGGAACACTTGTGGCAATGTGGACAACTTTGTCGTGCAGTTGGTCGGCGATCTGAATGCGTTCGATAACTATCCTCGGGACACAATGACATGAGCACTAACTTACATCTACTTTTCTAGAGTATTGATGGGAAAGCAAAGAAATATAAGGAATAACACTTGAAGGATAGCAAGAACAATTGCGAACGCTACAATTTGCATGAGTTCCAATTGTATTTCAAGTGTGAGTTCTAAATTTAATTTATAATTGTTTTTTTTTATAGTATATTTGTACTATAACATTGTAAGTAAATTTATAGTATGTTGTCAAAATTGGGAATTTAGTTTGAGGATGCATGAGGCTGCAATTTTGGCGAACTTGTGACTTGTAGAAGATTGTTGGAATAAGATTGTATTTAGAAGTGTACGTGAAATCTTATTTATAGGTTTAAATTTTGGGATATGTCCATATTATAAGGAATACTCTGCCAAAATTTTCTATGAAATGATGAGATTTCTTGTATGTTGAGTTGGAGAATATTGAAGAACTCACGACATGACATTATTGAAAAATTGGTGTTTGAGATAACAAATGTTACTACATATGTAATGCTCGCAAAAATCTAAATGATATCAATGTTATTGGTGCAATCTCGTCCACTTCAGTAACTAACACTTACACAGGCCAAGAGACTATTACCATATGTCATGTAGTTAGAGTCCATCAAGATAGTTTAGGAAGAGTACGAGAGCGAGGATCTATTATCCTCTTATGCATCTGCACGTGGCAACGTCGAGGCACATATCCCCATATATGGCGACAACGTTACATACGATGTTAATATAGAGGAGAAACATTGTTTTACCACTGCGATGGATTTGGTGAGGTACTAAATCAATGTATACGATTTCTTCATTTCTTCAAGGCAAGAAGACTTCATTGACAGGCACTTGTTGTGTAGTCTAAGCTTCTACCATCCTTGTTGAGAAAAATTGACTTTTATACCTATAGGACCACATTGATTGATGAAGTCATTTGTGACTACTCTATTGGGTCAGGGTGTGCCTCAGCAGGATAGCCGTAGAGCTGATTACGGTGTATTCACTTGTAAGTACGTAAAGTACTTAAGGATGAATGCATTTTTTATTTTGGGCCATTGATGGGGTACGCGTGAGGAATAAAATGCCATTAGTTTATGGTATTGTCATATATGGTAAATATTAATAGTTGTGATAGATTTTGTTAGTTGGAGTTCATATAATTGATTGCATTGACTGTTATTTTTTTTTTATTTTTTATATATTGGACTTCTTGATTTATAATGATTTTAAATATGGTAGATTTTGTTAATTGCAATGTGTACGAGGTTAGATGTACATATTTGCACAAGTGATTGTATTAAAATTTTGAAAACATGAAAATGTGTGTCAAATATCTAAAAACAAGGGAGGAGAAAAACAAGGGGAAATGTTGCAAACATTCTACCTCTCTCGATGAAATTCATCAAGGAGCATTTATTCTAATTGAAGCCCCTTAATGATTTTCATTAAGGGATTTTATTATATTGATCAACCTCCCTCGACAATATTCATTGAGGAAAAATATTTTATTTTTTGTGAAAAGTTTGCATTTTAGTCATTATTTTACAAACTTTAAAAATAATATATGTTGATGCAGTAAAAATCCTTCCATGGACTTAGCGTACCAACGCAAATCTTCTCTCTCTGAATATCGTTTGACCTGAAACCACAACGAAACCTATAAGTGAAAATACTCTGATGCTTGAGTTAGGGTTTTGTTTTTTTTGATATTTGAGAGAAAGAGAGTAGAACAGAGACAATATTTTCTTTAAAGTTGAAAGATCTTTGAATTATTTTTGATTCAAAGTTTTCATGTGTACTTGGTTGTCCTTTGACTCTCTTTTATATATCATTTTACGCTGAGTCTCTCAAATTCAGTATAATTTTTACAGAATCTGGAAATAATAATTTCAAACGTACTCAAATTCCGAAGATCATAGAATTTCAATTTTATAAGGATCAATTTTTCAGATATTGTGAGATCTTGAACCCTTTTTTATAGAATACTTCTACCAGACTAAGAGTCCTTATTATGGAATGATTCAGAAAAAGATTGGGAGGGAAATAAATACTCTATTGATATGTAACTTATTGAGAGGTCTTAAAGGCTTTTTCTTGAGACAGCCTCAAGCTGTATCATGTGCTTGAGACCTTTGCCATATTGTCCCTGAGAACCTTATAACCAAGGGGGTTGTAATTGATGTCCTAGGCCTAAGACCTTTTTCCTGAGCTTGAGAGGTCTTGTCCCTCATTATGCCCGAGGTCTTTATTATCATCAGGTTAGTGCCTCATGGGCTCGAGTTAAGCTTTTGTGGCTTTCATTCTTTACAGGACTTCATTTTAGGCTTTGTACCACCCATTCGATGGCCCAAGGTCTATTGGGCTTTATATACACCTAAACCTCTTCCTAAACAATATATTTTGATCCCCAAAAGTTAAGTTTATAAATCTTTCAAATTGATCCTCTAAAACTTTAATGTGACAATTCCTTCACTTTAAAATGTTTGTTTATGATCTAAAATTGATAATCAAAATTCAAAAAATAATTTTCTTTTAATGAGTAAATACCACTTTGAAGAACAATTAGTTTATAGAAAAGGGTAGTAATTAAATATTAGAACATAATATCTATATTAAGGCTTAAGTCATAAATTTGTCACACTCACAATTACGATTAGTCGTCATTCATCAAATTCAAATTTATGTTTTAATATCTCATACAATAACATTGTCAAACATACAACATATTCAAATACAAATTCAGTCTAATTTGGATATAACAACCCCAAATTCATAAAAGTTTGACAATTATGTCCAAACTGATTGTAATGAGAACACTTTCTCCTCATCACCTCATCTCCTGCGGATGGTCTCCTTTGTTTCTTGTGTCGACATGATTATGGATGCTAAATATGTGGCAGTAAAATTGAATGCAACTAATCGGCAATAACCCACTATTAATGACCAATAAGATGGATAGAATTTGCATAAGCAACAACAAGTTATGTGAAGAGAACGTCTATGTCTTATGTTTGCATTTAAATATTTTGCAATGTTTGGCTACTTCAAGGCTTTTGTTTGTGGAATGAGCTCAAGCCTAATTGGCACACCTCATCTCTTCCTCTAAATATTTGGTTGTTTTAAGGCTTATTTGCTTTAACTTTGACATTTGCTTATTTCAGTCATTAACAAGATAGGCCTCTGCAGCCACAAAATAAGCAATCACAAATTTGTCAACTTCATGTTTCTTCATCATTAGAAACTTCAAATGGAAGTTCCTTGAAATGTGAAAAGTATAAACTTTGTGTGTTGCTTCAGGAAAAATAGCAAGTATCCTTTCTTAATATTTGAATGCCAATATGATATGAACCAAGTCTTAGACCTCTTTATTGACTTATTGCAGCTTTCACATAAACCATTCTCATGAGTTATCATTTTTCATTATCCCTAATCCCAAAAGCCAACAAAAATATATGAACATTCTCGTCTTTGGAAGCAACCACAAACAATGTGCCACAATATTTACTTCTCAAAAAAGTACCTTTAACTACTATAACTAGTTTAATTGATGAACAAATCAGTTGATAGAAGCACTAAGTGCCATAAAAATATATACAATAGTTATTAATATCCTTTTGTATATGCGTGACTGTGTTGATGTTAACATTTTCCAAAACATGTATATTTAAAACATAATTAAATATTAATTAGCATTTAGGGCAAGATGCATTAATTAACTAGGCTGCATATTTCCCGGACCACTATTAAATAAGCCAACCGTTACTTAACAACTACTATAAAATAAAAGTGAAGTGAATGTTGCCATAAGCAAAACATAGATTAATGATGATTAATAATGATTTGTCATATTGTGTGTTAATTTATCTTAAGTTTGAATAATTTTATTTTAAAAAATAAGAACTTAAATAAATAAAATGAATAACTAGAACAAGTCGAATAATCTAATTTACTATAAATGCATCTAAACCCAGTTTAGGAAGTAATACTTTAAGAATATGTTAATAATTTTCTCAATAATATATATATATATATATATTTTCATCTCTTTTTTGTTTGTCACTATATTTAAACTTCCCAGATTACTCCATAAATAAGAAAAATCGACCTGCCTTACGTTTGAAAAGATATCATGAGATGATGCTACTACAAAGATTAATCGAAGAAGAGATGTGTAGACCACTCTTCTTAACAATAGAAGGACAAATACGAGTGGTTGGTATAGAAAATTGGGGTATGGATTCATCAAATTGTTTTCTTAGCTATGTGGGAAATTCGTACAACAATTTAAAGAAGTTTATATGACATTAAAAAGCATGAATAACTTAATGTTGATAAAGCAAGGAGGGAATGAAATCTTAAAGGACTTTGTTACATGATACCATGCCGAGGTAATGGAAGTAGAAGCTTTCAAACATCAAATTGCACTAGAATGATTGAAAAAGGGAATGAGGACCGACATAATCTAGTGGACGCTCAGGAAGAAGCACACCTCAAATTATAAGGAGGCTTATAAGCATGATTTACTATACATAGAAGCTGAGGAAGAAGCTAAAAAAAAGAAAGATGAGGAGATAGGATGGAATGCTGAACAAATGAAAATCAAAAGTTAAAATGTCGCCTTGAGGATAGAGATCGAACAGAAAACCACAATTAGCCAGGCAAACTCCACCAGAACAAACACTGTGACACCCGCAATTTCTTTTGTAGGACTCGTAGCTAGGTTGTAAATATACTTGTTAAAGTATTAAGTGTTAGAATTTTGAGAAATAATATAAAGTAAATTTATAAAGGTAAAATTAGAATTTTATTATTATCAAGGTGATTTTGGGATTTTATCTTATGAATAAATATATACATATGTAAGTAAGTGGGCTAAGCATTATACATATGTAATTTGGACTTAATTTAATTAAATTAAGCTCAAGCCTAAGTTTATGTGTGTGTGTGTGTATATATATATATATATATATAAATGGGCTCAAGCCCAAGCCCAAGTTAATATATATGTATGTAATTAAGTAAAATAAATACTTAAATGAATAAAATATTAAGTTTTGGCCAAAAATTCTCTACAAATTCTAAGCCATTATTTGCTTCAATCCTAGCCATCCACTTGTCACAATTCTAGGTATGTTTTGCAAATGGGATAAGGATGAACAAAAAGCTAAGTTAGTGAAAAATGTGGTGGCTAAATGTGGTTCATTGGATTTGGTCAAAGTCATCCAACCCATCCATGTATTTTAATGATTAAATTAATTAATATTTAGGGTTAGTTAGTGGAAGATGTGGTGGAGAAAGGATGGCCATTAGATTTGAGTGAAGTAATCCAAGCCATCCATGTGTTTTAAGAAAATTAAAATTAATTAATATTTGATAGAAAATGGGTGGAAAAAGGAGAGCCCTTGGATTTGTTAGATAAATCTAAGCCATCCATGTGTTTAAGCAATAATACTTAAACAAAATTGATGTTTTCAAATTGGAAAAGGCAAAGTAAGCTTACGTAGAAGGCAAATTGAGAAGGAAAAAAAGGAAGAAAAGGAAAAAAAGAAAGGAAGAAAAGGAAAAAGAGAAGAAAGAAAGAATTTGTGAGTTGTAGGTTTTCTTTAATTAGTATTTTATGATTTTGGTATATTAAGCTTAGTAAATTGTTAAGGCTATTGTAGTAGACCTTATACTTTCATGTGACATAGGAAATTTGAAATGAAAACCATAATTATTTTATTGTTATGATGATGAAAATTGGTGAAAATTTATTATAATTATGTAGTAATAATGGTAGAAATTAGAATATGTTTAGGTCATGAGTAAATTTATGTTTTATTGCCAAATTGTAGCATGCTTAGTGAGTGGAAATTAATTGTAGTAGAATTTGTATTATTAGTTTAAGTTGTAATTTAGGGAGGTAGATATGAATAATGTATTATATGTGATTAAAATGAGTACTTTATTATTATGTTGTTATGATAGTGCTAATTGGTGAGAGTTTTATTGTTATGCTGTTGTAATGGTATGAATGGGTGGAAAATTGAAATTGGTGGAGATTAGAACATGTGTGTGTCATGGGATTGTAGTAGGAATTAAAGATGAGCAAAATCATATTTTAATATCAAATTATAGTGGAAAATTAGTTATGGCTAAATTAATGTTATTAGTGATAAATTGTAGGAATTAGAGAGGGTTGAAATTGATATTATTAATGATTAATTGAAATGTGAAAATTGAAAATGGTATTGTGTAATATTAAATTGAAGAATGGAAATGGGAAATGGAATTGTGTTAATGTTATATAATGTTTAAATGAGAAATGGTTATTATGTTAATTGGTGGATTGTGAAGTGGAATTAAATCTCAACAATTTTGGTAGGCCGAGTTTGTTTGTAAAATAATTGAGAGTGTTCGGGATTGATAATGTGTGTGTTGTCGGAAAACAAATTGGCTGAAAATAACAACATTTGATAAATTTAAAAATTTTACGTCGAATGTGTTTTTCGGAAAATTGTTATAAGATGCATATATATATATATACACACACACACACATGTATGTATGTATGTATAAGTATATATGAAATGATGTTATGTTGTAAATATAGCAATAAAGTCTATGTTAGAAAATTAATAAGGAGTGAGAGTTTGGAAATGGGGATGTTGTAGGAATGTAGTTGCAAGAAGTGGCGCGTAACTAAAATAGATTGTATAACTTGATTTTTAGGTACATACCATTGAATAGGAATACACTCAAGGAGAGCGGGAACAAAAGTAAGTAGACCGTGCATGCATTTTATTGTTTTGAAAATTATGTGATATTCGATATTTGATGAAAATGTGATTTATACATGTTGGTACGCCAATAAAATTCTATGAAATAATTAACGAAATATTTATAAATTTAAATGTTTACGCCGATATCGATTTTAGAGAATAAATATGTAATGTTGCTGATGTGTGAAATGTTTGAAAAAAAATGTGTTTTATGGCTTAGTCATTAGTTATGTTATTCTGATTTAACCGGATCTTGTGTTAAAGGCGAGGTTTGTAGGCTAGTAAGAATTCTATTTAGCGTATAGTGCGCGCTTCTGTTATATGTAAATGTGAATGATCGCTTAATGCGGAACACGTGATCACGTTCTGTAACCGGGTCACCGTGGGTGCAAGTGATACTAATTGATTAAGCTGTTCTGAATATGGTTGTATTTGAATGAACTTTATAGAATTGAAAAGTTTGAAAGTGTACTGATTGTTTAAG
>JAXCLQ010000011.1:8146750-8159616 GCA_035584115.1 Cedrela odorata
AATGGCGGTTAAAGTGTGGTTAAAAATTTTGGGTTGCTAGAAAATCAACAAAGTAAGAGTAGAAATTTTGGTTGCTAGAATTCATAACCTAAGTTAAGTAATTCGTTTTAAAACAATTTATAGACCTTCAATTAGCAAACCGTAAAATTCTAGGAAAACTAGATACAATTACAATGAACATTATTGAAAATTAGAATCTTTCATGAAACGACAATTCCCTAGTAAATTTTAGAAGTGGCTGCCTTGTGTTGTGTTGCATTTTGGTTTGCTAAAAATGCTGAGCAGCGTACAATAAACCCAAAATAGAATAGTGTTTCTGACATTGGTTTTTAGAGCTATAAAATTCTATGAAAACTAGAAAAAGAAGAGAACAATATATCCAAAAATCTTATCGTTTCATGTAGGGATGAATTCCCATTAAAGATCTGAAGTCAATTACTCTGTTCGACACTACACACTGTCCCAAGTCTGCGCAGCGTGTACTAAATAAATTATAACTCAAACATAAGAATTCGAAATCAAGATCTATAAAGGGCTATAGAAACTAGACATAATAAAGAATGACATAATTAAAAATTAGATTTATCCATCAAGAAACAAATTCCCGAAAATTTGTGAAATTTACTGTTACTGCCCTGTTGTAAAATTGGGTTGGAACAGTGCCTATTCATATAAATATAAGTTAAGTTATAGAAATCCAAATGAAGCACTGTAAAAAGCCACGTAAACTATACTTGTTAAGGATGAATATATTAAAAATTAGGCATAAAATTCATTGCAAATTTATCCCAATAAAAGTGTGAAGTCACTCCTATTGCAGATAGATATTGTTTAGAATAACTGAGATAAAAATTATGATTTTCAGAATTAAGAAATGGGGATCCTAGACATTTTGATTTCTTATTAAGAATTATTGTTGGACTTAATATATTTATTCGGTCATATCGCAAGTACATGATATTATGAGTTTTAATGGGAGAAAATGTGTTTGTAGATTGCCGACCGGACCAATCGTCAATGATATAGTGACTTGGATTGGACGAGCATAAACCAGTGAGTGGATCTTTACCTATTTTTATCATTTTACACTATATAATAAAATTTATTGTCTTACGCACTAAGAAATAACTTTATTATTACTGATTTAGAATAAATAAGAATGAATATTCTATGGATTTCTAAATTTATGGTTTTTTGGATATTATTTAAGTATGTTGATGTTCAATGAGATTCTATATAAATTTCTTTTGGATTTATGATTTAAGATTTAGATGTTGGAAATAGTATTGATATATATATATATATATATTCATGGATTTTTCAATACTAGTTTAAACTATGGTTTTACATGATTTTGAAACATGTAAATCATGATAATGAATTTGTTTTAAAACATGATTTTGAAGCTTAAAATTTTTTTTGAAAGATTATTTATTTTTTTTTTTGCCCTACATGGCCAGATGTTTGCCTTCGAGCCAAAGGTCACCCTATTGGATTAGAAATATTCTACAGGTTAAAGATTGTCCTATAGGGCCAAAGATCACCTATTGGCCAAAGATTGCACTATGGGACCAAAGGTTTGCCTTTGGGCCAAAGATTGTCGTACGAGGCTAGAGGTTGTATTCTGACTAACTGTGATACATCGCGGGTCAGAATACCAGAGTTACAAAATTTTTTGATATATTACCATTTTTTCAAAAATTGGTTTTATCACAGCATAGCAATTTCAAGTATGATGTTGATTTCGGATTTTTGATAACTTAGTTTAAAATTTCTTTTATTACAGTCTATCATTTTCATGATATATGAAATTGATAATATCATAATATGTAATCGTGAGTTTTCAATGATGATTGAGCTTATTGTAATGTTAAGTAAAATCATGATGACAAATCAATCTAGACATGTTGAGAATCAAGTAAAATTGTATGTAAATGTGCTAATGATCAAACTAAACAAATCTCTGTGAAAAATGTACTTTTTAGCATAATAGGATTGATACTTGGACCTAAAGGATTGATACTTCAGCAAATCAGATTGATACACTTGAAAAAGGTCATACAATGAAGTGAATAGATCGATATATGCAAAAACAGAACTTAAAATGAAATCATCAAGTCAAATGGATCAATACCCAAGCATAGGAGATCGATATGCTCAGAGAAGATCAACACTTAGAGTTCAAAGTATCAACACACTCAATTCCAAAGAGTTGGAACTTATTTACGAAGGAGACTAGATCGATATTTGAATTCAGAAAATTGATACTTGACATTTCAGAGAATTGTAAAATAATTACGGACCAAACCAGATCAATACTTGAATTCAAAATATCGATACTTGACATTCTAAAGAGTTGCAAAATATTTACGAAGTAGACCAAATCGATACTTGAGTTTAAAAGATCGATATTTTGCATTTTAAACAGCTGCAAAATAATTATAAAGCAGACCAGATCGATGCCAAAATAAAAGAGATCAATACGTTTTAATTTTAGAGAGTTGGAAATTAAAAACGAGGTGAACTAGATCAATACATTAAGGAGAACGGATTGATACTCAGGATTAAAGAGCAACTCAGAGTCATTTTTTGTATAAACAGATTGATACACTAACAAAAAGGATCGATACTTCCTGAAAATTTAAAGCTCAACAGTAACTTTTGCAGCATCTATGACGAACATTAAATGTGTCTAATCAAGCTGTTGGACACAATCTTCTTAACAAAGGGAATGAATAAAAATAGAAGACAAGAAAACAAAGAAATATATTAGTGCTTATTGTGAAAATTCTAAACATTCTCAATATAAATATTATTTCCCTCTCTACTGCAACAAATTTTTTTACTTCTTTCTATGAGAGAAAATTTGTATGAATTTATTGATACATTTGTTTTATTGTAAGAGTTTAAACTAGAATTAATATTCTGAATTGTATTAGGTTTATCTTTACTTGAATCAAATAAAGATAGAAGTGGGTTTCTCTTCATCCGAGAAAAAGCAAGTGTAAGGTTACCCTTTACCTCAGAAAAAGTTATATTGGGTTTTACTTGACCTGTATAAACAAGGAATTAGTAGAACCTCAGTCGTGATCTAAAGCTTAGATATTACTAAATCACTATAAATTCAGTGTTTGTTTTCTTTCTTTACTGTTTTATTCAGTTTATTACATTACATACATTTTTATCTTTAAATTTTTAAATAACCCAATTCACCCCCCTCTTGGGTGTTTCCAACTAGGCTAACACTAATATGTGTATATTTTCTCGAATTATACTATCCACTCACTAAGTCTCCCAAGAATCACTCTCTCGTATTTTCAGTTTTATAAGTCAGACAATTAGTTAAAGAAAAAATGAGAAGTTTTAGTACAGTGGTGACACAGACAGAGGAATATGGTACACATTGCAGTCACTAAGGCATTTAGGTCTATTATGCACAGAAAGTCTTGCATGTTACCAATGAAGCCATGTTGTGTAGTCAAGCATATTTTCAAAATCTATTGTAATATGATAAACATTGTAGAGTTCTACGTTTTGTAAAGTACATGGTTAAGTATATTACCCCTATGCATTTTGTACATGTGTATGTAAAAATAGTAACTATCCAGACAAACAGAGAAAGAGAGAGGCTTAGGGTGATGGTAAATTCTATCATTTGTCGATAATATCTCCGGACTAGGGGATGTTACATTTTTCATAAATCGTAATGCATTATAATCTCAAGTAGAACAACTTTAAACTTTTAGTTGTTTCTTGGGAAGAATGAGGAAAAATTAAACCATTGCTAAGATATGTTCTTATGTAGGCATTTTCTTCTCTAAGAATTTTTTTCAATTTCTTTTATTCTTTTTTCCTTATCCTTTTACTTATTAGTTATTTAAGGATAATGATGATATTATTTATGTTATTATTTGTTAGTATTATTATATGGGATTGAAAAATTGAGATTTGAGTTTATATTATTGTTTGTTAGTTGTTTATGAATGATGAATATACTATGTGAATTGAGATTTGAATTTTTTCTATTTATTTGGAAGAAGTTTAGATAGATAGATTTAATTTGTATGCTTGATAATACTAAATTATTATTATTTTAATTTATTTTTTAAATTATTTTTGTTATAATTTAATCGTATCTAAACAAATAAACGAGTTTAAATGAATAAACAAATTTAAACGAATAATCGTATCTAAACAAATAAACAGATCTAAATGAATTTAAACGAATAATTTTGTCATAACGAATCGTGTCTAAATAAATGAATCGTATTCGGAATTAAGTTTTTGATTCGAATAATAAACGAATCGTATTCGTATCAATTTGAATAATAAACATATCGTATTTGTATCGATTCAAATAATAAACAAATCATATTCATGTCAATATAGATACAATTCGTTTATCCGAATTGCCACCCCTACCTCAAAGTTCAATTCTTCCACTTTTTCACCATAAATGTTTCTTCCTCTTCCATTTCCAGCAAAACTAAATCTAGGCATACTGTAACCTTGATTGAAGCTTCCCTTACCATCTCCTTTCTTTTGAAACTGTTTAGTTTGAGAGAAATTAGTTGTATAATTTCCTTGTATATTAGCCATTCGAGAGATTTTGTTGCTCTAATATGATCTCATGCCTAAGTAAAACTAAATACACTTCATGAAATTTCATTATGTCACCTCTACCTATGACATGAACCACAACAGAATTTTATTCTAATCTAAGACTTGCAAGAAGATACAAGATGAAGTCATCATCGGAGATTGGATTGTTAGCAGCTATAAGACATTCAGCTATGTTTTTCATCTTTAGAAAATATTTTGCCATTAAATATGTATCTTTCTTGGTTGATTGTAAAGATTTAGCTTTGGATTCTTAACTAAATTGTTTTTCTAAGGCCTGTCAAACCTCAAATGCAAATTTGCATCCAATAACTAAGCCAAAAACATATTCATTCATAGAAGAGAGTAACAAATCCAGTAAAAGTTGATCTTGTCTTCTTCAAACCTCAAATTCGGTATTTTCAACAAATTTATTTCATTCTCATAGAGCGTTAAAATATAGCAAATATTTCCTTACACATTAGCCAGATTGGCTGCTTTTTAGACACATTTGACTATTGTTTCTGAACGAAAAATTATGAATACTGCAGTGGAAGCGCGACGCATGGGATAAGTTCCCGGGCGAGTAACCGCCGTAGAGGAGCCATGGCCATCTCATGGACATGCGGAATAGGCTACCCACTAATCTGGACATGCACACATGCATGTATTTTTTTTTTTGGGCTTTTAAAATAATTTCAAAATTTAAATCACAAGGTTAGAAGTCTCACTTTCTTTCTTGTGATCCGGAACAGCAAATCACTTGCTTCCAGGTGTGTCCACACATTGGGTTGATGATGGTGGTTCCTGCTTCTTTGGGATTCTTCAAGCTTTAGCTCTAAGCTTCACCAAGCTTCAAAAAAACTCTCTCTAGCCTCTCTCTCTAGCCTCTCTTTTCTCTTCTCTTTATTCTCACTTCGATAAGCCACTCACAGTTTTGAAGAACAAGAAGACACTCTCTCTTCTTTTTGCTTTGTTTTCAGTTCACAACAAAGATAGCACCCAAGCTTGCTTCAATAAGCTACTCACGGGTTTTTAAAAAGAAGAAGACACTCTCAATTTTTCAAATACTGAGAAGGTGCATTACATGTTGTCGACTTCATTTTATTCTTAACATTTAACACTTAAGTGTTTTATTTCAAATCCAATTTGAAATCCACCGACTACGTCAATTAACCCACTTGCATATTCAAATCATCAAAATGAATTCAATGCAAACCATGAGTCATTGTTAAGCATTGATTACATTTAATCAATTACATGTATTAATATAATATATATACATTAATCAAATTAAAACATATACACTTATATTAATAAGGAGAGAGATAATTACATATATAAATGTGTATATATATACACACATATATTAATAAATATCTTTTATAAATATATATTATTACTTTAATAATATATATCAATAATAAATTTTAGATATGTATTATTATATTAATATAATAGATATTTATATTTTATGATTACTTTAATCATATTAAAATATAATACCATTAAATTAATATCATCAATCCGCAAATTATATTTATAGTATTCCACAATTAAACCGAAACATCTTCCACGCATACAAGTGCTAGTTCATTCTTGTCAAGAAATATATTCTTTATAATAAAGAATCAAATTGCTACTTGATCAAAGTATCGAAATAATATCATTAACCAATTAATGATTATTGCATAATAACAAATGTCATCATCATCAAGTAACCGACTAGTATGTGTAACTCCCTGGGTTCACTATGAGTTGGACATGGGTGGACACGAACTTCTTCGTATCTCTATTGTACAATTCTTTATAACCAAAGTTCTTAATGATCACGACTGATCTCTAGCAAGACATCATAACCCCCAAATACAAATAAATCCATATAGTCGTACGTGCATGTAGAAAGTCTTTATACTGTCAATTCCTGATCGAGTGCTGGTCATGGAATCATCAAACCGCTGACTCATTCATAGGAATAAAACCTTAATCATATACAGGATTCATATATCTGCGAAACACTTTTCATGATATACATACGTTGGCCGAAGACTTTATTCCCGCATATGACAGTTCCACCTAAGATCTTAAGCTCCAACATCTGAGCCAGCAGATTCCATCTTGGTCATTACCTATTCTCATAAACTTAAACACATTGCCAGCAAACTTCTTTCACCAAGCATGGCAAGCCCAATGCTATATACTGTAACGACCACCCCTTAGAAAGGCGGGCCCTACCTTACGAGAGGCATCACGAGATGGTTAAACTACTATATGCTCAACTAATTCATGTCATGCTACCTAGTAATACTGTCATTTTAACAATGAGAGGTTCAACACTCGTATGTCGAGAGCACCTTAACAACCATACAATGGATTGCCCATCCGTGGCTTTACAATCTCATGAACAATGATATGTTTCAAGTATAAAACATTTTATTTCTAATGGATTGTGCAAATTGAATAGAAAAGAGATAACTTTGCTAAACATAGTCTAACATTTTATAATGTTTGAAAATAAAAGGAAGTGAGATAATTTAATATATATATATATATATAGTATGTTAACAATACAAAAAAAGAATTACATCATAATGTATAACCGCTCCATGGTTATACTTCAAAAACAAAAATACCCCATGTCCAAATTAATGACACTATACAATGAGTATGCAAAATGCAACTGCAAAAAGTCTAGATATACTGCGAGCAACTGCTGCGATGCTGCAGAGGAGTCTGGTAGCTGGGACAGACCTGCAAAACTAGAAACTGTAGAGTAGTGAGCTAATAAGCCCAGTGAGCAGATCTCTTGACCTATACTCCAAAATACCCCAATAATGTAACTAAAATATATCCCAACTATATAATCACAGTACAACGTCACATAACATAGCACACAATGTTGGTTCTCAACTGTTAGACTATCTTCCTCAAAAATAGATCTTCATTACCCCATTCTCTCTGAGGCCATAGCCCGCAAGAATAGGACTCTGATACCCTCATCGACTGTTGGGCTGTCATCCTCACGAATAGGCATCAAAGTATGACTAATATTGGGTCTTTGAAAACTCCCATTCTGTCTAAGGTCATCACTGCAAGAATAGGCACTCAATTCTCTATTCTCTCTAAGGCCTCAATCCGCAAGAATATATACTCAACATATTATTCTCTCTAAGGCCGTAGCCTGCAAGAATATGCATCAAGCATGGCCGATATTGGGTCGTCGCATTGAGAGGACCCTCACGCGTCAACTATCCTCGTTAAACAAAGTTCACAACTCATGTCGCTCACACGTGTGTCACATTATAAATTCATCAATCAACACGTCATCTAGACATTTGATCAAACACTTGGTATGCAACTAACATGCCTACATAGGATATAGACAATTTCATAATTCATTTATCACATCATACATTGCATTATTCATAGCAACATACCTAATCATTGATTTCATAATATGTTAACACTTACGACTACTTAGGCATTTCGTTGTTCATAAACCAAAATTTCCCCCAAACTTTTAATTTGACAATAACCAATGTTACAACCATTCATTTCAACAAATTCTTACTGCAACCTATACATCACATCACTTAAAACATAACTTTCAAACCAAAAACCACAAAAAATTACCTAATTGTAAACCCTATCTAATTTATCCTCTTAAATTCATGATAAATTAGATTTTCAAGTGAGAAACTACTCACCAAGAGTTTATCCAATCTTAACAAGGTGAAAATTCAAATTTTTGATGCTGAATTATGGAAAAATCAAACTTTTTAACAAAGCTATAGTAGAACTTTGGACACTGTTATGACACTGTTCTGGCTACTATTCCAGCAGTCTAACCGGAATTTGATTCACCTTGTCAACATGAGTCCAATGGCGTAAACGGTGCATCAATCTAACGTGTGTGCGCAAAGTTATAAACAATATTATTTTCTCTCTCTAATCCCTCTTTTCTTCCTTCTCTCTATCTCTGTATTTTCTCTATTCTCCAAATGCAAATAGACCCTACCAATCTATTTATAGCTATCAAGGGCAAAATTATCATTTTGCATAAATTATTATTTTGTGGCAAAATTTGTTATTTCTCGTCTTGTTTCGTGCCTCAACCTACGTTTCACTATTCGTCATAGTAGTAGGCTCCATTTTTCACCCCTGATTCATTTGCAAGATTTTTACGAAAAACATCATAACTTCTCCATTCCTTACCCAAATTGAGTGTCGTTTTCATCGTTGGACTCTACACATTATGAACTTCCTTTTGCTCTCAAAGTGTACAGAAAACTATACTTTTACTTGTAGGCCACTTTAGAAATCGAGCCCATTTTTTACACATTTGGCGTAAAGAGCCATAACTTTCTCAATACTTATCTAATTTGAGTGTCATTTGCGGCATTGGACACTGCATATCATGAACTTCCTTTGCTCTCAAAGTGTACGAAAAACTATACTGTTACTTGTAGGCTACTTCGGAAATCGAGCCCATTTTTTACACATATGGCATAAAGAGCTATAACTCTCTCAATACTTATCTAATTTGAGTGCCGTTTGCGGTATTGGACACTGCATATCATGAACTTCCTTCTGCTCTCAAAGCGTACGAAAAACTATGTTGCTACAGGTAGGCTACTTTGGAAATTGACTTCATTTTTTATACATTTGGCGTAAAGAGCCATAACTCTCTCCATATTTATCCATTTTGAGTGCCGTTTGCGGCATTATAACCTAGACATTACAAGCTTTTATCTAGTATTAACCATCATCAATTTCGACATTACTACAGTAATTATATACAAATTACCAAAATACCCCTGATTCTATTTCTATTTACTTTACGCCTAAATTAACACATCAATCATCAATTTACTATTATATCCTATAAGGTTTAAATTTGGGTTGGGTTCCACATATACACAAGTAAACAATATGCCTCAATGCAGAGAGCAGCTACGACACCTCAGGTTATAGGACTAGTGGTACACTAGTACAACTGTGTGACATATAATTGATTGTGGATGATCACTCATGTGATTCCTCATGTTTAGTAACACGTTCACCAATGTATTACCTATGTTCATGCTCTTGTGACATGAGACTCATCACCTAACTATTAGTATATAATACTAATCATTGGTAGCATTAAATATACCAGTCATGTAATGTTATATTCCCATATGACATTACCTTAACTGGTAACTGATTAGGAAATATTTAAATCATAAACTTTGTACTCATATTTACAACTCTTTGCAGATAGAGTCATGATATCACAATACATCACAAGATTTCATTCTGCATTTTATATCTTCAATAAAAATTTGCAACTCTGTATGCAAAATGATATAAACGCCATTTTATTAATCATTAACTAATTTATAATTAATTACAAAATTATATATACACATAGAATGATATTCCTGAATCATATGACACAATTGATTTTAAAACATATCTTCAATAAACTTCCACTTGCATTAGAGCCAATCACCATGATATCCAATACCCATCCTCACTAGGTGGTAATCCAGTTGCTGCTGTGTTATTGGCTTAGTCAGTGGGTCTGCCACGTTATTCGTGGACAAGGTTTTCTGCACTACACTCTATTTATCTGATATAAATTCTCTGATCAAGTGGTATTTCTTTTGAATATGTTTAGACTTCTAGTAAGATCTCGGTTTCTTAGCCTGAGTAATAACTCCATTATTGTCATAATACAAAGTTATTGGGTCAACTATGGAAGGTACGACTCCGAGTTCTGTAACAAACTTATAGATCAAGACATTTTCTTTCGCAGCTTTAGAAGCAACGACATACTCAGCTTTTGTAATGGAGTCATGTGTGCTGTCTATTTAGAACTCTTTTAACAGATAGTACTTCCATTACATATGAAGACAAATGCAGAAATAGACTTTCTATCATCTAAATCTGATTGAAAATCAGAATCAGTGTAACCCTCAAGTTTTAATTCACCATCGCCATAGGTCAGAACTAAATTCTGAGTTCTTTTCAAGTACATAAGAATCTGTTTGACCGTAGTTTAATGTTCTTCTCCTGGATTTGCTTGATATCTACTTGTAATGCTTACAGTATATGCTATATTAAGTCTAGTACATAGCCTAGTATACATAAGACTACCTATGGCCGAAGCATAAGGATTCTTTTGCATATATTCATGCTCAGCTTCAATCATAGGTCCTATTTCTCGAGAGAGATGGATACTATGACTGCAATGTAAGAAACCCTTCTTAAAGCTATCCATACTGAACCTCTTCAGTACTTTATCTATGTACAGCCTCTGGGAAAGACCTATCATTCGTTTCGCTTTATCTCTATAAATACGAATACCCAAAATGAAGGTCGCTTCTCCCAAATCTTTCATAGAGAAAACATTAGACAACCACAATTTAGCCTTAGATAACATGCCCACATCATTTCCTATGAGTAGTATGTCATCTACATATAATACAAGGAATATGATGGCATTGTTATTCTCTTTTTTGTAAGCACATGGTTCATCAATATTCTTGATGAAGCCAAATAATTTGACTACATCATTGAATTGTATGTTCCAGCTTCTAAAAGCTTACTTTAATCCATAAATAGATTTATGCAACTTACACTCCTTATGACTATCATTAGATACAACAAATCCAATAGGTTGTTGTATATATATGGTCTGCTCAATAAAACCATTAAGAAATACTGTCTTCATATTTATCTGCCATATCTTATAGTCATAATAAGCTACAATAGCAAGTAGTATCCGAATGGATTTTAGAATGGCTACTAGCAAAAAAGTTTCATCGAAATCAATCCCTTGTTTCTGATTATATCCCTTTGCCACCAACCTTGCTTTAAAAGTCTCTACTTTTCCATCTTTGCCTAATTTTTGTTTGTAAACTCATTTACAACCGATAGGAACAATTTCTTCTGTTGGTTCAACAGTTGACCACACCTGATTAGCATACATGGAATCCATTTCGGATTTCACGGCTTCAAGTCATCTTCTAGAATTGATATCTAATATCACTTCTTCATAAGTTCTAGGATCTTCCATTTGTATATCTTCTCCTATTATAAATTATTGAAAATCATTTTCAAAAAGAAAATAAAATCTCTTAGTAGGGCGAGATATCCTAATAGATCTATGAAGAGTTTGGTCTACAAAATACTAAGGATCAAATCGAATTAGTTTATCAATATGAATTGGTTCATCTTCATCAACAGGCTTATCCATTTGATGTTGATCATCATCAAGCTTTCCAAACTCTTCTAAAAGCTCAATCTTTCTACCTTCACTACCTTCCTCAATAAACTGATTCTTGAAGAGCTGTGCGTGTCTACTAATCAAACTTTTTCTATCAGTATGAAAGTAGAAATAATATCTCAAACTATCTTTAGGATATCCTATGAATCTACCTTTTTCAGACTTAGCATCAAGCTTCTCAGTGTTAACTAATTTAACATAACTTGGACATCCCCAATGCTTCATATAATTGAAGCTTGGAAGTTTCCCATACCATATCTCATACGGTGTCTTAAGAACTGCTTTTGATAGAGTTCTATTCAAGATATAGATTGCAGTATATAGGGCATATCCCCAAAGATATATAGGTAAATTTGTGAAGTTTATCATGGATCGTACCATATCTAATAAGGTACGATTCCTCCCTTTTGATACATCATTATGCTGCAGTGTATAAGGAGGTGTAAGCTAAGAAAGTATACCATTAATTTTAAGAAATTCTAGAAATTCAGTACTTTAGTATTCATCTCCACAATCAGATCGTAGAATCTTAATACTCTTTCTTGTTTATTTCTCTATTTCAGCTCTGAATTCTTTAAACTTTTCAAAAGATTTAGATTTGTGCTTTAATAAGTACACATAACCAAACCATAAATGATCATCAGTAAAGGTTATGAAGTATGAGAAACCTCCTCTAGCCATTTCACTAAACGGACCACATATATCAGTATGTGTTAATTTAAGAACTTCATTGGCTCTTTTCCCTACCCAACAAAGGGCGATTTAGTCATCTTACTTTAAAGACAAGATTCACAAGTTGGATAGAGTTCATAATCCAATGGACCTATTAGTTCATCATTACTTATCTTTTTAATCGTCATGTCTCTAATATTACCTAATCTATGATTTTATATAAGTTTTGAGTTAAGTTCATTTCTAGATCTTTTCTTATTAATAGTATCAGTCATGTTAATTTCATTAGTCTCAAGAACATATAAACCATTTACATTCAAGC
>JAXCLQ010000011.1:8159716-8267027 GCA_035584115.1 Cedrela odorata
AATTGTCCATCCATCAAATTTCGTTAGCCAAATAAAATCTGAGTTATGCCAAGTCTTGGGAATTAATTTACAACAATTCTCGTAGGACGATATTTATCTCATCACTCTATTACTTGTTCAACTCGTACACTTGTGATTTTGCACAATACACATCTCCATAGTAAAGCTTTAGATGACTTGCATGAAAAACCAGATATAGTCTAGGCCTTGAAGGAAATTCCATCTTGTACGACACATTGCCCACCCGCTTGGCAAAGGGAAATGGACCCTTTTACTTCCGAATCAACCCCTTGTGTAGCGAACGTGTGAATTTATGTTATTGGGAAAAAATCTTCACTAGCACCAAGTACCTAACATTGAACTCCACATGTCACCGCTTTTCGTCAGCCTATTTAGTTTCATGGCATTCCATGATGAGATTCCACCACAAGTTCCCTTACTTTAGCACATAAACTCGTCGACCCTTGTTGTAAAGAAGCCCATCTTCTAGCTAAAACCGTTTAATCTTTTCGGCTTACGCTAACTCAATGAGATGGTTAATTAACGAATCATGTTATATATCTTCCATGATGAGGCTGAGAATCTCTCATTAAAGCTTGCTAATAGCTGCAAACTCAGCCTTCTAACTTAGAGCATCCACCACCACATTGGTCTTGCCCGATTTGTACTCTAACTCCAAATCAAACTTCACTAGAAAATCTTGCTACCTTACTTATTTTGAGCTGAGTTTCTTCTTATTTTGAAAGTAACTTGTGGCTATATTATCTGTTCGCATCACAAATTTTGATTTGAGCAAGTAGTGTCGCCAAGTACCTAGTGTACGAACAACCATCGTTATTTCTTTCTCTTACACTATGTAGCGTTGCTCTATGTCTTTGAGCTTTCTGCTCTCAAATGCTATTAGATGTCCTTATTGCATAAGAACACTCCCAATGGTAAAATATAATGCATCCATTTGTACTTTGAACTGTAATGCATAGTTGGATAGTGTGAGTATCGGTTCCTCTACCACTGCACGTTTTAAGCTATCAAAAGTATGTTGGCACTCCTCGGACCATTCCCATGATCTAGACTTCTTCAACAAGTCAATAAGGGATGTGACTATCCTTAAATAACTCATGATGAACTTTCGATATTAGTTGATCAACCCAAAAAAAGACTTCAATTCCATGACCTTTATAGGTGGATCCCATTTCACTATTACACGAATCTTAGATCTATCCATGAGAAGTTTCCCTTCCTTGATTTTGTGCCCAAGAAATTCAACTACTCGCTATGCAAATAAGCACTTCTCTTACTTCACATATAACTCATTAGCCCATAACACTTAAAAAATTGTCCGCAAGTGCGACGTATATTCCTCAAGTGTGTCACTATACACCACATTGTCATCCAACACAACCACAAGCCGATCCAAAAATGGGAGGAAAATCTAGTTCATCAATATGAAAAAGGTGGCTGGTCCATTGGTGACAAACGACTTGACTAAGAATTCAGACACGTCATATCGTGGTACGTATGTTGTCTTGGGTTCATCACTAGGGTCCATGCGAACTTGGTAGTAAATGGACCACAAATCAAGCTTAGAGAAGTGCTTTTCCTAACCAAGACGATCAAACAAATTAGCAATAAAGGGAATGAGATACCTTTTTTATGGTTACCTTTTTCAAGGTATGGTAGTCGATGCACATCCATAGAGATCTATCATATTTGCGTTGAAATAACATTAGTGCTCTATATGATGCCTTTGAGTGCTGGATATACCTCGAGTCTAGCAATTCCTTTAGTTGTTTCCGTAACTCCCATAACTTCGGCGGTGCTAGCTGGTAGGGCGCCATCGCTAGTGGTTTCGTCCTTGGTTCTAACTCGATCTTGTGGTCCACCTCCCGCCGAGATGGTAGTTTCTTTGGTAGGGCGTTCGACATCACGTCCTCGTGCTCTACAAGTACATCCTCAATCTCCGGCGGTGGTGCAAGTTCCTCACTGTCCGCAACATCATCCGCCTCTCATATTGTTACGAGGAATGTCTCTTCTTCACAACTAATACCTTTCTTCACTTGTATAGCTGAAATAACAGTAATGTTGGCAATGGGTTTTGCTATTGCGGGCACCATGCAAGAACCTCCTTTCAATATACAAACCAAGTTGTATCGTGGTATTGGTACAACATTGAACTATCATAGAAAATCTATTTCAGCACTACATCAAAGTCATCGAGTAATGCTACCGAAAAGATGCAGCATCAATTTTGCAAGTAGAGCTCTACACCTCGAACTATACCATCGAGGGGTTTGGCTTTCGCATTTATTGTTTTGAGGAAACCGCTCTCTTCTTCCACCCAAAGACCCAAGCATTTTGCCTCATCATTCTTAATAAAGTTATGCAAAGCACTAGTGTCCAATTGTGCATAAGTCTTCTTACCATTAATGCACTCCTCGACATGCATGAGAACCTTGTTGTATGAAGTGTTAGGCACCGATTTAACATTAAAAACATTAAGTTATTGCAAGCTTCCAATGCTTGTTTGCTCCGTCACCGCCTCATGTGCCTCAAACATGGCATTGAATGCCTTCTTCAGTGGACAGTTCTTGGCCTAATGGTCTCCGTCGCAAAGAAAGCAATTTGACTTTGGCTTATTCTCTTTTTTCTAATCAAGCTACTGCTCTTTACCCTTCAATGACTTGCCTTTCCCATCCTTGTTTTGTTGAGTATGAGAATCATGCGCTCCCCTACCATTGTTGGGCTTATATTGGTGCTTTGACTTTCCTGCATCTCCCTTATAAAAGTCAACTAGCATCTCTGCTACGATTAAAGCGATGGCGATGTCCTTGATGTCCCGCTGCTTGATCTCAAAAAAGGCCCATGATTGCAACCCCTTATAGAAACTGAAGAGTAAGTTATCATCACTCATACTCGAAACTTAAAGCATGAATTTGAAAAACTCCTTGACATACTCTATAATAGACTTGTTTTATTTCAGCTCTTTCATTTTATTGCAGGAATCATATGACACATTCTTCAGATAGAATTGGCGTTTGAGCTCTTGCTATAGTACACCACAAACTTCCTACGCCACCAAGAAAGTACATGATTGGAAAGGTAGAGGGTTACGATGTTTACCTTGTCCTATTCGTTCCTCAAGCCGATTGCTTTGAAATACCACTCCATTTGCCAAAAGTAGTCATCTAACTCCTTAGTGCTCTGCTTTTCGCTGTACGCCTTGGGTTTGGCAGCTTCAACTCATGATGCATGAACAGCCCCCAAGCTACTGTTCAACATGTCCATCTATTGCTGCACTGTCTCCAAAATCCCCAAGATTTTGGCTTTGAACGCTTCCAACCCTTGATGTTGGTTCTTCTCGGTGGAATATGTGGAACAGTGGATAAGCTTTCATAGCTCTCTAACCCTTGACGCTAGTTCTCCACCGTTTGTTCCAAATTGTCAAGCCGATCCCTCACGTCGGCCAACCCTTCCATCACCTTCCTCATAGTGGTGCCGAGTTCATTGATAGAATCTCGAAACTTACTTTGCGCTCTAATCCTTTTCTCATAAATAAGATTTGACTCTCTACCACGATTCTCATCACTTTGTGCCATGACGATCTTCTATTATTTCTTTGAAACTTTCACTTTGATACCAACTATCACAGATCGATTTCTCCATATGGCCTTAAACATACAATTTAGAACAATTGTCATTAAGTCAGCCTTACTTCACACAAACTACGAAAATTGAAAAACAAAAAGAAAGAGATGAAGAGAAAGCACAAGAGCTTAGAGAGTATTTTGCATCAAAATGCTTGGATTCTTTGGCCATATAAAGCCTTCTCTATTTATACTTAAACATATGTACAATGAAATAGTCAAGATTAAATCCTTAGAATCTCATTTGACAACCTAAAATGAGAAGTTTAAATGTAATCCCTAAAGTCAAGGGATTTTACTTTACATAATTGATTCTTTCATTAATCCCACATTCTCATCATAATTATTAGATACATAACATATATACAATATCATCTAATTAATGTAATATCTTCTAGAAGCATCTAGAAAGATACGTCCTTTGTGTTGGGCAAATCTTGCCCATGAGCTTGGGAAAAGCCCGAGGTGTGACAATAAGAAGGTGTGGCTCGTTAAAATTAAAATTTTATTTTATTTTTATTTTTTTAATATTAACTTCTCTGTTAAATTTTAATAATAAAAAATAAATTTAACTTAATATAAAACCTTCTCTATGTGCATGAGGGATGTGTCCACATAGACCTCGTGCATAGAGATAGATGTCTCATTATTAAAATAAAAAAAATATTAACTAAAAATACCAAAATATAATATATAAAAATAAAACAATAAAAGAGAACAACCTCATTATTATCAATTCTATTGTCATTAACAATCAATTTATACTTATGCTTATAACTACTATCAACTTCTTCTTCTTCTAGTAGTTATTAACCTTTTCTTATTATTATTCTAATTTTTGTAGAGGTTTTTGGTGATAAGCATGGCTAAGAGAAAATGCACAATAATTTTTTGTTAGATTGTGAGATTTGATTTAGATTGAGTGGAAAATTTATAAAATGACCTCACGTTGTTTATTTTCACATGACCACTTAAACTTAATATATTAGAAAAAAAAAACACACAACTTCAAACTTTATAATATTTATTTTCAACTTGAATTCCAGTGATTAAATGGTGTACTTTTGACTACTGAATAAAAAGTGAGTTTTCTTTTAATTATGTGAAAATTAATGTTAATTGGGCTATGAAAACAAGATCTAGAAACCTAGATCTGTGATAGTTTGAGGGGAGGAGGCCTTGGCAACGCTCATTGAAATCAAAGAACGTCGTTGGCGCTCGTCCAAACAAGCGTAGGTTGTCTTGCACTCGTGCGATTTGCACAAACGCATTAACTCTACACCTATGCAATTTTAATTTTAAAAAAATAAGGTTTTTTTAAATTAAAAAAAAAAGTTAGTTTTTTTGGTTAAAAAACTAATTTGTATAGTTAAAAACAATAATTTTTCTTAAATATACAAACTTGTTTTAGTTATAATTGATTTTTTAATAATTAATGGAATTTGTTTTTTGATAGACATCATCCACAAGTATAATAATTAATAAATTTTGATTTTTTTAATGTGCAAACAAAGAATACACATCATGATGTAGAAGTTGCACCGGTGGACATCCACCATAAGATTGTGGTAGTTCCTCATAAGAGTCAGTACAGTTAGGTGTATAGGAAGGGTCTAAATGGAAAAGCTTATACACTAATCCTTTGAAGAGACATCATCCAGTCTCTTCCAATCGGTCTTTACCCTAATATATGGCTGACTTAATTTCAACCCTTTGGTACCTATCAAGATGATATATATAAAGTGTACCTACAGTGGCTAGAAACCCCAATTCCATGTATAGATACACATTTAATAACCTTGACACTAGAGTGGCTCCACTATATCTCTTATCCAAACTCAGAGTTAGAGGATACCATAAGTGGTCACAATTTAAAACTATAGTATAATGTTTATTTTAGTATACTTGCAATTAGGGCACATGTAACGTTTGTCTTCTTAGTATGTCAGCACATCGACAAGTACTTATATCTGATTGCTCACTAATAATGTCCTATCCCAAGGTAATACTACAACAATTAACGATTACCTCATCCCACCTATACATATGTACTATAAGATAAAATCTATGTTATTGTGTAATGTTACAAAACTCTTATGTTTTCTATTACGTGGGATGCTTTTGTTATGTTAAGAAAATTACTTTACATGTAGGGGGAGATATGTAATGAGAATTTATAATTGGTGTAACATCTGCAATATTTTAAATTTTCAATATTATAATTTCGTATTATTTATTTAATTAAAATTTCATGTAGTTTAGGGTTCCAGTTTATAATTGGATTTTAGGCTTAAAATAATATTTGGATTAATTTCTTTAAATTATAAAAATTGGGTTGTAAGCTAAAATTATGAATGGACTTTAGGTTTGTAAGTGGTTGGGCCATGGATTTGTTTTAGGCTTATATGTATAATGTAGGCCTATGATTTGTTTAAACCCAAGCATGGAATTAAGCCCATCCACTTAGCCCAATCATTTAGCATTCAATCTTGGCCGTCCATTTGCATCTATTCTCCACCCTACATTTGTCCAATGTATTGGCATCATTTTGGCCAAGTGTTTAGGATATTGATGAATTTGAGCCAAGTAAAGTGGAAGATTAGGTGGCATGAATTGGGTCCATTGGAATAGTTAGATGTAATCCAAACTATCCATTATGGTGATTAATTAAGAAATTAGAATAATTAGGATTTTTCAAAATTGAAAAAGATAAGGCAAAACGTGAGGGAAGGAGGGAAAAGAAGAAAAGAATGAAAGAAGAAGAAAACATAAGGGAAGAAAGGAGAAAATAAGGAAAGAAAAGAAGAAAGAGAAAAAGAAATATAAATATACTCGTGGAATCAAGAACAGAGATAAGTAAATTGTGCATGTATTTATATTGTTTTTGAAATGATACGTTATCTAAGTATGTTTTTGAAAATGGTATGAAAATTATAAATTATTTTATGTTTTATATGCCAATTCTAAGGTTATGAAATGTTTATTGAAAATATTATCGATGTATAAAGTTTATGAATAAAAAAGTATTTTTATGGTTCTAGTTGTTATTTCATGTTATTCTGATTTGGCAAAGTCTTATGACAAATGCAGAACTTTTGAGCTAGTAAGAATTCTGTTTAATTTGTTATTATTAATGTAGTTCAGAAGATCAAGGATTAGTTATATAGATAATTTTAGGTAATTATAGTTATGTAAGAATTATGTAATAATAATAGCATGTAAAAATAATGTAGTATTAAGTTGAAATTTTGGAATGGCGATGCTAAGACTTTATGTGTGAATTTTACGTATGGGTGTTGTGACAGTTGGACTCATTCCCACCCAGGCATAATATAGAACAACATGTTAAAGGGGACTCTAAGAGGGTGCGAAAGCCTCAGAGCATCGCTAACGTTGTTTTCATTCCTACACTAATTTGTTGTGACCATTGAATTGCATGTGCCATTGACTTGTCAGTATAATTCATAGTAGTGTATGACTCAGCGCTGATAAGGCGTTTTGACAAGGAGATGGCTAATACGTCAAGTTATTGTGCAGATTGTTGCCTTTTATCATGTCTGAGTGTGGGGTTTATGATGACAAACCAAATTTTCTTTATATTTCTACGTCTTTCGGATGAATATCGCTTACTAACATGCCTCATTAGACCATGGTTACCACTGACTGTGGCATATTAACATGCAAGTGTATCAAGTACGTGGGTTTAGGGCAACCGTGAGATTTTTTTGCTCAAATTGGGTCATACTTTAGGCTAAAAGACAGCACTTTATTTGTATGTTGCATGCTTACATTGACATATTTAGTTGTTTTTGTTTATTACGGTTTGGCATATTATGGTTGCTTTTTACTAGTGTGGTAATCTTCATATTATATTCCATTGTATATCATTGAAAGTGATTTTATTAGGTGAACAAATTCGTACTCGTTAATAATTTTTATTGATAAGGAAGAAAATTCATATATACTTTTAATAATGAAACAAATAAATAAATGATAACATTATCAACGTCATCTTATTCTAAATGAAGTTATTTTCAAAACATTTAATGTTATCATTTCATCAAAATAATTTTAAAAAATGTAGGACATGTCAATCAATCATCAGAATTATGGATTTGAAAACAATTACATCTTAACTTTATAGAATTTATTTATAATTTAAATTATAACAAGACATCAACATATCAATCACAAAATTTTGATCTTGAATGATTTTCTTAATATTTTATCAATATTTTAACTTACAACTAGATTCAAAATTATAAATTAAATCATTAGTCAAGCATTCAGTGTTAGCATTTAAAATAATATTATTAGAAACTTATTAAAGTCTAAAATATTTGATAATCATGATTTATGTAATTGGATTTAGTATATTATGGCGTGATGATTTTTAATACTTGCACGCCATTAATTTCTTGAAAATTTTGACAAAGTTTTCTCTTGTAAAATGATCATTCTTACTCAATTTCATACTTGTAAATTAATTTAAGCACTTCAAAAGTAATTTCCAATTCCAATAACTCCTATCAACAAAGAGCTTACAACAAATAAATAAAACAAAAGCAGCAATGTAAAAAACAAATGATAACTTGTTTCTAGTTACACACTAAGTTCAACAAATAATAAATTGTTTATAGTTAATAAGATTCAAAGTTAGACACAAGTTCACAAGTTTAACAAAAAAAATAAACAATTACAGGTTTAAGAAGACATAATCACTCAATCTAGTCATGATACACCAGATTCCATCATGTCGTGCGATTGTGTCCTTGTTGCTTAAAGCGAGAACATCACCGAATAATCACCTCCTCCCTGCAGATTAGATGCATTGGTTTCTCAGTCAAAACACAAAATATCGGCCACTTGACAATGGTGCACCACACCTATTGTAGAACATTTCAAAAACTTTGATCTCCAACTAAATGAATCTCTTTTGCATATACTGCCACAAGTGTACAGTTCTTATATTACCTTAAACAAATATCTTCGTAACAGCCTTAAACATATCTAATTGTTGTGAGTGCATGAGCATACAGCAGTTGCTATAGATTAAAACGCCTACATTGGCCCAACTTTGTGCTCAGATCGACCACATCATTCTCACCTTCGCCTTTTACTTCAAACATAAAACAAGATACAAGAAAAACTGACAATATAAGAGAGGACGAATCTTGTCTTTTAACTTTATCTTCTACTGCTTCAGCAGGGTGTCTTCATCATATTTTGCTACTTCATCTCTTATCTCATAAAACCAATGCTGTAACACCTACCGTATCCTTCAGCAATGTATTGATACTCTCTACAATGTTAGTGGTCATTATGTTGTACTGACGTACTAGAAAATGATATCTGACCCATCTATGAAATCCCGCCTCGTTTTTTAAATAGTATAATACATTAGGGTATATCGACCTTAACTTGCCCATGTGTTTTTCGGACTTACTAAACAAATGCCTTCACAACAATATAAGACCCTATATGAAAAGTGTCCTTCTTTCGCACTGTCAACTTGTATCTCACCTTAAGGTTCCCTTGGATAAAATACGAATAAAAATTGTGGTATGAGTTAGGAAAGACTTTCCTTATCCCTTCAGTATGTTATCATGTCGGTCTAATCAAACATCAAATCTTAAACAAGGCCAAGTGCATACCATATCTTCAATAAGAATGACACAAGAAGCAAAAATATTGATATAAACCAAAACTTGGGTATGAAATAACTCTCTCTTCAAAAAAAAATAATAATAATAATCTCCCATTGTTTATAGCAAATAAGGTTATATATACATCCTCCTAAAACCCTAAACCAGGTAGGATTTAAATAAAATAATTATAAAATACTAAAATAACTAAGAGTCCTAAAATAAGTATAATATAAATTAAGTAATCCTGGACTACATAGAATTTAAAAAACGCTCAAAGCATTTGTGTTGAATGTTTCGTGTTGATGTTCCCCATCATTCCATTCCACTTGAAAGAAACTCATCCCCAAGTGATCATACAAAGCAGCTTCCGGATGATAGATAAACATATCAGCTAAATTGAATATCTTGGATATGCCTATATTAGTAGGTAGGTCAATGACATATGCATTATCATTAATCCACTTAAGAACTTTAAATAGACCATAACTTTTTTGCCGTAACTTGCTATGAACACTTTTTTGCCGCAACTTGCTATGAACACTTACTGGTAGTATTTCCTTGCATAAATACACCATCACCTCATTTCCCTTGTTAAATATTTGTTGCCGTATAGCTTATCAACTTTGGCCTTGTATTGTAAATTATTTTCTTTTAACAATTGTTGTACTTCTTTGAATACAACGTTGAAATTGTTCGACAAAGAAAAAGCAAGTACACTAAAAGAGATTTTCATAAAATCTACAACATGGCTTGAAATTTTTGTGTACACAACAAAGAAATGACTTTTCCTAGTAAATATATTATAGGCAAACTCAGCTTGTGTCAATGCAAAGTCCCATTAACCTTTCTTATCTCCACAAATATATCTTATCAGAATGCCCAAGAATTGGTTCATCACTTCTATTTTACCATCGATTTGAGGATGCGCTGCATTAGAAAACTTCAATTTAGTTCCAAATCCCTTCCACAAAGTTAGCCAAAACATGGCTAAGAATTTATTGTCCCTATCAGAAGTGATAGATATTGGAATCCCATGCAAAAGAATAACCTTTCGGAAAAATAATTTAGCGACATGGTGAGCATCTATAGTCTTTCAGCATAAAACAAAATGTGACATCTTTAAAAATTGATCAATCACCACAAACACTAATTCACTTCCTCGCTGTATTCTAGACAAACCTAACACAAAATTCATATATATATTATCCCACGAAGCATCAGGAATGGATAACGGTGTAACACCCCTAACTCGGAGATGCTACCGGCAGGTAACGGACTCCACCGTCACCCTAAGCTTTACGTTCTTTCTATATGTATGAATGCATACTTTTATTTTTAAACTAGAAAACATTATTAATCATAACACGTAAATTACTTAATACAATGAATCAAGTAATGTTATCTAGGAAATTTTAAATGTATTATCAAATTTTGGTGCAATGAAATAAATGATGCAAATTATATATATATATATATATATATATATTTAAGGATGCTCATGTCTAACCCATATATAACTCTCGGATGCATGATGAACACATATAACCTAATAACTACAGTGTGTATTCATTGTTCTCCACCTGTGTCTCCACTGTCCCAAAATCTCTCTTTTCTTTCCAACTACTTGTTATTCCTGCACACTGAAAAGTGAAAGGGATGAGTCCTAAGGACCTAGTGAGTGGATTAAAATAAATTAATAAAATTAATAAATGTAGAGTAAGAAAATAAATTTTAAAATGTAACAATTCACAGTAATTTAAATTTTAGTCACTTTGATAAATGAAGTAGAATAAACTATTTCATATATAAAAATCTGTGAATGTTAAATTACAATTTTTTTTTCTTTTTAGGTTTGCTAGGAAACTATCTCCCGAGATATCCCCAGTAGACATCTCAAGACCAACTAACGAGTTTTTTTGTATCATTACATAAAATAATTTGCCCCCTCGTTAGGGTTAGCTGGATAAGAGAGGTGGTATAAGACACTAACTTATCTAGAAAGGTAACGGCCCTAGTCTTTCGGTCCTACCAGCCCGACCGCTACATCCTGGTGGAATCTCCTTGTCCACCAATCATAAATCGGACTACTGTACGAATTTTATCCATATCCGGAAACATTATCTCACTCTTTTATGCTTTTCCCGAGTAACGGAGGATCATCTGTACAAATGCGCTACCAAGAGCACGATACACCAAATCACAATATAAAATCATTTTCACAATATTCATCATATACATCATGTATTCATATAAAATTATTTCATTTCAAATCAATCATCCACAAAATAATTCACACACATCCAATACATTTTTCTAAAAATTACTTACTCCAATATATTAATTTCAAACATATCAAATATTCGTAAGCATTGAGTTCATAGCATAATTTAATAATTAAATCAAATTCATAAAACATGTGCATTTCAAACATTTGATTTCACCATACCTTTAAAGAAATAAAATAAAATAAATAATTATTTAAATTTATTTTTCTTAAACATTTATAAATCCAACATTTTGTATAAATAATATTTTGTTGAAAAATAAAAAATTTTGAAAATAGATTATCCACTCACCAGTCACGATTTATTTTACCCAATTCAAGGTGTTCAACTATTCTGGTGGTTAACCTACAAGTAAACTATTTCTCGTTAAGATTTAATATAACATATTTATCTAATAAATAAATATACATATTATACTTGGATTTGCCACCTTATAAAACCTTAATGTGATTTTAATTCTCTATTGTATTCACATATAAAATTTTACCCAAGTTACTAACTAATTTTGTTCTAAAAACCCATTTTATTCAACATTTTACATTCTATGCTTCCAACAAAAACGCGCCATTCAAAATCAACAAAGTATTTTAATCTAAATTTTTGATGACATACTCTATTATGAGTCTAGTTTCCATCTCACTTTGCGAATTTGGATTTCGACTCTGATTACCCAAGTTACGCTAAGTTTTCAACATGTGACGCACTAAAATAGGGTACGTCATTAGCAGCGCTGTCATTTTCAAAAATTTACTACGATCTCATTTTTTCACAAAATGAGCTAAATTTTGGATATGTTGTGATTCTAGATGTCTAGTTTCCATATAAATTTACAGTACCTTAATCCGATATCAGAAACTCTCCCAGATTTCATTTTTCCAAGCCTTGCTCAGAATTTCCCGCAACCATCATACCCTGTTTTTGGTCATACGGTTTTGACACCTTCCGACCACTAAAGGTACGATCTATCACCCATTGTTTCTTTATTTTTCTATCCTTTAAACACCCATATAGGACTATATAATGACTGCTCACATTTCTATGCTTCCAACAAAAACGTGCCATTCAAAATCAGCAAAGTATTTTAATCTAAATTTTTGATGACATACTCTATTATGAGTCCAGTTTCCATCGCACTTTGCAAATTTGGATTTCGACTCTGATTACCCAAGTTACGCTAAGTTTTCAACATGTGACGCACTAAAATAGGGTACGTCATTAGCAGCGCTGTCATTTTCAAAAATTTACTACGATCTCATTTTTTCACAAAATGAGCTAAATTTTGGATATGTTGTGATTCTAGATGTCTAGTTTCCATATAAATTTACAGTACCTTAATCCGATATCAGAAACTCTCCCAGATTTCATTTTTCCAAGCCTTGCTCAGAATTTCCCGCAACCATCATACCCTGTTTTTGGTCATACGGTTTTGACACCTTCCGACCACTAAAGGTACGATCTATCACCCATTGTTTCTTTATTTTTCTATCCTTTAAACACCCATAAAGGACTATATAATGACTGCTCACATTTCGCTTTGTTTCACAAGTGTTTTCACCACACTGGGCACAAACAAACACTTCCAAGAGATTTTTCAACTAAAATTTTACAACCCTTTTTATACTTCTCACTATCCAATGTTCCATCCCCATTTAGCCACAACCATTACCTATAAACACACTTATATTACCTTATTTTCCAGCACCTAAACCTTGCCACAACTCAACCATATATTGAACATCACTACCACTCACCTTCCTAGATCAACTTTTACATACATAATGCATGTCTACACACTACTCCTCCTCACACACCCAAATATATATATCACTCCATATGTTTACACTCTACAATTTACCACAAATTCATGTTTTCATTTAAATTTAATATCAAATCAACATAAAAAAAAAACAATTGAAACTTCAAAACAAAACACATATACTTACCTCAACACTTCTCTCTCTCTCTCTCTCTCTCCTCTTCTTCTCTTTTCTTTCTTCACTTTCTTCTTCTTCTCTTTCTTTTCCCTTTCTTCTTCACCTAATTCAGCCACCACTCCCTTCCTTCCTTGATTCGGCCTTCACCTCCCACTCCTAGCTCATGGTTTCTCTTATTTTCTCCTCTTCGGGCACATTTTTGGCCTCCTCTCTTCCTTTGCACGAATTTTATTCTTTTCCTTTGTCTAAAATATGCTAGTTAATTGTAGAGAATTCTAGATAAATGGAGACTTAAATATAGCAGCATGGGCTTGGGCTTGATTTTTTTGAAATTTATTCATTTGGCCTAATATTTACATAAATGATATTTGAGTTTACTTAATACTATTGGCCTTCACTTAATAATGATTTGGGCTTTACTTAGAACCTTCATTGGGCCATAATATAATAATATAATTATTTTAATATTGGCCGTATATTTTCCTTATTTATATATTTTTCCTAAATTATGAAAATTTTGCCTATTGGCCCTTAGTAATTTAAAATTTTTTCAATTTAGTCCTTATAGTATTTATAATTATCACGAAATAATAGAGAAATAAAACCATATTCTTAGGTTCATATATGTATCTATGACATTTTATTACCTAAGTGGCGAAATAACTATACATACGTACTAAAACAAATTTTCTCAAATCCTAACGCGTCCAAATAATTTACTAATAACGGAATCAAATAAAATTTAATTATGTCAAATTTTATGGGTTCCATAAATGGCATATATAAACTTGTGTTTTATAACTACTCCTTACTTGTTTGACAATCCAGCACTTTTACCAAAAATTTCTAGCACCCCCTTATAGTTGTGGCTAATAATAATGTTTCTTCAAACTGACTATAGTTTGTCCCTAACCACATGGCCACTAAAATCATTGGAATGCATCTCCCTTATCAATTTGTCATGTAAGAAACTCTTGGTAATGCATAATATACTTCCTTTGAATAAGTACCCATCTTAGAAAAGGTATTCTCTTAAATGGATGGTTCAATAAGTGTATAACCCAAATATCTCTGAAATCATCATTATTCTCATACAACTCCTTGAGTTTTTTAAAACCTAAAACTTTGAAAAAAAATAGTAACAATTGACATGAGAGCTTAGAATGTCTATTACCTAGTTAGTAATTCCAAATTTATAAATAATAACATAATTAAATCTTTCATGGTAAGCTGCCTACCTTGCCAACATGCGATCAATGTGTTTTTGCCCATGAAAGTGTTTAAGGGATTGATGGTTAGAATAAACAATGAACTTCTTAGGTAAAAGATATACCTCTCATGTTATAAGAGCATGGTACATAGCATAGAGTTCTTGTTGATAAGTTGACAACTTTTGTCTTGCATTGTTAAGCTTTTCACTAAAAAATGCAATAGGTTTCCTTCCTTAAGAAAGAACACCCTCGATGCCAATCTGCTTGTATTACATTCGAACTCAATTGTCTTTTCAAATTATGGTAAAGATAAAATAGGTTTTGTAGATACCTTCTCTTTAATTAATTCAAAGTAATGATCAATAGCCTCTACCCATTAAAATTTGCCTTTCTTCAAACAATTAGTAATAAGAACCACAATGTTGTTGAAATTCATTATAAATTTGTGATAAAAAGTTATTAGACCATGAAAACTCCTCACCTCAGTTATGGTCTTAGGCTTAGGCCATTCTCAAATACATTTCACCTTCTCTTCATCCACAAGAATATCTGTTGGAGATATGCCTTAGAATGAATCGCGTCATACGGTTTAGGGATATCATCCTAATGTATATATATTTCTGTAATTAATTATAAATTATTTTACAATTAATAAAATGACTTTTATATCATTTTGTATGTTCAGTTGTTAATTTATGTTATATATATATAATGCAGAATGAGATCCCATGATGTATTATGATGTCAGACTCTATCTGCAAAGAGTTATAGATTTAAGTATAAAGCTTATGATTTAAATACATTCGAATTAGTTCCTAGTTGAGGTGATGTCATATGAGAGTATGACATTGCATGACTGGTATGTTTGATATTACTAAGGATTAGTATTGGATGCTAATAATTGGGTAACGAGTCTCATGTCACAAGAGCATAAATATGGGTAATATGTTAAAAAACGTGTTAGTGAACGCGATCAAACGTGACGAATCATATGGGTGATTATCCACAATTAATGATACGTCACACAGTCGTACTAGTATACCACTAGTTTTATGACCTGAGGTATCACGGCTGCCTTTCACACTGAGGCACATTGTTTACTTATGTATATCACAGCAGGCTAGCCATGCCTTGCAAAAGAAGCTTGCTAACAATGTGTTTAAGTATATAAGAATAGGTGATGACCAAGATGGAATCTGCTAGCTCAAATGTTGAAGCTTGAGATCCTAAGTAGAACTGTCATATACTGGAATAAAGTCTTTGGCCAAAGCATGTATGTCTGGGAAGGTATTTTGCGAATATATGAATTATGTATATGATTGAGGTTCTTATTCTATAATTAAGTTAGGGTTTTGACGATTCCATAACCAGCATTCAATTGGGAGTTGACAGCAGAAGGACTTTACTACATTACGTAAGACTATATAGTTTATCTGGTATATTCATTCATCTGTGTTTGGAGATCATGGCATCTTACTAGAGGTTACTCATGATCATTGGGAACTTTGGATACAAAGAGTTGTACCAAAGAGATACAAAATAGTTCATATCAACCAATATCCAACTCACAATAAACTTAGAAGGTTAGATACATTAGTCGGTTACTTGATGATAATGGTAATTGTTATTATATAATAATCATTAATTTGTTAATAAAAGTGTACAAATACTTTGATTGAACAGCAATATGATTTTTTATTGTAAGGAATAAATTTCCCGACTAGGATGTGTTAGCACTCGTATGAGTGGGAAATGTTTTGGTTAATTGTGGGATAACGTAAATATGATTTATGGATATTTTATATTGATCTATATAGATAAAACACTTTAATATTGGTTAAAGTAATAATAAAAAAATAAATATCTATTATATTAATATAATAATAAATATATTTTGTAATGATTACAAATATATATATATATATATATCTAAATTAATCATTACTATATACATTATTAAAGTAATAATATATATATAAGATATATATATTCACTCTCTCTCTTGTTTTAATATATTGATATGATTAATATATTATTATTATTACATTAATTGGATTATTGTAATTGAGCACACTAATCATTGCATGACACATGGATTGCTTTAATTCAATTAATGAATTGAGAGGCAAGTAGCTGATGTAGGTCGGCCGTGCAAGAAGCAAGTAGGCAACTTGATTACTAAAAAGAAAGACTTAAGTGTTAAGTCTATGACTAAGCACATGATGCTACGTCTTCTCATCCTTCTAGAGACAGAGCATTTCTTCTTCTTCCTTCTATTTGTATTTTTCAGTGAGCATCATTCTTGTGAGAAGCTTAGTGTGTGTTTAGTTTTAAACCAAAAACCAGAAAAGAGGAAAAAGAAGCTAAAGAGAGAAAGCTTTGATTTAGCTTGGTGAAGCTATAACCCATAGATTGAAGATCCCATAACGAAATTGGAACCATCGTTGCCGTGCCAACGTGTGGGTTGTCTTCCTAATGTATAGATACGCTTGGAGGCAAGTGAGGAGATTAACTTGTTGTTCCGGATCACAAATCAAAGAAGTACGACTTCTTAACTTTGTATTTATATTTAAAAAAGTTTTAAATCCAAAAATATGCATATGTACATGTCTAGATCTGTTTAAGAGCTTTTCCACATGTCTATGTGATAGGCATGGCTTCCTCACGACAGTCGCACGCCTGGGAACAAATCTCGTGCGTCGCTCCTCCACCGTGAATTGCTATTCGTAGCTTTCAATACCTTCACTACTTACAACAAATCCTAAGAATAGTAATATGCTTATTAAGAATACATGCCGTTTTAAGTTGACAAACAATTCATTTTTCCATAACACGACTAGGACTTACCAAATATGATCAAGATGCTCCTCTACATTCTTACTATAAATCAGAATATCATTAAAATAGACAACAAAGTGAGACATAAATGGTTTAAGTACTTTGGTCATGAGGGGCAAGAATGTACTTGGTGAAGTAGAAAACCCGAAGGGCATGACTATCCACTCATATAGCCCATCATTTGACTAGAAAGTTGACTTCTATTCATCTCTCGAGTGAATTTTAATTTGGAAATAACCACTCCACATATCTATCTTGGTGAGTATTTTGGCATTACTTAACTAATCAAGTAAATCATTAAGTCTAAGGATTGAAAATCAATACCTTACTGTTTTTTTATTGATAGCGCGGCTATCCACACACATCCTTCAACTCTCATTCTTCTTAGAAGTGTGTAAGGACAATGACGTAAGGGCTAATGCTTTCTCATATGTGCCTTTTTAGTAACAGTTCCTCTACCTTCTCTACCAAGATCTCATTCTCCTTGGAACTCATGCAATAATGAGGTAGATTTGGCAAGTTAGCTCTAGAAACAAAATATATTGGTTCTGTAACTAAATCGCTAAATTCTACCAATAAGCCTTGAACTTCTTTAAGTGCAGGTAAAATAGGTAGTTTGTTACAACTAGAAAAGTACAAGTTTTGGGAATCTTCATGTCTTTTACAAACTCATCCTCTCCGAGTGCTATGGTTAATAATGCCTTGTCCTTTACTTTTAGTATAACAGTACTCTATTGAGTAGTAACTACTACAATCTTATTGTGATTCTGCGAAAATGATACATTTATCTGTCTCTTTGTGGGTTGCATTCACCTCATACTGCCAAGGTCAGCCAAGTAGCATATGACACGCATCCATCTCCACAATGTCATATAAAACATTAGATTTGTAAGATTTTCCCAAAGACAAAGGCAAGATATATTGTCATGTGATCTTTACGTTTGGTACCTTCTAAATCCACCCAATATTTTAAAGGTGAGGATGTGGTTGCATTTTCAATTTGAGGTAATTTACAAGACTTTGAGAAACCAAATTCTTGTTATTCCTATTATTCTATCACAAAGTAAGACACATTAACATCAACAAAACACTTAGCAAGATTCACTTACGTTGTGTCTCATTAGGTTGAATTAGAGTGTATAACAGCTTCTTCACGACACATTCCACCTCGTCACCATCTTCCTCAGTCATCTCTACGACACCATCCTCCTGAGCTACTTCTTCATTATCGAAGTCCTCATCGTACTCATGTTAGGTGACATTGGCAAACTTACATCTAAGGCAAACATTAAACCTGTGCCTTATTTCGTTACACTTGAAACAACAAATTCCCTGGATTATTTCTTACTTGTCTTTTTCCTTCAATTCTAAGCTCTTAGGTTCAACTACTTTTCCCTACGAATCTACTATTTTATCCTCGATTTTTCTCGATGACGCCTTATTGTTAGAAACAAATCACCAGCTCATAGGACATTCATAATGTCAATGAAACATTCTACCATATAAATCCAGTCATGGAATTGGTCTATATCAACAACTCCATTGAAAGTGGGAATATCAATTTTAATTTTGTAAGTATCTTGTTATCCTATCGCAAACCTTCTTCTTAGTTGTTGTTATATTTGCACTTCTCTTCAAAATCCCCTTCTGGAGGCACTATGTCCTCTCTTACTGGTTTCCAATGAGATCTCATTCACGAAGATGCAAGAATGATGATACAAAACATAACTCATGTTTGAAATAACTCTCTCTTGAGAAAAACCAATAATCTCCCCTAGTTTACAACAAATAAGACTATTTATATAACCTCCTAAAATCCTAAACCATGTAGGATTTAAGTAAAGTAGAAAATAAACAAAGAAGAAAATAAAATACTAAATTAAGTAGAAGTCTTAAACTATGTAAAATTCAAATAAATTAATCATAAACAAAGCATGAACAAAAATATTAAACTAAGTAGAAGTCATAAACTAAGTAGAATATAAATAAAGTAATCATGGACCAAGTAGAATTTTAAAAAATGCGCAAAACATTTATGCTGAATGTTTCATGTTGTTATCATTTTCAAAGTCCCCCACTCCAAATACCAAAGGATAAATTTGATGATATCATACAAGTGAGAAAAGTCTGAACTATTGATTGATGATATCATATTGAATGCCTATATGTTTTTGATGACGAACAAATCTGTAAATCTTTAGTTAATGATGTTAATTTTACTTGTCAAATCAATATTAGATTGATATAAATGTGTTTGAATGTGTTAAATATTAAGAAAATTGTATATGATTATGTTTATGCAAAAAACTAAAACAATTTTTTGAGAGAAATTTATGTCTAAGCTTACAGTATCAATACATAAAGTTATGGAGATCAACACATATACAAAAGAATTAATACCTAGAGGATGAGGATCAATACATTCAACATAGATCAATATTCATAGTTTAAGAGATCAATATAAGAAAAGTCAAAGACTTCAAAAGAAATTACCAAGTCACCTAAATCGATACTGATGAAGAAGATATCGATAATTTCAAGGTTAGAGATTTTGAAAATATTTACAAATTAGTTCAAATCGATATTTTTACCAAAACATATTGATACAATCAAGTCTGAGTGTAACATCCCCAAGTTCAGAGTGTTACCGATAGGCAAAAGGCCCATTCTGTCACCCTAAGCTTTACCAAATCCTGTTCACATGCATTCTTACTCATACTCACATCAACCTTCATATATAAATATAATTGGACAACATGATGCCACAGCTAACATATATACAAATATATATATATATATATACAATATCAATAACACCTTGTATCACAAAATACCATTGATTACCCACGTGGCAAGGTATTTATATTTATACACTGTCTCAACCATATCTGACATGCAAAACAACATTGTCGATCTCAGTAAGTAGATGTACACATTAAATCATGTCTTATATTTAAATTTACATTCATAGTTTAACATTAAGTATATAATATCATATAACAATTCTTACAAGCACAAGAGTATTTCACATCGCAACATATATCACACATTTCACATCAATTCACAATATGCCAGTGTTTAAGAGCGTTAAGTATTGCTGTCCCCTCAAACACCCAAATGAACTCCCCAGTGCCATAGAGCATTACGTATCGCCGTCCCCTACGACACTAAGAAATACCGGTATTTAGGAGCGTTACGTATCATCATCCCCCAAGTTATAATTCAGTTACCAGTGGTGTTACATACCACTGTCCCCCTGTCACAACACAATCATCATAAACAAACAAATCACAAGGTACGACATCTCAACCTTTCATTTCATACCACCACATAATCTATTTATATATATACACATATAGGCAACAATCGTCACTTGTAGCCATTATCATGTCAAACACACAATAACCTTATTTATTTATTTATTTATTTATTTTGCATCATTTAGCACACAACAAATCATATATAACCAAATTCTTGTTTTAATCAAATTTAAGCATAACTTCAGTATTGTTAAAAATCAGATAAAGGACTTAGTTAGTTAAACTTAATGATAAGGGTAAAATTAAGGAATTTAATACATTAATTTCATAAATATCACATTTAAAATATTTATATTGATTTATTGAATAGTAGAAGATATGATTTATATATTTGTAGTATTAGGTTACGAGAATCTGGGAGAAAGATCAAGTTAGGCGGAAGGATCATTAATAGGAGTGGTTACTTTTCCGTTGTTGTAAGTAGATCGTGCATGCATTTTAATGTTTTTGAAACTGTCTGATATTCGATATTGTGTGAAGATGTGTATATTACTGTTTGGTATGCCAACATGAATTTTATGAAATGATTTTTGAAAAATTATGAATTCAAAAATACACTGATATCCCACTTATGAAATGTTTATAAAATGATGTCGATGTATAAATGCTTATGAATGAAAATGATTTATGGCTCTAGTCGTTAGTTAAATGTTTATTCTAACTTAGCCGGGTCTCGTGACAAAGTGGAACTTGCAAGCTATTCAAAATTCTATTTAACACCAAATATGCGTTTCTGTTTAACGTATATTTCTGTTATAATTAAAATGAAAATGTCTGCTTTAAGCAGAACACGTGATCACGTTCTGAATCTAGATCACAGTGGATGTAGGTGACACTAACTAACTAAGTTATTCTGAAAATGTTTGAAATATGAATGAATTTCTGTGTTAATTAATAGTTTAAAAATTCATTGATCCAGTTATGCAAATATGATTGCTTGACAAAAAAAGAAATATGAAAGGTTTGAAAATGTATTGATGTTTAAGTATTTATCTTCTGTATCACATCGACATATGAAAAACTTACATAGTTTACTTACTGAGATTATATCTCACCCTTTATTGTAAAAAATTTTATTTTTCAGAGAATAGTACGTAGAAGTGACAAAGGACGCGTGCAAGGTTAGTTGAGTATAGAGAAAAATCTTGGTTATATGTGTAATTAATAGAGTAATTATAAGTTTGAGAACTAGTTATATAAATAACTCTTTGTACATGTAAGAAATTTAGAAATTGTAGACATTTAAAAATTATGTAATAGTAATACTCTTTGTATGAAATGATGTAGCATTATATAATAATGATTGATTGAAAAGTATGAAATGGGGTGTTACATTACGGTTGTCAATTCGGTGTCTAAAACTCCCAGAATCCCCACTTTACTAAACTCTGTGCAAAAGTTACTGTATCCGACACTCATACGTTTCGCTCACTTTCTCACTCGTTTGACACTCTGTTCACGTACGCTACCCCAAATACATTTTACGACACTCTTATATAATAATTTTATCAACACAAATCATCTTTCGCTTGAAAACACAACTGCGACTTACCGGAGTCACAAGTTTGTGTTCTCAATTTTCGGCAATACCACACTACTTGCATCAAAACTTCGCAAGCTTATCGACCACATTTCGTACTTTATATTTTCACAATATAATCACAATTTCACACAGCCACATACTGCCCCAAACCAATTCATGTATGTTTCATCATTCATTCACCACAAATTGACTACCAAGATAACACAATTTATATGAATCATTAATTAAGCATATTTAACATCAATATTATCAATTCAACACATAAACACTTACCTTGGCTACTAAAATTGGTTCTCCCTTTTCTGTTTTGGCCTTCCTTCCCTTTTCTTCTCTCGGTTCACTTGGTCTCCTCTTGTTCCTTCAATTTTCGATCAACCATCACCCACTCTTTCACAATTTCAAATATGAACACTGCCTCTTTCTCAGTTTCAGCCTTTGCCATCAACAAGTTGGTCATAACTCATCCTAAATTAGCAACCATCCTTACTTCTCCCAACACATTCTGCCTTCCTTCTCTTTACTCACCAAAACCCAAACCAAATTTTCAATTTTCCCTGCACCATTCTCGGCCACAACAATTTCACAACATTAACATCACTTTACTCATACACGCAATAACAATTACATGACCCAAATTCCATTTCAGCATCAATTTACTACATACTTACCTTTTATCCCTACTTCTTTTTCATCCAATCCTTTTTGAAGCTTTGATTGCCTCTTCCTCTCAGCTTCATGCTTCATTGCATAGCATTATGTTATTTTTTCCCTTTCACCTTTGATCACAATTAATTTAAAATTGGCCAAATAAAACTACACATGCATGGCCTCCTCTTGAAGTGTTTCAGTTTCTCCCTTTAGCTTCCTCTCAGTTTCTCACTCAAGCTACCTTCAACAATGTAAAAATGTTTAACATTAATGGAATGGTCAATTATGACGGGTTCTTTGTAGTCCATGGGTTTGGCTTACATGCATGTAAGCATATAGTACAACATTATTTATGTACTTATATGTATTAACACCCATTAAAACATTATTCCTATGTATGTTATAATCTAAATACATATATATTTGTATTATTACAAGTTTACATATTTTATATCTATATGGTACAAACATTATTTATTCCTATATATGTAAATATATTGTATTAATTTATTTATCATGCACATATGCTATATAAATAATATATATCCATATATATTGGCATTAATTGTATTAATATACATTCTAAATATTACAAATACTAAATACATATATATATATATATATCATTTTCTCCACTTATAATATAATCAATACACACACACATATTATTTATCCCATTTTGTAACTTTGTATTGTATGTCTAATTACGAGGTCCTGACATTGAGACTTCACAAGAAATTACAAGCTCGACCAAATTTATACCTTTACTAAAGAGATCGACACTTTATAAGTTAGAGACTTCAAAATTATTTACGAATTCACTCAGATCGATACCTAAAAAAGAAGAGATCGATACTTGGTGTCGAAGAAAAATTTATATTTGAATTTAAATGAATGGATTGATACCAAAGTCAAAAGAGATCGATACATGATATCGATTTCAAGCATAACTATAATATTTTTCAAACATAATGGTAATATTTTTCAAACATAATGGCTAAGTGTTCACTCAAGGTTTTTCAAAGTATCTGTTGAAAGAAATCAAAGAAAATCTACAATACTATAAAAAGAGCCTTCTTGACAGAGATCAATGATATGCAAGATATACAATTAATGAGAAAGTAATTCAAGCAAATCTGAGTAAGAATTGGAAGATCAATATTCAACAAGTGATACATCTTTGAAAAATACCAATTGAGCTTTATACTACAAATTCATATTCATCTTAAGTGAAAATTTGTGTGAGCTAAATTTATAAATCAATCATTTAAAGAAGATACTTCTTCTAATTACTTTTTAGGATTACTCTTCATCATTAAGAATAAATTGTAATTGGGTTACACTTGACTCGGATCAAATAAGGAGACTAGTAGAACCTCGGTGTGCTGAAAATTTGAGAAAGTGGACATAGCCCGTATTTGCAAACCACTATAAATTTCGAGTTTGCTTTCTTATTATTCCCTTCTTTTTTTATATTTCAAGCATTTATGATTTATTAATTTAATTGTTATGTACATATATATATATATATATATATTTATATATGTATATGTATATGTATATATATATATGCATGTCATTACTTGAACAAAAGCATAGTTAGGTGAATTAATTTTCTTAAATTTATTAAACTCAATTCACCCCCTTCTTGGGTGTGCCACCTAGGCTAATAAAATCTAGTTGTTTTCATCAAGAGTGACTACCACAAACATGGTCCACCAATATGAACCCTTTGAAAAAATATCGTTAATAGTAATCAGGCTCGATGAAAGAAAATCACAAATAGACGAGCCAAGGGCCATGAAAAAGTAGAAAAAATGATAATCCATCCATTCCTATATGTGTTATTGTGCCCTGGTTATTGTCAAAATTGTAACTATAAGAGTAGCTTAAAAAACTGTTGGATCCCTACACGCAAATTTATGTGCTTCTTCCTTGGCTGGCTTTGCCTTAAGGTAGGACACAAGTGCTCCAAACTCTTGGTATATGTCATCTCAAATTTTTATTGGAGTGTCAATCTTACTAGGGTCCTCAAACATTTTCATCATATATTCATCGATAAACTGACTACTTGCTTTTTGATGGCCCAACTATAACTGGTCATTTCAATAACTATAAACTGTATCAATATGTTTATCATGCCATATTCTCCATTTTCGTTTGTGTTTATTACTCAAATTCCCCATTTACATCTGTTAACCACACTCTTCGCCTCAAAATGGTCTGTTGTGGACATGGTAACCTTGATTTGAAAAATACTTCTTCAACATCATTATAGCTAATGCATCATGTAACTCTTTCTTTGAACTGAAAATCTGATCAACATATATGTCACTTGAACCTTACCTGGACAATGCATCCCGTGACTAGGAAAATGCTAGTAAGATTTGTGACAAATAGCGAAGAGAAGTTGATGGGCCTAGTATGTTCTCTTGATATCTCAAGGGGCTACTTCTTTGACTTAGTCCAATACCCATGTTCGCTATTGCATCGATATCCTTGTCACAATAGTTTCTACTAAGGGTCCTCATTGTATTGTCAGAAATGTCAAGTATATCAGTGCCTTGTATACACGTTTGACTGTTAAAATAATCACGCGTAGGGTCCTCATTGTATTAACATAGATAGTATCCTCCATGAGTTGGAGGATCTTCATAATAGTGTGGTGAAGAGTTATGTGCAAAGGTAGAGAATAATGTTGAGCATGGATGAATTTGTTACTTCCCTAAGAAGAAACAAATATGTGTACAAAGACTTATGAATTGTCAGGCTGCAAAGGAGAAATGCTGAAAACTCCATGACCTACAATAATTATGTGCTCTATGGTGATGTACAACGGAATAAACTGTCTTAATTTTAAATTGAACACGTTGTTCACAAAAGCAAATACATCAGGGTCATCTACGATATCCACTTACACAATAGATCGCATAGGTGTGTCTGAAACTCATTCTGATACTAATAGTGAACTATGTCAGATCTACATGAATGCGGTCTTGTATCATGTATAATAATTGTTGATAGATGATCTTCTATAGTATGGCTAAAATCTAAACCCTTCCACTAATGTATTTCTCAGAACCGTCAGAGAATGTAACCCATAATCCTCTATATACAACAGTTGTAGTCACAAATCCAGCCACACCTATGTAAAAGTTACAAAAAATACATTTGATGAATTTGAATTTATTTATACAGTAATACATAATCATATATTCTTATATTTTATAATTAAAAAAAATTTAAAAATTAAAAGAAATAAATTTAACAAATAAATTCAAATTCAAATTCAAATTTTTTAATTTTTAATTTTTGTCAACCACTTGTTGCTCGTGAGGCTTCCATTTCACCATTTCCGGGAGGGAGGCTTCCAGGGGGTTTTCGTGGCCAAAATTTAACAAATTAATTCCACATACAATCCAAACAATTTATAATATCAACCATGCACATATCCATGAAATCAATGAAAAATCAATAAAAAAAATATGCAAAAAAAATAATTAAAATAAAACTCACTTTTTGTGTTTTTATGTTTGTGTTAATACCTAGAATATTTCAAAATCTTTCCACCCTCGATTTGTATAGAATTAAAAGTTTGAATATTGAAAATTATAACAGAATAAAACTCATAAAGTAATGAAGTGAGTTTGTGTATTTTTGTCTAATGTTTTAAGTGTAAGTGGTTATGTGGAGATAAAATTGTCCAAAAATGGTAAAACTAATCATTTTTGTAATATTGTTTTGAAGTTGGCTATTTATGTAAATAGAGTAAAAATTAAGGTTAGATTGGAAATTTTTCCTAGATTTAGAGCTATTTGGATAAAATTTGAAGAATAAGATGTGGGGATTTGTTATTTTCATTTTAAGAATTGAAAGAAATCCATTCTAAAAAATTATATAATAATTTTAATGAGAAAATATGGATTTAGAAAAAGAAGAAGAAGAGATGAGGTATAATATCTCGTGTGTCTATGGGTATTGTCGGAATCAAGTTAAAATTAGAATTAACTAGACTTAAGTTTACAAGTAGATTTTGAGCCAAATGACTTATTTTAGGCTCATGAATTATGTTTTAGGTCTAAGATTAGAAATTAAGCCCATGAACTTTGCTTAAGCCCATTTATTTCTTTAAATCCTAGCCATTCATTCTACTTTCAATCCTAACCCTCCATTCATCTAATGTGTTGGTTTAATTTTAGTCATATATTAAATTAAAAAATTTAATTTATTTTTTGTTAAGTAAAATGAAAGCAAGTTGACATAATAATAGCCATTGGATTACAAATTTTAATTAAGTCATTGATTAATTAATGCATTATTAAGTAATTAAAATATTAATTTTCATTTCAAGAAAGGGAAACATGAAATCGTGAGAAGAAAAGAAGAAAGGAGAAACAGCCAAAGAGGAAAGAAACAAAGAAAGGAAAGAAGAAAGAAAGAAAGAAAGTGAAATAAAAAGGAAGATAAGTGAGTTTTATTTATTGATTTTGGTTTATATAATTTTGGGTTGATTTTTTTATTATATTGTAAAATTAAATTTTTATATTAGGGTTTAATTAGGAAATTGGTTATGAGTTAATGCTATGTATATTAAAGATGTTGAATGTATTAGTGATGGTTTATGAAGTTTGAAATTGAAAATGATGAATATGAAGATTAAATTGGGGATTTTAGTACAATGGGATCAATTGTGTATTTAATTACATTCCTAGTGTTTATTAATGATAACTGAAGCCTTATAGATGGTCCCATTGTGAATCATGTTTGTATTGAATTATGTTATAACCGAAATTGAGGTTCATTAGAACAATGTCCATTCATATAGACATAAGTTGAGTTCTAGAACTCCGAATGAGGCACTATAAGAGGATATAGAAACTAGACATATAGAGGTATGACATATCCAAAATTCATCTTCATTGCTTTTTGGATGAGTTCACAGCAAAGTTGGCAAGGTGGTTGTTCTGTGTAGCTCTATCATTAACATTAAGCTAAGCCTTCTGTGCCGTAGTCATGCTCTCTTAATCTGACTTAAGTTCAGTCAAATTCTGTGTAATGTTAATTTTATAAGCCTAAATTTAGGATATATTCAAGCACGATTAGTATTTTTATGCATTAGCTTGTAAATATTATTGCTCCGATTTCTCTAACGATATTCGTTAATATCGCATTATAAATACTCCGAGGAAAAGACGGTCTAGCCCCCATTAATTCAAACTTCGTTCAAATAGTGACAACAAGACTTGTGAGTGGAATACCTATACTTTTTTATTGTTTGTGATGTTTATAATTATGCTCATGATTATAATTATGTATATGGAAATGATATGAATTCTATATTTATGATATATATATATATATATATATGTATGTATGTATATGATTACATGTTTCTGCATATGCTACAGAATTGATTCATAGATCCAGATATAATCGCCTCTTTAACATCCCCAAATCTGGAGATGTTACTAGTAGGTGACAGAATTCACCATCACTCTAAGACTTTATCTGATGGACTCAGATACCCTACTAACTACAGTGCATATCCTCTCCTTTGTCCATGTCTCCAAGGAACTATAATGGCTCACTAAGGATCAAATTTGAAAAATTTGAAAAATTTGAAGACCTAGTGAGTAGATACTATAAAACAAAAATAATATAATATTAGGAAAAATTGAGTTCTACTACGAATAAATTTAACTCTAAACTAAAATCAAAATCATATTCAAAGTCTACTGTAATAAAACTAGATCCAACACTAAATCATCATAAAACAGAAATCTTTGTATGTCTGGTATTCTGACCCGCGATATATCACAGTCAGCCAAACTACATCTTTGGCCCCGTAGGCAATCTTTGGCCCCTTAAAGCAATCTCTCATAATGAAATAAAAAAAATCAAGCTCATGTTAAGAAAAACATTTTCCTCATCTTGCTTTAAAATTACAAAACCAAACTATTTTACAAATCACATAAATATATATCAGATTCATTTTCCAAAATCCATGACTTAATTCAGGAATTTTAAAAAAAAATCATATAAAACTCAATTAAACATCAACATGCTCAAAGATATCCAAATAACCATAACTCCATAATTCCACAAGTGAGTATATTCGGTTATAGTTAAACAACTCATATCAGTCTCCAAAATATTTATATTTCAAACATTATGTTCAAATAGTATTTTTAAAAAAAATAAAATAACCACTCACTAATTAAACGTTGACAAATCTGAGTCAAGAAGTAGTCGATAAGTGCTCCAGTTGACGATCTACAAATAAACATTTCCCGTTATGATTTGAAATGTTGTATTCTTAATCATGAATGAATAAATATATTTTTCATGAATGATGAACTCCAATAAGAAGTTAAAATATTTAGGATTCCTACGAATTTTACGAAGCTCGAACTGAAGTTACCTAAATCAGAGAATCGCAAATTCAATTTTCGATTATCCTAGTTAATGCCTCACTGAACAAGGGATGACTTTGAAATTCTGCTATAATTAATTGGGAATAGATCTTAGGTTGAAATTTTGATAAGATCTTCCCTTACAATTCTAATTTCTATGGCTTTTTATGAATTCAAATTTTGAATCCTAACACTCGAGTTATAAACAAATCATTGCACACTACACAGAAATGAGATAGTTTCCAGGGTCATTACAGGGCAACTAGATTACAAAAGTTACTAAGAACTCATTTTTGCATGAAATAATTTAGTTTTTGACTATGTTATTTCTTTTTGTGTCTAGTTTTCACAGAATTTTAGGATTCAATAATCAGAGGTCTAGAACTCATTCTGTTTGTAAATTACTAAACTCTATCAAGAATTTTCGGCAACTGAAATACACATTCTTTACATACAAATTCACTGCCTTATATTTTAGCACAATTTAGGTACCATATCCATGCATTATTACATCTTAATTTCTCAATTTTTATGTTCCAAAACACTGCCATATGTAAACATAATCACTGCCAACAATCCCCTATCATCAACTAACCATATAATTCACTATATAACATCACAAATCAAATTCAAAAATTTCTGAAAATTTAATAACAACTAAAGAGTTTACTTACCACTTTAAGAAGCCAATTTCCTTTTTCTTTTTCTTCCATTCTTTTCTTCTTTTCGCCTATTCTTTTATTCTTTCTTTCCCTTCTCCTCCCTCTTGGTTTTCCTTCTCCTCTCCCTTTACTCTTCTTTTCTTCTCTTCTTCTTTTTCTTCTTTCTTTCCCTTCTCCTCCTCTCTCGGTTTTCGTTCTCCTTTCCCTTTTCTCTTCTTTTCTATTTCTTCCCTTTTTCTTCATTATTTCCCTTCTCCTCCCTCTTGATTTTCCTTCTCTTTTCTCTTTCTCTTCCTTTCTTCTTTTGTTTTCTCTTTCTATCTAAAAATGACTAAACATAAGTAGAAACTTCTAGAAATTGGGCCCCCATTTTAACAAGTTTTGGGCTTGGATTTGTTTGGTAATAGTTTTGGGCCATAAGATTTAATTTTAGTGTTATTGCCCTATATTAATATCAATTACATCTTTTTCCTCACTTATTATGAATTAGCACATTGGCCTATTAAGTTTAGAAAATTTTTTATTCTAGTCACTAATATTCTTTTGTAGTTGTTATGAAAAATACGAGTCATTACAATCCCTCTGCCCAATCTAGTGCATAGCCTTGGGTATAAACTGTCCCTCTATCTGGTCAAGTACATAACCTTGAACATGGACTAGACAAGGATGTTATGCATATGAAATTTACTTATGTATATTTGTATACAATGGTACCTATAATATGTATGAGTAATGAACAGATAAATGATTTTATTAATAGTTTTCTTTCCACTCACTAAGTTTCCCTAAGACTTACCCCTCTCCTCGCTTCAGTTTTGTAGGTTCTTTGTATGATCTAAATGTATAGTAGTTTTCCTCGAAAGCAAGTAAGTGGAACAAGATATCGACATGTAATCACTAGGGGTGTTAGGGTCCACATATGTATAGTTGTGTTTGGTTTGGGCATTACAACCCTAATTTGTGTTTCATGAATTCAGTGGTCGTGTATATGTACTTGATAATGGTTGGTATATACGTTTATCATGTGCATAGAGCCCTTTAGCAGTTTCTAATGAGCTGAGTCCATTTTGTACAATATAAATATGTGTTGATTTGGATGAAGTTCCATGTATATATGTTTAATATATATATATAACATGTTATAAAGGTTATGTTCTCAAGTTGCATGGTAATATGAGGCTGAGGGAGACAAATTAGTCCTATCTTTTGCCTGTCACATTCTAGGAATTTTGGGATGTGGCATAAGGATGGAAATGATAATGAAAAAGATAAGGTTAAATATATAATGAAAATAGGATAAAGATGAAAAGGAAAAAGATGTTAAGGTAGATAAAATTATAAAAAATTAACCTTTTCTTTTATTCAAAAATGTATTTTATTTTATTCTTATAAACTTATTTTTATGTAACAAATTTTAAGGGAATTTTGTCTAGATAGACATTTATACAATTGACCTGTAAGGGCGACAATTTTTGATATGACCCGCCAAACTAACACGAACGAACATCTATTTACAGGTTCGGGTTGACATAAAATGACACGATTATTAAATGAGTAACACAATACGATACGATTAATAATTGTATCGAATTCCAATTTAGAGTTAATGACACATAAACTCGTTTATTACACGATTAACTATTTGAATAATTATAACTTACTAACTCATTTATGATTTAATAAATTTATTTTATATTTTTATATTTAAAAAAATACTTATATTTATCACTTTTAAAAGTATTTTGTTATATTTAGAATAAAATTAATTAGTATTTGAGTATATAATACTATAAGTACTATAGAAATATATTACAGCATACAAAAAAAGAAATGTTAAATGGGTTATATGAATACAACCAGTTTAACTGTTTATTAATCTGTCGGGTTAGAGTTTCAATTTTTGACATGATTATTAAACGAATCGAGTTCGGGTTGGCCTCTATTTCTTATGATATAAATACAATACGATAATTTGAATTGACAACCTACAATTCTTATATAGTCATAACAAGTCAGATCTTCTAATCCTAAAGACTATAAGTAATCAGTTGAGATGAGAAATAGTGTTTTTCATAGTGCAACAATTTATGCTAATGCGATTATGCATGCTGGAACAACTATGGATACATTTCACAAGGATAATTTGGAATAGTTAAGCAAAGCCACCAATTAGGCTAATTTTAGTGCAACAACAAGACTGGGTGTTATCATAGAGGACATCTGCAGCAAAGAAGGCCACTAAGGGCGTCATACTTGCCCTAGGGTGGGGTTGGTGGTAGTCCATACTCAAAAGGCAGTGCTCTTTATGCTTTTTGATGATGGATTAAGCCCACAGTCAGGCTTACGGCCAATCCCACCATTAGATGCTTGTTGATCAAGTTATACGTAATTCTTTGCATGTTTCTCAATACCCAATAACTAGATCTAGAGTTAAGAAGATCAATGAGGCACTAAATAGACTTGTTCAGTACATAATGGAGCGAAAGGCCCAATCCATTACGTCACTTGCACAGTTAGACTCATTTGAAAACTATGGATGCTACAATCTCATTTAAATATCAAAGAAGAAGATTCCAAGCACTTAATAGACCTTATTACATATGAGCCAAATTTGTCACTATGCCTTTGTTGAATTACTCTTTTCTAGTTTAGGGATATTTTGGTCATTTTTTGTTCATGGGCTTTTGGACTCGAATTTTATTTAACTTATAGTACTTTATGAGACCTTATTATAGGCTAAATTTCAAGTCCAAACTATATTAATTGGGTTTTCAAATTAGGGTTTCTAGTTTTTATGAGTGTGATGTATTTAATGATATTAAAACTTTAAGCCAAAGAAGAGGCATGAAAATACATCATTTTAATATGAGTTAAGCTTTTCTTTAAAGTTCTTTACATAAACTTGAGAGTTAAAATTTATCAAAAGTGACCTTGTGGCGTTCTTTTTCAAAATACGGTTGGTTAGTTGCTTAATAACGAGTTTGGGGTCAACAATTAACTTTTTAACTTTGGTTTGGTTATTCAGGGTTTTATCCACCTTTTTTGAGTTTTCAAATCATCATTCTTTAGAGGTTCGCATCACTTTGGGTCTCATTAGCAACAATGGCAAGAGCATCAAACAATTCCTTCGTGATAACCAATGCAGTACAAATCCTGTTTAAGTCTTGGCTTAACAACTCTAGGAACTGCTGATGAAGATGTCTATGATGATATAAAAAAATGTGCTTTATACTGACATTGTTGTTGCTGGGAGGCTAGTGGTATTAGTATGGGTTTGCTCATGGCTGGAACTGCTAGTAAGAAAGCAGGTGAAATGCTTGCTCATACACGAGACACAACATGAGAAGATATGTGCCGGTTAAGTCAGCATCTTTAGGGTTTGCTCTCCTGAGGGACTTGTATCCTACCAAAGCTTAGATACTCTCTCTCTCAGATGCTCTATCATCTACAGAGTCACCCACTAGTGGGACAACAACTACGGGAGAACAACTGGGTTTTGCTTTGACCATGGCAGCATTAGATAAAGTTACTTATGAGGTTGACAGGACTACCCTAAATGAAGATGGTGAAGATTGTGCTAAAGCATTTATCTTACACAAAGATGCAAATGCTCAAGAAATGGTCAGTAGAAGATTTTTGTCTAGGGTCATGCTTTTTATGCTTGGCTTTTGTTGGATTAGCGAAACATATAGGATTCTCAATGCTCAAGAGAAGTCATCTTCTATTGAGAATGAGGCCAAAGCAAAACATATAGGATTCTCATATATCATATTTGGATATTTTATATCACATGTCTTTATTTCCAATCTTTGTCACCAAAAGATCAATTGTTAAACTTCTTTTAGTTGCTCTTATCGACAAGTGCCTTGGTTATTGTTAAACTTCTTCTAGTTGCTCTCATCAGCAAGTGCCTTGGTTGTGTCTATGTTCAGCGGGAGTTTAAGTCATCTGATTTCGAGGGTGTTTCATAATCACTTTCTTTTTCTTACATGTATTGTCGCTAAAGGAGTTTGAAAAGCAGAACAAGATAAATCTGCTCCCATAATGATGCATTTTCCAGATGCTGATTTCATCGTCAATTTCACTACATAAGACTGGCGCATCTTTAGCTAGAGCTCCAGTACTTCCCGTGATTCTTAGGTATCCTCACCAGAGATTAAGCCCTGCCTAGGATTCAATATCTGGGGCGCGCCATGTGCTTTTTCTTCTCTGTCATTTCATAAATTACATTGAGGTGACAAAGTTGCCTGTTTACTACCCCTCACAACAAGAGAAAGATGATTCAGAAATATATGTTAAAAACATTAGAAGGTTGATGGCTCGCGAGGGTAATTTGATACTGTCAGATATTGGACTTGATGAGAAGGGAATGTATCAAGCTTCCCTCAATGGTAATTATAGCATGCCTAGTGTTTCGCATCAAAAAGACAATTGAGAACAGCATTTCAACCTCCTAATTGCTTCCATAGATCTTGAAATTCTTGTAGCTGTATATAAGACTTTTTATACAGTGCTCAGGGACGCCCAACGTAGGTTTATACTCCTGTGTTATGCTAATTAACTAGAGAATTTTAAGAAGGCCACAATGGCCAAAAAAAAAATCCAACAGCAGTAGCCACTAAGTTGCATGAAAGAAGCATTTGCAGTAAGGCATACACAAGTAACTCAACTTTAAGCAAGTAGCAAAAATCCTACATGCTTTACTGTGAAGCATCTACAAGCGGTATCCCCCTTGCCGAGAAGGTAGATAGATGATTTCAAAAAACACTCAAGGAGTAAAATACAGTACCTGTGAGTAGCACCCTTCCTATTAAGGAGGGATGACGATTTTATGAAGACACTCAAAGAGAAATAGACATTAACAAGAAGCAGCATATTTCCCCTCGAAGAGGTAACAATATTTTAGTAGGCGCTCAAGGGGAAAAAGTTAGTCCCTATAAGCAGCATCCCTCCCCTACTGAGGTGGTAGGATGATTTCAGAAAGTGCTCAAGGAGAAAAAAGAGTACTCATGAGTAACATCTTTCTTGTTAAAGAGGCAAGATTTATAATTTTTTGAGGTCATTCAAGGGTAAAAAAAGGAGTACCCGTGAGTAAACATACTTCTTGCCAAAGGGGTAGGGCGATTTTCTAAAAAGCGCTCAAGGGAAAAAAGGAGTACCCGCGAGTAACATGTTTCTTGCCGAGGAGGCAAGTTTCATGATTTTTCAAGACCACTCTAGGGGAAAAAGAGAGTAATAACGAACAAACATACTTCCTGCCAATGAGGTAGGACGATTTTTTAAGGATGTCCGTAAGGAACTATGAGTACCCATGGATAAAGCATCTTTCATGAAGGATGGCCGAGTACGTCTATGGAGAACCAAAAGTACCAATGGACAAGGCATCCTACATGAAGGATAGGTTTTCAAGCCGAAGACATCCATAGAGAACCATGAGTAGCCATGAACAAGGCATCCTTTACAAGGACAGAGTTTTATCACCCTAAAACATAGAAAACTCCAAAAACATACATGGGAAAGAAAAGTACCTATTGAATAAAAATTTACTACCGACAAAGATATCGATCTTAAAGTCCTAAGGTAAAATTTTGCTTAAAATGATTCATTTTTCTAAGTTATTTTGATCTTTTCCTATATATCCTAATTATCATAGGACAATTCTATAGTTTTTAACACCAAAATCGAAACTCACTGTTAGAGAAAATTGGGGGACTCATGTTAGGCTACGATATTTCTCATAAAGAAAATCAGCTCCATGTCAGTAAAAACAGCACACATCAACACCTCTAGTCTATCTAGACTTATTGAAAGGGTAAACATCACTTAATAGAAGTCTCAAGAAGACTATACTTTGTTTTCTTACAGAGAGACATCCTCGACAAGTTTATAGAAATCCGACTTATATAATCTTAAAAAAATACATGAAGGTTCAAATAAAGGAAAGAGAGGACTTCATATAACAGCAATGCTGCTAGCGTAATACCAAACTTAGTTCTCAAGATACTAAAAGAAACATTATTTCTTATTCATTTACTGAATTTAGCATTCTAAAATTCCTGTATAAAACGAAATATGTGTTGACACCACAGAGCAAATATATGGTATCAACAATTCTATACACTCATTTTTTTCATAAAAAATTACATTACAAACATATTCATTAATTAAATTACTATTAAAAGTCACGAAAGTATTAATCACTACTACATTTAATATTAATCACTACTACATTTAATATTAATCACAACTACCAATAAAAATATTAGAATCTAGAATTTAGAACAATCTCAATACATGCTAGAAGCTCATGAATGTTACCAATCAAACTCTCATTTTAGCATCATTATACCTCAAATAAAAGGATAATTATTGTTATTCCTTTAGTTCTTAAATTAATTACTCATTCGTTTCCTTTCAAAAAAAAAAACCATCAGATTATAATATATATATTCGATAAACAATTAGATAGATGTTATACACAATTGGCAATGGTACAACGAAAAATTTTTGCTACCATGCTCTAAAAACTTAATAATAGGAAGGCTCACCACGCAAAGTTGCTTAACAATGGTTATAAAATTCGTAATTCTCACCATTTAATAAAATCTTTCAAAGAGATATAAAGTTAAATGAAAAAGTTCAAATTCATAACTTTAGTTATATTATTACAATGATCTCTCCTCAATACTACAATAGATGCATATCAATTCTAATTATGAATTATTATTGCTAGATTGTGAAACCTAATTAAATAAATCTATTATTAATCTAAGAATATGACATAAATAATATAACTCTAATAAAGAAAAGAAAACGTAAAATGAAATGAAATATTTCTAATACACTATAAACTCTGTCTTGATTAGGAATTTTTGTGCTCCTTGATCGTGGTCAAGAGTTCCAAAAGTGCATAACCCTATTTTGATTTAGCTCCAGTTTAGTTTGATAATGACATGGTGTGGTTTTATTATTATAATTGTTATGCGGTAAGATTATTGTGTCAAATAAAAATAAAATAAAATAAAATAATCACTTTTCAAAAATTAATATTTATTAAATTCTTTAACAGAAGCATCATAATATCAAATCTCAAACAAAGTTCAAAATCTGCAAATATCTTCTAAATTAATTAATTAATTAACTAACCAATTAATTACATGCAAACCGAATTTTATAAAAATTTCAGATAAAATTATAAATATTACTTTATAATTACTTTTGAACCATTTAAAAAAAAACTTTAATTAAAGTTAATAATGTTAGCGTAATTTTTCTTTCAAAATTTTTTTTTTACAAACAGACAAAAGGGTCTTTTAAGACTTCAAAATTCAAAGACAGAAATACTGTTACGGGAGTTCTTGTCTTTCCACCTGAGCATGCCAAACTGAAGAGCGCAATCTTTCCACGTAGAAAGAGATTCTTTGCCATGGTCGCTGCGCTGGCGTTCGTTTTGTCACAGACATATAGTGACACAATCTAAAACCTGAACCGCGTGCCTCTTTACTGAGGGAATGCAAGTGGCGACCGTATTACGTGTCATGTCCGTTCAAAAGGGCCTAGCTCTCTCTCTCTCTTATCTGAAATATGGCCTTCCTTTTTGTGGGACCACAGCTCAAGTACAACGAAATTTGACCTATTTAATTTTTTTTATTGTTTCAAAATTAACCCACTCTAGCTAATAATAATAATAATAAATTATAAAAAATTGAAAAACAGATGCATAAACAAAGCTTATACACATATTTTATTTTTTAATTAAAAACTCAGTCAAGCTATAATCCACTCAAATTAATTTTTTATATATTTTAAATGATATTTTATTACGTGTGTTGTATTTATCTCTTTTAGAAAAATTATATGTTCTACAAGATTACAAAATTCGATAATAAGAATTAACTTAACAATCAAATATATTTAGTGCCCATTTAGCAATACTAATTGAGTATAAACTTATAAAATTTAATTAGCACTAGATGTGATTTTTTTAAATTAGTATATAATTACATACTAATTAAAATAATATTTAAAATACTTTACCAATATTATTAAATATTTTAATAAATTTTAAAAAAAAATACTAAAAATATATAAGCACTTATATATTTTAGTGCTGAAATTTTAGCACTCCCACATGGACCGTTAGTGTAAATTAAATTTTATGTGGGGTGTTCTAATTGAGAAAATATTTTGAGACTTGTAAAAGGGATTTATAATTTAATAAAAAAATCAATTGGTTTTTTATAATGTTTTAAAAATATATATATTTAATATAAATTCATGTTCTTCGACCAACCAAATTAACATTACATGAAATTGATGCTACAATCATGAAAAGGTAATTCTCTGAATTATACTAATGTAAATTTGAGATTATTACGATAATATATTTCATATTTATTAATTTTTCATTTAAAAGTTGCGTCGTTATTATTCTTCAGTAATATTATAATTATCCCAATATATATTTTAGAAAAAAAAAATCATTTTTAGCTTTGGATAATATTGGACGTCCGGATAGGTATTGGTTGAACTAAGCCATTTGATTGGTTGGTGATTTACTCAATGAAGGTAGAAGAAAAACAAAAGTAAGAATAATGAATGTTAAAAATATGGAATAATTATAATTAATAAATAAATAAAACATTATTTTCTTTTAATATAGTTAAGGAACATTTTCTTAGAGGACTCAAATTGTTGGTGGAGATTCTACATGTGCCAAAAATCAAAAGCACATATGGTATATATCATATAATTTATTAACCAATTAATAACAAATATAAATTATATAACAACCTTAAAGGACATTCTAGGATCATGCGTTACACCTTCAAAACGGAATTCATGCATCGTGAAATGAATGAATGAATAAAGTGAATGAAAGTTCATAGAGAAGAATATCATGAAGATATCAATGTGGTGAAATTATATAGATTAAGTGTTCTTACACCTACACATATGACACAAATATATAATATTACATAAGTCATTTAAATTACGCATATTTTTAAAATATTTTTTAAAATATATATGTAAAAATAAACTAAACTTTTCTCTAATTCGAAACAAATATGATTTATTATTTTGTAATAAAAGATTAAATTTCAAAATTATAAATATTCTCTTAGTTTAAGAATAGTAAATGCATGAATGTTAAAAGGATGTTATGATATTTAAGTGTTGTCAAGAATTTTTTTTTATTAATTAATAATAAAACTAAAAGTTAAAATTAGAAAAAAAAATCTTGATCTATAAATACAAAGACGAAAATCAAAATAAAAGTATTAAAAAAAAAGGAATCAATAAGAAATACAAATCACAAAACAACATAATAATAATTCATTTATTTTTTGATTTTCTATGCTCAACACATGAATTTTGTGGGAGCAATAGGACATGTCGAGAAAGAGAGAGTTGAGCTTCTCTTAATATTATATAAATAATAATAATAATAATAATTTGATGGGAATCGAGTATGAATCATAATTTTTTATATTTCGTAAAAAGAATTTATCAATTCAATGTAATTTTTTATTATTTGAAAATAAGAAGTTAAGGATGGAATTTTTCTCATATTAATTTAGGAAGAGATTTTTTTTTTAAAAAAAATAAATTTACATTTGTGTCTGAGCAAAGCTAGGGTGTGTAAAACTTAAAATAAATAAACAGCATCCAACTGTTACATTAGGAAATGAACTTATGTACGTAGGAAGGAGAAAAATTTGCGAATAATATATTGAGTTGAGTCCCCGCAACGCAACCTGAAATTATAGCAATTGGTAGAGTCCCCACATGCAGAAGAAGCTGATATTGAAATTCAAAATAGCATAATAATTTAGAATTAATTAGAATGAAACTCATGCCCTCAATGATGTAAGCACTAGCATACCACAGGCCAGAATTCAATAATTTTCCGCGACAATAATACAACATAACATCAGTTAGCCACCAACTGAATCTCATATGACAAATTTTGTATCTAAGCGATAAGGCAATAATGAATTAGTGATGCATGCCCATATAATATTTATATAACATTAACAAGAAAACAACAACTAATTTTCAGAATAATTATAATAATAATTATATATATGCTTATTATATCTTTCAATCCTTCAAATTTAGATACAGAAAATCTATACACACACCCACACCATATATATTTTTTCAAAATAATAATAATTAATTAATTAATAATGCTTGTCTTCTCCTATCTTTAATGCTGCTGGGTGATGCTATCTTTACTTTCAAATATTCCAGAAACAATCAAGGTCCACTGGTAGTGCTGAAGTTGAAGGACCATCTTGATCTTGATGATGATCATGATCATATGGCGGCCTTTTTACTACCAAATCAAGATTGGAGACTACTGAAGAGATTTCAGGATTGATATCAGCAGTGACAGTGAGGCATGTATCTTGTGAAACACTAATTATTTCCGTATCTGTTTTGAAGCTCTGGCTCATGTTTGATCCATGGTTTTCAATTAAGGCTCTTAAAATGGAGTGATCTTGCATAAAAGCTGAAGCAGGGAATTGGATATTTGATGAAGCTGAGACAGGGACAGAGGACAAAGGAGAATAGAATGGTCTTGAAAGTGGAAAAACATGAACAGCAGGACATGATGATGATGAATTGGATATGACGGGATTATTGTTATTGTTGCAGTCAATTATAGGATTGGAGAAGCAGGGCACGTAAGCCAAATCAGCAACAGTAGTTTTTGTAAATTTCTTGCCATAATTATCAGGAGAAGAATCCTTTAATGGTGGTAGACTAAGACCGGAAGGAACCAATTCATTACCCACTAATCTTACTAGCCCTGAAATATGAGTTTTCTTGCCACCACAACTTTTCTGAAAAACCCTGCAAATCACCCACTCATTCTGCAAATCAACAACACCAGCATCAGTTAACATTATATTATAATAATATAATATAATTAAACAGATGGTGAAAAATTAAGAAGAAGAAGAAGAAGATACCTTGGCAGTTTTGGGAAGGTTATGGACAGAGAATTTACCCTCCAATCTGTATTCATGCATGACCCAATTTGTTTTCTCTCCTTTTGGGGCTCTTCCCTTGTAGAAAACAAGAGTTTTTTTCATTCCAACAAGGGTTTTTCCTTTGTCAATCTCTTTATCTTTCCCTGTGGCTTTCCAATAACCAGAGACAGTCGCCCTGTTAGTCCTCAAACCGGTTGGGTATTTCCTATCCCTCATACAGAAAAAGTACCATTCTTTTTCACCCATTTTTGCTTTCCCTTTTATCCAAACAACCACAAGAAAAAGAAAAAACAAATTTAGTTAAGATCCAACTCATTCAGGTAATCATATTATTTATAATATATATGATAAGAAATTAATCATCAGAAAATCAAATGTTAGACAACTTACAAGGTAATTCCCATGGTTCATTCTTGTTCAAGTCCACATCTCCAATAGCTCTAGCAGAGAAGCTGGCATCAAAAACCTTCTTGTACAAATAGTGAGTGATAAGCTCTTCATCAGTTGGATGGAATCTGAAACCAGGAGGCAAATCCGTCTGATCATCTTCCTTAACAACTCCACAAAGTTTTTCCATTCCTTAAACACCAAAACAACCCAGAATTTATACTTAAAACATCTGTATACCAAATGGGTACTGATCAAATCAACTCTTAAAAACTTTCTCTATGCATAGAAATTAAAGCACCTTAATTACAGGGAGATCAAATCCCCACCCTACCAAAAAAGAAAATTTTTTTAAAAAAAAGTATGATTCAAAGTTCTAAGAGAAAGGTATATATATAAAGCTGTGGGAAGTTAGTAAGGGGTTGAGTGGAAAAGTAAAGAAGCCACGGAACTAAAAAGTAGTAAACCTGAAAGGAGTTGGAGGGATGTTAAAGAGGAAAGGGCAGAATGAGTAATAAAGGCGCCCTAAATATTTGAGAATGTTCAGGGAGAGAGAGAGAGAGAGAGAGAGAGAGAGAGAGAGAAACGTGGTGTGTAAAGCTACTTGGTGGGCTCTTTTAGCCCATCATTAAACTTAAACATTTTGTGTAGTTATGATAATTCATTTTATCTTTCTATGTTTTTGACCATATACAATAACTTAACTTATCTTCATACTATGCATGTAATTTTGAATTAGATTACCTATTTATCACGTTTAGTATTGTCAATAGAAAATAATTATTATGTATATATAATATAAATATCTTGAAGAAAAAAAAGAATTAATTTTCAATATTAATTTTTTAAAAAGAATGAATTTTTGGTTCATGAAATATGCGTTTCTCAAATATATAATTAAAGTAAACTAGTTTTTTAATGTATATTTTAATTTAAAAACAGAAAACATATATATATATATATGTTATTTAAAAAAATGAACTCTTTATTTATTTTGAATGATTGGGGTTTAAGAGTTTTTTAAAAATAGCATAAATTATCAAAAATGCAATAACAAGTATAGATGACGTGAAAGAAGGAGCTTTCTTTCCTAAAACGAATCTCCTTTATCCTAATAAGTGATAGCACCTGTTGTATGCTGTGTGAACGAATACATGGAAGATTACACAGAGCAATCTCAAAATCCTTCTAGCTTTCGAAAATTAGATAAAGTTGTTTATTCAAGTGAAAATGACCCATATGCTCTCCACCTATCACAATAGTAATAATATTATTAATATTATTATTATTACTAAAGGAAAAAAAAAAACAAAAATAAAAATAAAAATGTAAAAATGGTTCCAAATTACTGTTACCTAAATTTTCATTCATTTTATAAAAAAAACATAAGAAATGTGAAGGGTTTCGTTTTATCATGAAGTTGAAATCAAATTAACAAAAAGAATCTATGTACTCCTTTTTAATCACACAGACAGACAGAGAGAGAGAGAGAGATATCTTTCGAGTGACTAATTAATAACTAATCAAAGATTGTCGTCTGTACATGCACGGTGGATTTTTGTTAATCTAAGAAAAATTGGAGGTACTTGGTGGTATTTCAATTCTGCAGTCAAAGTCGATCGTATTAATTTGGTTTATAAATTGGTGGACAAAAAAATCCCTGACCGTAACCCAAATCCAACCTGTTTGAATTGGATTTGAAATTTATTTGAATTGAATTGTGTTAGAATTTTTTAGCCTGAATTTTTGTGGATTAAGTTTCTTTAATTTGAATAATCTAATCCAAACCATATAATTTTATTATTATTATTATTATTATTTATTGATCTGATATTTGTAACAGGGAAGATTTAAAATCAATTAACACAGTGGATGGATGCTCGGAGATACAAAGTAGAGACTATATTTTAAATTTTATTTGAACTTTTGAAAATTTTGATACAATTTTCATGATTACTATAGGTTTTTATTTTTTCATTTTACTTTTTCATGTTTATTGTAGATTTTTATTTATTCATTTTAAAACTATATGAACATGAATACATGTTATAGACTTTATGTTTTTTTTTAATTAAAATTAAAATTAATTTTTTTAATATATAAGATTAATTTTAACATTTGTTACACTAAATTCTAGTCCTTTAAATTAATTTATGAACTTGATGTGTTGTTAATTGATTAAAATATATAAATAACAATAATAATAAAATAACAACAACAACCAATAACACACAAAATAATAAATTTTGGAGTTAATTTTAAAGTTTAAAACCATATAACGCAAATCAAACCAAACCAATTTTAATTGGGTTAGATTGATCAACAATTTTGGTTGGATTATGTAAAAATATAGCCAACTCAAATTTTTTAGATTGGTTTATACTAGTTCTAATTCCACCCAAACCAAACCGCGACCACCCTTAATTTGTATTTTTTGTTTGTTTAAGTTTATTTTAATTTTGAAAATTTTGGTGCACATAATTAGTATTAATAAAATATAATTAAATTTTGATTTTTAAATTAATTTCTATTAATTATTTACTTGCATTTATTATTTACAACTTTGTAAAAAATTAAAATAATATATTTGTGGGTGGTACTAGTTTGTTCAACTAGTAAACATTTTTAGGATGATGCAAGAAGTTTTGGTAAACTCTACTTTTCTTTGGTAGCTAACGTTTATCACTAACATTTTTATTAATATTTGATATTAAAAAATTACATTCTATAATAATTGTGTACTACCACCTCAATTTCAAACATTTCTTAAGATAACAAATATAGTATACATTAGCGCTTGAAATTGAACATTTGGAATAATTATGAAAAATGTTTAATATTTATTTATATTTGTTATAGGTTCACTTTTTTTTTTAACTTAACTAAATATATAGTTTTGTAATTACCATTTTCAATAAAATGTGATTTGAATTTGTTCTGTTTTTTGTGATTTATATCTCAACGTACAATGTACCATAGTTAATTGATATTATAATATATGTTAAATATTATAATTAATAATTTTATTATTCACTTGACTACTTGTATTTATTACAAATTATAATTTAATGGTCAATTTTATGATAATATTAATTTGGGATATAACAGTGGCATAATATCTTATACTATAAAAGGGGCATCAATATTTTAGAAGGTTAATTGGGTCATAATTTTCTATTTTATTATCTACAATTGTTAGTTGTGGATAAAATACTTTATAGTTGTTCTAAGATTCCATGTTTGAGAATACCCCTTACATAACCTATTTGTTATTGAATTTTAGAAGTTGGATCTTCATAGAACCTAATTTGCATTAAAACATTATTTTTAAACATAATCTCTTCATACACATCTTAGATTATCATTGTGATCATATATCTATAATTTTATTATTGAAGCATCCATTAAATGATTTTTTTTTTTTTTACATTTATTCTTGTTAAATGCAGTTTGAAATTTTAGTAAATGCAAAATAAATTTTCCAGAGTTTTATTTACATTAATTTAATATTCAAACATGTTATTTGGTCTATCAGTGCTCACCTCCTTATCTTAACTTAAGATCAAGAATTCAATAGTGGAAGTATTTTGTTAGGTTCAAATTTGATATTGGTTCATTCCGTGTCAAAATAGTCGTAAACAATAGCTAGGTGGACAATGATATATATACACATGAACAGTCGTATAAATGAATAGTCTTGTATGAACAGTGTATAATACTTGACAAGGAGGTAGAACTTTGGCGCCAAGGTTCCGCCAACCTGGCGATCGAGTGACATGTGAACAATGATGAGGTTCCAACTCGGCACTCAAGCGACAATTTTCTAGAGAGCCCGTTGAGTTAACGCCAACTTCCCGCTTGAGCGATGAATAGTAAGTGATATGAACCCGCCAATAACGTGATAAAACCCAACACCAAACGTGATACTGAATTCCGAGATCTTCAAGATACAAATTTGTTGAGTTTTCATAACTTGATTAGAACCAAGAACTACAGTAGTTGAAGATACCACACTAAAAATCTCAAGAACCACTTAAAATTTTGGGTGATAAGTTTGGTTTTTTTTGAATGCCACATAAATAAACTTGATAAGTTCATGAGTTCTTTTAAGAATGAAAGAATAACATAAAAATAAATTCTCTAATATTATTCTTAACTGCATATAACGTATAGTGCTTGTTTTTTTTTTTAATATAGAGTTCAAAATTTTAACTTAGACTATAAAGAGCCAATGCTATTTTGACATGTAACATTTCCCTTTTGAAGAAGAAAATGAAACAACTAACTCTCTACAAAATTCTCATATAACAAATCTAAATTAAGAAAGTTTTCCCAATATTAATCTTAATCATAGTGACTAGATACCTTTGAGACTAATTTGACTTATACTGAGTCTTCATGTGCTTGCCATTTCACTAACTTGTTGAATCAACCCATTTAACACTTCTTTAAAATGCTTGGCCCTAAGTTTTGTGATTCGCACACTTAATAAGCTTAATAGATTTTATGACTGTTATCCTTAAGATGTGACATGTATTCATAAGTACCACATCACAAAGCACTTCATCCTCATACTTGTCAAAAGAAAATGCCACAAACACTTATTTTGTTACCTTAACTTCTCTATAATTGTTTAGCCACTAAAGCCGGTACGGTTGTAGATGCTTCATGGTAGGTAACGCCAATTTTTTAACTAATTTGGTTCTGATCATTTTAATATAGCTTCCACCATCAATTATAACTTAGCAAACTTTGTTATTCACGAAATACCGAATATGAAACAAGTTTTCCCACTGATTATCTTCTTTTTTCTTAACTTGTACGCTAAGAGCTCATCTTGCACTAATGATTCTCCTTCCATAGCATATTTTTTGGTGTATTTAAGTCAAAACCTATCTACTATAAGTACACAACAAAAACAATACAGATACACATGTAACAATTTATTTCATAGTTATTAAATAAATTAAAAGTAAAAAATAATAAAATATATTATATTGTTAAAACTAAAGATAATTTAATGTATGTATGTGAATGTACACCAGGTAGGTTCCTAGGAAAGACTGGTGGGGTCAAAACGATCTCATTTAAAAACCAAATTCCTTAGGCATTATAGCCTTGGTGACAAAACCTTCATTGACATGTATATAACCATAAAAGTACATTACTTACCGATATAAATTAAGATAACAATTATCAAAGTTAAAAATTAATTAAACAGTAAATCAAACCTTACTGACTACCGAGATTAGCTTCAAGTAACAATTGTTTATTTCAGCAGAACCTCCACTAGAGGATGGTCTCTGACTTATCCACTAGGAGCTTTACAATAGAAGGAATCTCAATTCTAAAAAGTTGTAAAGTGGTTTCAGAAGTAATAACATTTTAAGACCAATTTTTTCAATGTCTAAAACCAAAACTCAATTGAGTTTATATAGTATTCAAAACCGAATGATTTTCTAACACATGTTAATACACATGTCACAAAACTTTACACTAATCAAAATATTGTAAAACTTTGTCATCACATTCATTTACAAATCATGCTTAACATTTACACATTATGCTTAATATTTATACATCATGCTTAATATTTACAAATTATACTTAATATTTACATATCATGCTTGGTATTTATATATCATGCTTAATATTTACACATCATACTTAATTTTACACATTTGTCAATTTAATAAAATATTATAATCATATCATAATTAGTTTATTAATTATCTTTACCAACTTTTGATAAATGTTAATCAAACTTATAGTGTTTACACTCCAAGTTATGTGACTTACTAGGTTCATGTAAGTTTGTCATATAGAACTTTTCTAGCGATGTTCACTTATATATCATGACAATCTCAAACGACATGAATTCTCATGAACTATATAAATTGAGTTACTATATATGTATAGTATTTCCATCATCTAATATCCTAGTGGAGTATGTTAACGTAGATTATACAGACAAATTTATATTACACTCAATTTGTTTTAGCTTTAGATTCATACTACATAGATAATATTTAAAAACTCTTTTCTAATTTTATCTTAAATATTAAAAATTCATTTTCAACGACTACTCTAATAAGAGATTAAATGTAGTATGATTCTAAAGATTACAGAATATTCACTCCAACCACATGGAATAATAGATCCTTATTGAAAGGACACCAATTGCCATGTGTGTCAATTTATTCCCAACAACCATTTAAAGATCATATCATGAAAGGCTTATAATATGTATGACATTTAAGAATAAAGAATCACACACAAGATCATCGTGGCAACTTAATTCAAAAGATCACATATGCCTACTCAACTTGAAAAGAGCTCCTATTGACGTTTTGGAATGTCTATCATGAGTTTTTGATGAGTTAATTCAGTGAACTCATTCTCCAATTAGCACTCACTCACATATATGTAAAAGCTTCCTTAAGTTTATGGTTAATTGAGATGAACCATCTAAATCTATCAAAATACATTACATGTGTTAGCTATCCAGTTTATTAACCGACCTATATTAGTAAACTTATAACCATGAATAATTTTGCGAATATATTATATAATAAAGTTGTCTTAATGTTACAACTCTTTGTTACTATGTTCACTGCAATAAATATTTTTAGGTCTCTATTAATTACATTTATCAATTTGAACAAATTCATATTACCAATATGTAATATAAAAGATAAACCTAAATATCATATAAGTATAAAAGAATGATCTTGAAAAAGTATAAAATTGTATAAATAATTAATAATTTATATAAAAGAGATTGGTATTAGAGTACCAACTCCAACAACATTGCCCTTCATAGGCGTCCTTAAAAAAAATATATCATCTACATCGTCTGACTCAACCTTCCTTTAAGCATTAATCACCACCATCCTTTTATTTGAACATCGGCTAGCTTTATGACCTACCTGAACATTTAAAACACTTAATGTTACTATTTCTAGAACTAGTGGATTTAATGTTACCTTATATTGGCTTCGCAACTTATTTGGCATCCTTAGAGGATTCAGACTTAGACCTAATTGATGGAAACTTATCTCTTTTAAGGGTTAGTCTCTAAGAGTTTGTAACAGCCATACTTGTTCCCCTCATAACCATATTCCTCCACTTCAATTGTTGCTTAATTTTGATAGCTTGGTGCACCATATCCGTCAACTCTACATAATGTTGCATCTCCACCACATTTGCTATTTTACGGTTTAAACCATTCAAGAACTTAGCCATGGTAGCTTCCTTGTCCTTCTCTAGATTCGCTCAAATCATAGCAACTTCCATCTCTTTGTAATGTTCATCTACGCTTTTGGTTCCATGAGTTATATTTTACATTTTGTTGAAAAACTCTCGATGGTAGTAACTTATGATGAAACTTCTTCTTATGATTGCCTTCATCTCATCCCACGTCTCAACATGACGTTCTTGATTTCTCATCCTATCCTTCAAAAATTTATCCCACCAAACAATAGCATAATCGGTGAATTCAATTGCAACAAGTTTTACTTTTTTGATGTTAGAGTAATTGTGACAATCGAAGACAATTTTCATTCTTTTTTCCCACTCTAGATAAGCATCGGGATCGTTTCTACCTTGAAATGGTCGAATTTTCACCTTAATGCTTCCCAAATCATCATTCCGTTCAGGTCTACCCATCATAGCTTCTTTATTCCCATAACCACGCTCAAACCTGCCCTAGTTCATTGGTAGTTCACTTAACTTTTTCAACTCCTCTTCATCTTTCACTTCACCCCATTGTGCCTCTGGTTGCACTCGTCTAGGTGGTTGTCTAATGAGAGCGTTTTAAGTTGCCCTCTAATTGCCTCCTCTTCCAAGCTATCCATCCTCTCATGAATTTACTCTAATTCAGCCCTCGTTACTCTTGCCTTTTTACCTTCACTTTCATGTTTGACACTCAATGACTTTTACCCTCTTATGTTCTCACCACTCTTGCCTTTTCCTACTCGTTGTGTCTTCTTTTCACTCTTAATTAAACTAAAAAACAATTGAGATTCAAGCGATAATTAAAGATGAGAAGTAACATAAAAAAAACCATGAGATTCAATAAGCAATTCTTAAGAAACTAATGCAAGCAATAAAAGTGACAAGATGGTTCAGGAATAAGGAATGTTAAATCAACACCACAAAAAATTACAAGAATAGTGAACAGCAATAATGCTAAATTTTTTTTTCTTTCTTTCTTTTCTCTCTCTTCTTTCTTTTCTTTTCACATTTTTTTTTCAAGTTTTTTTTTTCAAGAACTAGAAATAAGGAGTATGAATTTAAGACAAACTAAAGCAAGGAAAACACAAAATTTTGAATCATACTAGTCAAGCAAGAATTCAGTCAGCCTAGCAGATGCAAAAAAAATTTGACCATAAACCAAAAATAAAAAAACCCTAATTGAATTAGATTAGGAACAAAAAAACCCTTAGAAACCCTAATTCATAATTTAACCTGCCAATAATTTTTTTTTTTTTTTGTATTTCTATCTAATTTAGGGAACAAGAATTAATAAAACAATTAAAGGATAATACAAACTTACCTTGCAACTTAAGCTCAGATACCAACTGATATGAACCTTGCCAACAACGTGAAGACATCCAATACTAAACATGCTACTGAATCCCAAGATTTTCAATACCTAAGTTTGTTGAGTCTTGACTCGTAACCTAACAAGATAAGAACTAAGAATTATGGTAGTTGAAGACGTTATACCAAGAATCTCAATAACCACTTAAGGTTCTAGGTGATAAGTCTGGTTATTTTTTAACGCCACAAGAATAAACTTGATAAGTATAAGAGTCTTTTCAAGAATGAAAGAATAATATAAAATAAACTCTCTAATATTATTCTTGACTACCTAAAAAAGAATAATGCTTGGTTCTTTATATACAGTTTGAAAATTTTACTTAGAGTATGGAGAACCAATGCTATTTTGACACGTGGCATTTCTCTTTAAATAAGAAAATGAAACAATAAATCAGAAATTTGAATCAGAAAATGAAATAACTAAATTAGAAATTTAAATCAGAAAAAGAAATTACTAAATCAGAAATTGAAAACAATTAACTCTTTACAAAATTCTCCTATAGTAAATCTAAATTAAGAAAGCATTCCCAATATTAAAGGATTCACGTCTTAATCCTTCCAAAAGCTAAAAACGTGTAACTCCTCAATTGAAAACCTCTAGAACCTTAATCATAGTGATTAGGTTCTCTTGAGACTAATTTAGACTTATGTTGGGTCTCCACGTGTTTGCCATTTCACCAACTTGTTGAATCACCCTATTCAATGCTTTTTTAAAACACTTAACCCTAAGTATGCATGAAAGGTACCGTGTGAACATTATTTTGTGAACAACAAGTTTCCTAAAACCTAATTTTTTAATGCATTTTTGGCCACCAAATCTTATAAAATCACACTATTTTATCTCAGAAAGAAAGAGAGGCTTATTGCAACCTAGAAAAACTTATTATAACTTATTTTCTTACATTTTTTTCAAGTGAAACTTATTAAAACTCTTTAGTAAACAAAATTTTCCCTTTGTGTGTTCTTTTGAGAAATATCATTATTTTTATTAACCCAAATCTAATTGAGAAGTCTTTTAATTTTTTATTCCTCTTTGTGACTAGAGTTCTAGTATTGTGAACATGTCATTCAAAGATTTCATAGAAGAAAGAATATTTTAGAGTTCTGAACACTAAACTACTTAGAATGGGTCACTTGTCGAACGAATCATATTTAAGTAACAATAGTTTTTGAACTAAATCATTGGTTGTAAGTTCTTCTTTAACTAGCGGAATATTTCGGTGGCTCCTATATCAGCTCAAAGTTTTTTTTTTTTTTTATGCTTTTTAGTTTTTAGTTTTTTCTTGTTTTGTTTCATATTGTGTGAGTTTGTTTTTCTATACTTCTCTTCGATGATATACAAAAATAGAAAAATATTTTTGTTTGTTTGTTTTGCGTGAAAAATGTTGTATGGGATTTTCACTGAATTTTTTTAGTAGAAACTGATCTTTAACTTATGTCTTGAGACAACCGAAGTTTGAATATTTACTATACATGTCATCAATGTCTTTTGCGTGTATATTTAATATCCTTATTTCGCGTGTTTTCAAGTGTGTTATATACTCATGATTCATGTTCTTAGTCACTATGCACTTAGATTGAAATTTATCACATATATGATGTTCGAGTAGGCAATCATAGATTGAAATAGTATTCTCATGGTGATTGAATTGACCTTTGATTAGTGTACCTTTTTTTTTATGAAAAGTCTTATGTCTCATGTTAATATTTCAACAAGTAACATGAATATCTACATATCGATGAAACAAAGCGTAAATTGGGTCGCATTAGCTATTAGAATCTTAGCTGTTTTTGTTAGCTGTCTTTTGTGTAAGAATTTCATTTTGATGATTGATGAAATTCATGTACTTAACTATTCTTATGTTAGTTTTAAATGTTGTATTTTGTCACAAAATGGCAAAAGAGAGAGTTTGTTAGGTTCATATTTGATATTGGCTCATTTCATTTCAAAATAGTCATAAACAATAGCAAGGTGAACAATGACATACACATGAACATACTGTGTATATGAACAGTACTTGTATGAATTGTGTATAATACTCGGAAAGAAAGTAGAAGCTCAGTGCTAAGGTACCGCCAACTTGGGGCTCAAGCGATAAATAATATCCTGAGTATGAATAGTCCATGTGAACAGTTTTTGTGAACAATAATTTCCCTAAAACCTAATTTTTTTTGGACTCGTTTTTGGCTATCAACCTTTACAAAATTACACTCTTTTCTCCTAGAAAGAAAGAGAGGCTTATTGCAACCTAGAGAGATTTATTATAACTTATTTTTTTATTTTCTTCTTAAGAGAAACTCATTAAAGTTTCTTAGTTTACATGGTTTTTTTTTTTTTTTTAGTATTCTTTTTATAAACATCACAAATGTTCTTAACCCAATTCTAACTGAGAAGCTTTAAGAGTTTTGATTGTTGTTGGTGGTTAAAATTTTAGTCTCATGAATATGTCTTTCAAAGATTCTATAGAAGAAAGAAGATTTTAAAATTCTGAATACTAAACTGCTTGGAGTAGGTCACTTGTCGAGTGAGTCATATTTGAGTAACAAGAATTCTTATACTAAATCACTAGTTATAAGTTCTTTTTTAACCAGTGAAATATTTTAGTGACTCCTACTTCAACCGGAAGGGTTTTTATTCTATAAAAAGTTGTTCATAAGGTTTTCACTTATTAACAAATTGTTGTCTCTCTAATTTATTTTAACTTATTGCTTTAGAACTTGTTTTTTATTGTAGTTTTGAGGTATTGATTTGTTTGAATTTTTTTAATTTAAGTTTAACAAATTTTTACATATTTCAATTTATTAATTATTTGAGTCTTCCGTTGTGCATCCCCTAAGATATCTAGGTTCTAAATCTAGAATTTTCAAGTTTGAAAATAATTATATATATATATATATAATGGAGCTTAACCCTTCCTAATTTGGGAATAAATTTGTAACTGGACTTTAATTGGGCTGGCAGATTTGAAAGCCAATTTTATCCAAAATCTTATGTTATATTTAATTCAATTTTTTATAAGAGGAAATTAAAACACAACTCTTAAAGTGTATATAGCACGTGATTTGGGTTTGTTCTAAGAAGCCGAAGGCATAAAACCGAACAAATGTCAGGTTTGTTTCCAATTTGTCAACTTAAAGGTAGCCCAGCTAAGATCCACTACAACATCTTTGCGTGATGCAACCGAAACGAAAATTTGGTTTGACAAAAAAAAAAAAGAATAATGGTTTATTTCATAATTTACTCGAAATTTGGGGAGATAATCTTATAATTAATTTTACCTGGAAATGAATATGCTTTTCTGCCTTCAAATGATTGTGATTTCCAATTATAGAATATATTTCAATTTTAAACACGACAATAACGATAGTAACATTTCCACTTCAGTAAGAAAATCCAGTAATTTGTCGAAACGTGGTTCTTCCGCAGAATTTCAATCGTCTGGATAAGTTCGCAGTAGTCAACGTTCATATCTGCCACGTACGCATAAAAAAAAAAAAAAAGTGGCGGAATTGGCAATCTCAGCGCCAGCCAGCACTGGCAATGCCCAATTACATACTATTCTGTTACTGCCATATGGCGGCTTCCAATTGATTAAACTAATAAGGCCAACCAAACTAGGATTAGCCATTGGTGAGGCTGAGCTTGGCATCGTGGGCTCTGCTGCTTCAGTTAAGGCATGTAATGATCGGTCAAACACGTTTTTCGATACGATTGGCCAAAATGGTAAAACTGGAATTTGTAATTTAAAATTTGAAATATTGAATCTGAAAAGAAGTTGGATATCGAAAGCAATTTTAAATTAGATTATATCGGTTGTCACGGTGGAGTGATACAGCTGTAAGATACAGTATTTTTTATTTTTTTTAATTATAATTTCTCACTTTTCGTTATAATTCTTAATCTTTTCGTTATAATTCTCTACTTATAAGTTAATATTTGAAAATTAAAAATTACAATAGAAGAATTGAGATTGCAACTAAAAATGAAAAAGCTGTAGCGTACAACACATGCCTTGCCCCCAATTTTCACGGGTGCATTTTTAAAATGCAAGAATATTTGTTAGGGAATGATTAAAATTGATAATTATGTTACTGGGAGTACGAGTACGTGGGTTGTTTGCAATCACATTATTTGTCAATTAAATGAATCTATGTTTGAAAATCGGCCACGTTTTACTGATCTGGAATTTTTTTTTTTTTTCGGGTGAAGTTTCACTTGGGATAAATTCAAAACCAAGTACAAATACAATGAACTACAAATTGTTGTTATTAATATTTGAAGTGCTTGTAACATTATAAACAAATTTAATTTTTTGGAACAAGTAGACATACACACACACACACTAAAAGTTTGCTTCCTTAGAAAATAATAATAACAAATTGAGAATTTGATCATTAATTTTATTTTAGTTATAAGAGCTTTATTGGTATTGAATCTTATTTATCATCAGTTTTATAAATTTTATAAATAAAAAATAAAATAAAATTTTAATTTGAATGAAAAGAATTAAATAGATAAATTTTTTTATGGATTACTATTAGTCTTAACCTCTTTAATTAAAATTATTCTTTTCGCACTCTTTTATAGGTCAAAAGATAAACTTATTCCTCATTTAACCAAAAAACATATATATATATATATATATATATGTAAGACACAATCTTGCATTACAAAACATCTTACAAGTTGTCTTACACAAAATCGGACATGAAAGTCTTCTCTATCTCCCAAAATCTCATCTCAAGTATGAATATCATTGTTTTTTGCTCAATAGTGCATATACATAACATATTCATTTCTACTCATTTATTATAATACCCAAATCTACAAATAAATAAATATTATTATTTTGAATACATAGTTAGTGCATGTTTAAGATTGCATTGCATTGCATTGAAAATAATTTATTATTTAATAATTTAAAACTGAAATTATATTTGGTAAACACTTTTCAAAATTGATTATTAAATTATCTAATTCTCAAATAATCTAATTTTGTTTTGATTTTAATAAGCAATTCAAGGTAGATTTTTTAAAAAGGATTATTTCATAATATGATTTTGTTAAGGATAATTCCAAAAATACCATTATAATAATAGTTAATATCTTTAAAAAATAGTCTTGCATTTGAATTAATTAATTAATATTGAAATTTTTATAATTCAATAAATAAAAAAATATTGTCAGTGATAATAAACCATAACTGTAAAGTTAAAATTATCAACAGACAGCACCATAACACCATTGTACTCGAAATTTTTTTATTTACGCAATTGTGGTAACTACGTGGACAACGAATCAACAATGATGGATCACGTGCCAAACAAAATTCGAAAGCCACCACACCACCGTCAAACGGTGGCGACTAGAGTGGCATTGCTACCTAAATTAGATTCTCAACTATCAATCAATTTGATTCAGGTGACAATGCACCTCTTTTAGTGCTCGTCACAGTTTGAGTGACGCATTTGTCACTCCCGATACTCTTCTGTTGACATAAAATTCACCATTGAATATATGGATTTTAATGGTATCAATGTTGTTGTCACATGGTGACTTTCATCGCCACCAAAAAAGAACTTTTAACTTAATTAATAAAATAATATTTAACACTATAATTTTTATTCCTTAAATAAAAAAAATATATATAATATTTTATATTCCTTGAATAAAAAAAATAAAATATTTTTATTCCCTAAATAAAACAAACAAAAATTAATACAATATTTTTTACTCCTGAAATAAAATAAAATAAAATTATTGCAATGTTTTTTATTCCTTAAATACAACAAACAAAAATTAATGCTAAATATATATTTAAAATACTAACAGACACTAAGATATATATTTAGAATATTGATAAATATCTAAATAAATAAATATTTATTTACAAAATATATAAATGTACATTTTGGTTATTATACATTCAAATCACACTTTTAAATTTGTTTATCAAACACATAAAACAAATTATTTGAAAAATAATTATCTTATTATATATTTTTACCAAACATCCTATGCAATTATTTTAAAAGTTGATTATTTAAAAATCTAAGCTAAAATGGATTAACTGTCAATGCAATGCAATCTTGAACATACCCTTATATTTTATAAAATGAGATTGATAATGTGACATTTTTTTTTCATTTTGTAATATGTTAAAACCCCATGGTTATTACGAGAGTCAATAAATTTGCATATCAAATCACGAGTTAATGTAATCCTAATATAATAGTTATCACAACTAACTAAATAGACATTGTCTGTTTTGAACACAATTGTTTACGATATTGTTTTTTTTCTTCCTTAAAATATTATGTAAATATAATCTAAATTCATCATCAATCATGTTGTGAGTGAAATTCAAACCCTAGGTTCGATACCACTCCAAAATGTTTTACTTATTAAAACAACAAATACATAACCCTTGGTAATTTTATACTTAAATTTTGCAGTTTAAAATGCTTCTACTTAAAAAAATTAACTTTTTAAATCTAATTAATTAAAAATAAATCAATTAATTTTGGAAATTAATTAACTTTAATCCTAAGTTCACTTTGAAGTTATGTTATTTAATTAGATATTTATACATCATATCTAATTCTCGAGAAATTCCTCATCTTCATCTTCATCCTCCCTTTTTCTTCATATCTTTTGTTTCCTCTAATTTTTAATTTTTGCTACTTTTTAAATTGCATATTTGCCTTTGCTTCAGCGAATATTGCTTTTGCATCAAGGCCATAATTTCTTAGAAATTCCAAATTTTATTTCATATATTCTAGCTGTTCCGAAATCTCTTCTCTACACATAATTTTTAAATTAGTAGGTGTGTGTTCCTTTGAGCTATTGCTTTTGCTCTCTCATTATTCATCCTAATGTCTTCTACTTATGGGTCTTCAAATGTTACCATATTTCTTGATAATGACAACTTTTTATTTTGTTTCCCACAAATGTTGCCAACTGTTGATACTTGATTTTTACTTGCTAAATGTCAACACATAATTTGTTTTATTGGGTGAAAAATCTTATAAAATTCACATCCTCGGGCCTTTAGAACATCCTTAGGTTAGCTAGTAGTGCGATAACTCAGATTGGTTCGCTTGTATTTTGGTGGTCCTTGTAAGACATAAACGAATCATATGTGTTTACTGCTTGACAAATAGGGTTTCTGAAAAATAATAAAAGCAATGAAAGCTGATTTTGACTTTTACCTCAATGTTTCTTCTGATTACTTGTTGACAAAATAATAGTCAAAATAAACTTTTTCTTATTGTAGTTAGAGTTAAATTCTTGGCAAGACTATCTTTTAACAGGACTATGATATATGCTTAGGTTAGAGTTTCAGTAAACCTTTTTAGGTAAGGTTAGGAATTTGGCTCATCAAGAATACTACTGAAATTCTAAGTCTTATGAAGATGCTTAACAAAATAGATTTTTTGGTAAATATAATCCGATAACAGTTTGATTTGTCATTGTTTTGCTAATCCATTTTATCTTGATGGGGACTAATTGTGCTTGAAAATTCAATCCGAAGACAAAATTATTTGTCCTCAGTCTAATGTTGCTAATCTCTAGCAATTGAGAATAAATAGTCAGACTCGACCCACTTTTATTCTTAAGATGATTTTTGATGAAGAGAGACATGTTGTGCTGATGTGGACCATTTCTTCTGCCATAGAGATGATTTAGTTGATGGAGAATACTATAACCAACTATTGTTATTATTCATCACTACAAAAATGGACTTTCATGATATGATGATTAACTCTCTATGAAAAATTAAAGGCAGAATGCTATCATTTAGTTTTTTAAAAATAATTAAAAAATTAAAAAATAATTTTATCAAGTTTTACTAATAAAATGTACTAAAATAAAATTACAACTGAGATATATATATATATATATATATATTTATACATTTGATATATTACATCAGTGAATATTGACAATTCTATCAAAAAGGAAAAATATGAATTCCTCAAAGATTTTATAAAATGATGAGTTGTGATTTATATTTAAAATGACCATGAAACGTTGACATTTGATGAAAGAAATACTGCACGTCAAATAATTGTAATTTCATAATCTACATGAATAATTGCCGACAACATCGTTATGGTCTTTCACCTGTAAAAATTTTGTGATAGATATGTACAAGTAATTTGTTACCATTTGAGTTAAAAAGAAGGAAAGCAAAACAATGTCATTTTGATTCATCTTTTGGGCATCAAAACGATGTTGTTTTCCCTAGACGATTAATTCACGACAAAAGCTTCTTTTCCTTCTTATTCTTTTCACTTATTCACTTGGTAACATTCTCTACCCAATCTCCTAAAATCTAATTTTTTGCTCGAAAATGAATTGAAACACGTGATTTTGAAGTATTTTTGTGAATATCCGAAGAGATTTGAAGGCAATAAATTTGAAAGTTCGGGTGTGTATTGAATATCCATTACAACGTCAAAACTTACTTTCATTCTCTTTCTAAATTTCACATGTTTTGTGTATTTACTGGTGGACATTCTTCGGTTTGATTTGGTTTTATCTTGAATCGAAAATTTTAGTTTTTTTAAAAATCAAACCAATGCATATATAAAACCAGTTCGGTTCACTCCAGTTCGTTAGTTTATCATAACTCCAAAAATAAAAATAAAAATAAAAATAAAAATAAAAATAAAAAAATCGTTAACAATCGTTTCAATTTTGACTGCTTATTCTTGAATCTGAATTGCATGTTTTGTATTTCTTTTAAAATTAATACTATAATTATTTTTTTATTATAAAATTTATATAAATAAAAATATAAAATTTTATGAATTTAAATAATATTTAAATAAATTAATGATAATCTTTTAATAACTCATCTTATTATAGTTAAAATTATCGTAATAAAATTCTAATAATTATTTAAAATATAAATATAGAATAAATTAAATTAAGTTTGTTCATTTTTACAAAAAATAAAAAATAAAAATTTTTATTTTGAAATTTTAGTGAGAAGGCATCGTGAATTCGTTTATATAAGGAAGATGAGTGGTTTTAAATTTTTAATTGGTGAATCTAGTTGAGATGACAATCAAAAACGAATAATTGTCGATGCAAAAAATACATACATGACGAGTCTACGAAAAAAGAAAGACGAAAAGAGAAGAGGAGACATTGGGTTAGCCGATTCCGATAAAGAAAAGAAGCAATTTTGAGTGACATAAGAGAGTAAAATGAAAAATTGGGTTTATAAATTTTATATTTTTGTTCTCATATGTAGTTTCTAGTAATCACATAGAGAAAAATATTTTATTATCGTAAAATTACTAATTAAAAACGATAATGTGGATGTTTGTTTTTTTTTTTTAAATAAACTTTAATTCATTGGTTCGATTTTTGATTTTAGGAGCTCAAATCGAAAGTTGAAACAATAATTGAAATCCATTTCTGTGCTAGTTTTTAAGCTATGTTTCTCTTCACTTTTTTTTTTTTTTTTTTTATTCTCATTTTGATGTACGCGTTTGTGTGCCGTTTGTTTTGATAAGTGTAAACAAAACAACGAAAGATGAAACAAATTAGATTATTCACTTATATTATGTCGCATGCTCTGTTAAATGTTTGTTAAGAGTAACAAAACTTGATTTGCATGGTTTGTTACCTTATTTTGCCTTCAAAATGTATGGATTAAAAATCGACTAGTCTTTTTTTTTTTTACAAATTTTTATTCATTTAGATTTGTGTTTATGTATAGTTGGTTTTGCTAAATCTAAATAAACCGACCAAAGTGGAAGCAAATTAGACTATTACTTATATTATGCCACATGCATGAGAAATACTTGCGAGAGTAACAAAACTTTAGTTGTATGGTTTGTTACTTTGTTTTACTTTCAAGTATCTGTGTTCTTAAATTTGGCTAGTATTTTTAGCAAGTTTTCGTTCATGATATATATATTTTTTAAAATTTATATTTAATTTTTTTTAATTTATGTAATAACATTATTAACTGGCCATAACCAGCCAAGTGGTTAATGCATGAACAACAAATTTAGAGGCTGAATGGATTGAAAACAAATTTAACCTAACCAATATACCCAAATGGGAACAAGCACAACCCTAAATTATATACTGACGACTATTCCACACCAAATCCTTGACCTCTACATTAGGAAAAAAAAAAAAAAACCTTGCCTTCTTGGTTGATATTAAAGATAATGGTCTCTAAGATTGATTATTGGAAGAGGTTTCATATATTTTTGTTGCGGGGTTCATTAAAAGGGGCTACTTGTGGGGTTGTAGATACAATGTTATGTATTGATTTGCTGTACATTTTGAAAAGCAAACCAAATGGGTATCAATATCAAAAGTTTTAAGCAAGAATATAAAGTTGTTCGGCACTTAAATGTGAATTTTAAAAGTTTTAGTTAAATTTGATCCAATCCAATTAAAAATAATAATTATAAATCCAATCTAATTAGAAATAAATAATGTTAATCTTAAAAAATACAATTAAGCAAAATAATGATAAAAACTAATCAATAAGAACAATTATTCTTATATTGTTGCATTATTACGACCTACTTGAATCTAACTATTAACTTCATTTGTTGCTGCATCTATATACATTTGAAGCAATCCTACGTCAACTTGCTACAAGAAAGTTCTAAAGAAACATCACATCTGTGTGGCCTCAACAATTATGAATTGTGTAGGTTACTTCTTGTATTGTGTTTTTATTTTAGCAAGAAAATGACTCACCAACATGTATTGTATATTCTAATTGGTAGCGAGTGAAATATTGAATGTAAGACTTTGGTTATTTTGTGCTTGTTTTGTTATTAGTCTTGAAATGCTTACTTCAGGTTTGTTTACTTTGTTTGTTAATATTAGTTTATATTATTGTTGTTAATGTTTTCATTGTTTTAGGTAGCGTTTTGATTTGTGCTTTGTGGTTTTGCGGTAATGCTAGTTATCAAAGTTACAATTGAAATTTGTTCTTTTTTAATTTATAATGCTTATACTTGCAATTTCCTATGACAGGTTTAATGGATTGATTTTGGAGCTAGTATACCAATCTTCAAAGTCCCATGGGTATAATTGGCTTTAAAATGGATGGTGAAAGTTTTGGGTATAGTGTTTTGTAATAAATACGTGGTTTTGGATGCTTATATTTCTATTATATTTGATGTAAGCTTATTTAGTATTTTAGTGAATGGAATTACGTTGATTTTGTGACTTTTTTTTTTATTTTTTATTCTTATTGTATTTTAAAAAATATGCTAATATTTGCACAAGTATTAGAATGAAATAATAGAATTATTGACTGATTTTGATTAAAATTGTATATCAATATTTCTTGATAGAATATGAACTATACCGTTTTATCTATTAGTAATTAAAAATTTCTTGATAGAATCAATCACAAATTATTGAAAAAAATCGAACAACTTGAATAGAGCACCCTGGTTGACAACTTTCACAATCTGGAACAAGACATGTGGCAGAGAGGATATATACCATTTACAGTTCTTAAAACAACTTCGACACGCAAATCGCAAGGTGAAGCCACCAAACTATGCAGTGGGACCTTCCACAAAGTTGTCGATGAATGGAACAAGACCATGTGGCAGAGAGGATGAGACATGAAGATGAATTGCCCTTCCTTCCCAGATACAAGAATTATACCCACTACAGAACAAAAATTTTCAGTAAAATCGGGCCACAAAAAATTACAACAAATAATTGAGAATATTTTTCGATCTTGAGTGACAGATAATACAAGGAATCACCAACACATAAGGATCGCTTTAGCCCTTAATACGACTCATTGAGATCTTGCACCGATAATACCAGCTAATGCGAAGCTATACAAATACATAAACATACACAAAAAGCATACATACATTTATGAAATGAAATTATTGAACTTGCCTTTTTTTCTTTGGTCAGACTGCATGTTAGCAACAAAGCATCAAAATTCTTCAAATCAAATAAATTAACAAGTTAGAACTCTAACTCCATCTCTAGCCACGAGATCACACAATCCCAGATAACCAAACCCCAAATTCCAACAGAAATTCAACAACATATGATACGCATTATGGTTCACTACATAATTCTCGAAACAATGATTATGATTTCAAAGCGCAAGCTAAATGACATTTCAACAAATAGTTCGCATGAACAATCAAAAATCAAAGCAAATCCAAAACCCATTCACCAAAAGTCATCCCCAAACAACACTAATAATCAAAACCCAAAGTCAAAGCCCTAACTTTAGACAAAAAAGAAAACGAGACAAATAGCATTTATCCACTTGTAAAATTAGGATTTTCTCACCCCCTCTCTCTTTTTGAACCAGAGACCAAATCAAGTTTCTTGTTCTTCGAAGTCCTAGAGCAAAGTTTTTAGAATAGCTCAATCTAGTCGCAGAAGAAAAGAAGATAAAATTAAGCATTTGATTTTGAATTTGACTCAAACAGTCAAACATATGAATTTTATTTTATTTATTTTTTTCTATTTCACCGATCGGGTCTTTTGAATTGGGTCGGGTTGTTTCGGTTCTTATTCTAAAATTTTAAAAACCTAAAAATATCCGGAACTGTTTCGATTCTTGTGAGTTCTGGGATGGAACGGAACCGTTGCTCTCACCCACACCCACCACACCCCCCCCCCCCCCCGCCCCCCCCCCCCCCCCCCCACCCCCCACCTAAAATCAATCATGCAAATTCCTCTGTACAAAACAAAACTCCCACTCTCAAAGTTCAATATCCCTTCTTTGTCTTCCAATTTAACAACAAAAACAACTCTAAACACAATTCATGTTAACCTATCTTCAAACGAACAAACCCTTATGTCTCTTTTCAAGAAATGTTTAACTATGAAAGATGTAATGCAACTCCATTCTCATATCATTCGATCTGGGTTTGATCAAGCCCTTTTTGTTATTGGCAAACTCATCTTCTTTTGTGCCGTTTCAGATCATGGAGATAGGGACTATGCCGTCTCTGTTTTTGTAAATGTTGAAAACTCTGATGGGTTTCTTTGGAATACAATAATAAAAGGGTTTGTCAAGAATGGTAATCCTTTAAAAGTTTTGTAGTATAAGAGCATGCAAAAGAATGATTTTTTGTCTGATAATTTCACCTTCTCTTTCTCTCTCAAGGCTTGTGGGCAGCTGGGATCAGTTGTGTTAGGCCAGCAAATGCATTGTAGCACCCTTAAACATGGCCTGGAGTCTCATATTTTTGTTAGGAATGCTCTAATTCGTATGTATTGCATGTTTAAGGACATTGCAACAGCTAGCCAACTGTTCGAGGAAATACCTAAACCAGAATTAATGGCTTGGAATACCATCTTAGACTGTCATATTTGTTGTGGCAAGTGCAAAGAAGCACTTGACTTTTTCCTGAGAATGTTGCAAAGTGGCATAGAACCTGATGAAGCCACATTGCTTGGTACCCTTTCTGCTCTTTTTGCATTGGTGCTTTAGATTTTGGGAGATGGGTTCATTCTTGCATTGGAAAAACTAGTCTTGGCGACATTACATCCGTTTCCAGTTCTTTAATCAATATGTATGCAAATTGTAGAGCTGTCGAAGAAGCATACGATACAAGACATTCAACAATATGAAGGGCAAGAACATAATATCCTGGAACACGATTATACTTGGGCTCGCAGCACATGGACATGCCAACGAGGCTTTGGCACTTTTCCTAAAACTGTTGCAAGAAAATCTTGAGAAACCAAATGATTTTACTTTCTTGGGGGTTTTGTACGCTTGTAGTCATGGAGGAATGGTTGATGAAGGGAGAAGATACTTTGATATGATGATTAAAGATTATCAAATCAAACCAACAATAAAGCACTATGGATTCATCATTAATATTTTGAGTCGTGCAGGGTTGGTGGAGGAGGCTTATGAACTGATAAGGAGCATGCTGATGGAGTGCAATGCCATTATATGGAGGTCATTGTTAGCTGCTTGTAGATTGCACGGTGATGTTCAACTCGGAGGGGTGGTAAGGAGACATCTTTTTGAGTTGGAACCGGATCATAGCAGTTATCATGTTCTTCTTGGAAACATGCATGGAAATCTGGAACAATGGAACGGAGTAATGAGTGAGGAAATCAATGCGAGACGGGAGTTCATAAATGGCTTCGTTGGCTTTCACCCCAGTAAAAGGTTAGAGTCGGAATCAGTTGAAACTTGTTCTAAAACTATCAATGCCACCAATGCAGCTTGAGTTCACTTTGAGTTGGTTCACATTGATTCTTTTGAGATGGTTTTGCTTTATTTTGATAGCTTGAAAAGCAAATCTTAATGTAGTATAGACATGTCTTCAAGTGGGGATAGATTCATGAGCTCTGGTTAAGGGTCCCAAAAACTTTATATTTATATACTTTAAAACACGTCCATTAGTTTGACAATATACAAGTAATTATTGTTTACAGAGAATTGGTCAAACTAAAATCACTCTTATGTGATCTCTAATTAAGCTAAGAAATTTTCTTTTGTTTCTTGTCCTGCCATTCCTTGATTTTTGCTCCTATCTTTACTTTAACAGTTGCATGAAACCCCGGGTATAGTTGATACCCAAATACTGTTTGGAAAACCTGCACCACGTGAATTGTGAATTATGTGCCAAACTTTAAAAAAATTTGGTTTTCAAATTTTAGAACCAAAACTTACCCTATTTATTAGTTCCGGTTCAGTTCCAATTGGCTCCAAGATATCCTATTTATTATCTTAAATTTATATTTAGTAGATTATCTATAACATAAGTAGTACAAAACCATTTCTTCAATAATACATATGCCAAAGTCATTTTTCATCTTTTCAGTGATCAAATATCACATAAAACAGTATAAAAGGAAACTATGAGCTAAGCATTACTTGACACGCTTGCCGACCTAATTCTACATTCCAACATTTAAGCAATAAAAATCCTCTCTCGAATTTTGGACATAGCTGATAGGTCCACACAATATCATTATTGGGTTTTAACATCGTGATTGCTAATAGTTGAAAATAATATAACACTAAGCTAAAAGTTCAATTGAAGCTAGATCTACATCTCAGATCAGTAGGCGTGATCTGTTAGATAAAGCTAGCTAGAGACACATAACTATCAAAGTTTAGCACTTGAAACAGATAACATACCATGCGTTTATATTTTAGAATAAAGTACTCCACACGAACATGGGAAATTTTATTCATACCTCATAATATCTAATAGTAGTGGTAGTAACTTCATTAAAAATCTCCCCAGTTGGTCCAGCAATCAAACTTCACAACTTTGACAAGATCTAATCCATGTAATGATACACTTTTCCAGGTGAGAAGGGTACTCCTATAAACGTTTGAGGAAACAGATAAGAAGCATGGAGCATTTCAGTAAACCCCAAACCATCTAGTAGTGGGAACTTCAACATAAACCTCCCAAATTGTTCTTGCAACCGCATTGTTCACTTCTGTAGTTCTCCACCGCCAAAACACAATTACTTGTGCAATTCGCATGGTGCAAATTTGAAAGGAAACCTCTCAAACAATTAGGATTATCTAATCAAAGATAGAACTCAAAAGTAACAAAAAATGAATGATGGAAGATCAAGTAAGTGTATCTTTCTGAGGGAATAGAAAAGGAGAGAGCGAAAGTAAAAATAAATCGATGTTTATCTGATCTATCAAAATAAAGGCCGGCTAAACTATACAATAGTTAGCAAGTGCCGACTCTAACAATGTTACTGAATTTAGTTATACTACAAGTTCTATGTATCAATAAAGGAAGAAAACATTCTGCCAACTTTGCAGTTACTAGCAAGAAATGTAAGCATAGAGTTTATTGAATAATTATCCCTTGATGAAATGATAACAAGCATAGGTGCAACTCCTGAAAGAGGCATACATAAAAAAAAATCAGAAAAGGGTATTAAGCCAATCAACATTAGTACCCTAATAATCAGAAAATGGTATTCTGTAGGATTTGTTTGACAATTTTCTAATTTGTCATTGCAACTAATCTTATTCAGTTTAAATATGTTACATATTGTCAAAAGTTATAAACTGTTCATATCACTTACAATACCTGCAATTTCTTGCTCTTTTTTTTAATATTTTTTTTAAGCAATGACGAAGAGCACAGGCTTCTAGAGAGTTATATTATTAAAGTGAGAGAAAGAGAATAATAAAAGGGGAGCCAAAAGGCCATTGCAAGAAACTAGAAAAAGATACGTACAAGTACCATGTCTGGGAAAATTCCACGGAGTGAATTCGCTGCAACCCAACCTGCAGTTAGCCAATGAATCTGCAACTGTATTTCCTTCCCTAGAGATATGCGAAACCCAGAATTCGATAGCACAAAGATGATGAATACTATTAAAACAGCGAGTATAGAGTTTCCAAGGAGGAGAATAACTAGGAGAAGTAAGGCAATGAATAGTAGCAAGAAAATAACTAGGAGAAGGCAATGAATCGCATTCAATCCATGATTCACTGGCCCTACTCACAATTTGAAATTCTAGCAAAAAACAAAAATCAGAATAAAGTAATTTCAAGGGATTTTCATAAACATGCCCTTAAATTTACAATCCATAAGGGGAATAAGACAGTGATTTACTGGACAAGGTTCATCCACATCCCTTTGGTCTGTACTCACAAAAGCCATAAGCAACAGCCACCTATTGTACTTGCTATATACTTAACGTCGCACATTTCAGCTTCACATAAAAAACTTACTAATAAAACATTTCTGAAAAAAAAAAAAAAAAAGCCCAGGGAATTTACTGCCAAGACGGATTAGCAACCTAAATAACTTATCTGAAACATCAGTCCACGGGGGCAACATTTCAGTTCATCAAGGACAAAAAATTCATGTTTCAATCATAAACAGTGAAAATTATAGATTTGCAGAAAAATATATAATAAATGTTGAAAGGATATGTGTCTTGAACAGGTTTGAGCTACTGCAAGTTGACAAAGGTCTGGACAATTTGCTGAACTGGAATGGAATTGATGATTGATCAGTTGGCAGAATTGCTGAGCTGGAATGGATTTGATGAGTTGGTAGAATCAGTTAAGAGTCTGTTATGGAGAGAAGATACTTGTATGAAGTTTGTTGTAAACCAGCTGTACTTTTAGAGTTAGTTAGATTCGTTCTTAAGATTTCTAGATTGTTCATTCCATTTGTATAAATAACAGGCCTTTGTATTCATTTTACCAAGTTAATAAAATCTGTGGTTCTCTAGCAGTTCATTTCTCAGTTTATTTTCTCCGCAAGTTTTTCTTTACTTTCTATTGAAACAAACAACATTTCTCGCTAATGCCACATCATGTTACATATATATTATAACAAAACAACCAAATTACAACATGAATTTATTGTTTCTTCAACCAGACCCAGAAGCTGACATACTAAAAATGAAGATTTTAAATACCTAGAATTGCAATTTTTTCCTTCTTACCACAATTTCTCTTCTACCAAATAGACAATTGTTGATGCAGAAAAAATTCTTTTGTAAATTTCGTGCACCAGCAACGTCGTATTTACATAATATATCTATTGGACTGAGAATCCTTATTATGGAATAATCCGGAAGGAATTTGAAAAAGAATCGAATCTTACCTTGATACGTAAATATTGAAAGGTTTCGAAAGTCTTTAACTAAGGCTTTTTTATTTGCTCAAGATGAATTCTTGTATTGTATATCTGAGACCTTTATTAGCTGTATCCAAAACTTTCATAGGGGTCTCGGAAGTAACAATCAAATTCGAGGTATTTTCATATGACCTTGGATAATAGTCAAACTCGAGGCCTTTCATCTAACCTTGGGTTTTCTCATCACCCACTATACCTGAGGTCCTTGTTACCACTTGCTCAGTGTCTCTAGGGTTGGACTTGGCTTAAGGCCTATCTTTCATCCTTTGCAAGCCTTTGACTTGGGCCCATGGCTTATTAGGCCTTAGTTACGTCTTAAGTTGTATATCCAACATCAAACCTTCTAGTTTTAATAAAAAATAACTGTTTTTGATAAAAACTAAAACCTTCAGCCTGAAAAGATGCGTCTAGCTGCTGAACTTAAATGCCTAACTTGAAATTCGTCATCTTCTTCCATGTGTCAAATTGCAGTTGGTTCTCGAGAGATATTGTTGGCTCTAATGATGACCACCTCATTTCTTATTAATGAGGGACATCCTTTTAACCACTCATTTGACGTAGCATCATCTTTGAAAGAGTTGATGAGGTGAAATTAAACATTTTAGGGTTTATGGCATCAAGTCATGAATTTAATTAATTTTCATAAAAATAATCAATAATACATGAAATTAAACTAATAATTAACTTAGGGATGAAGAGAGAAACCTTGAAATTACAAGATCTCCAAGAAATCAAACCCAAATGTTGTCACAGAGTTAAAGTCGTAATACGCCACCTTGCTAGCAAGATGAGTTATAGGCGAACTCATCCTTCAACCAAGCAATGTTAGCATGGGCACACAAGTTGGAATTAGCTGGAAGGCAAATTCTAAGTATTCTAGTGATACACAAAATAGGAGTTTGACTAAGTAGCAAACTCCGATGTCTCTAAAAAGTTAGGGGTGTTGGCTTCATCTATAAATTGAGTACTTGATAGTGTGTTGCCAATAATCAATAAACTAGAGAGAGTATTGAGAGTGGTACTCATTTTAGAGAGAGAAAGTCTAGAATTTTGAGAGAGCATTCATAAGAGTGTAATGAGTGGTCTTTGTATTCATTTTTAATTGATTAATAAAAAGGTTAAGGGCAAGAGACCTTCGTAATTATATTACTTTGTGTTGTGGTTGTGTTGGCTTGTTTTGTTGTTGCGTTGCTTTGCATGTGCTTGCGTTATTGTGCTAGTGTAGAAAATTTGGCAAAAAAGTGTATGCTGATCAAGGGTATCTTGACGCATCGCGAGGTTGGCCGCATAAAGAAAAAGAGCCTCGTGACAGTTTATATCAGAGTCGTGTTAAACTAAAAAGCATGGTTTGGTAGAGAGCAGTGCTTACTCGCGGCAAACAACACACACAATGGTGGGAGATACTATCAAAGACCGATTAGATTGCTTGGAGAGAGCTTTCGGGGTGATTATACTTGATATACCAACATTGGCTGATCAGATGGGAGCCATAGCCTTAGAAATGCAAACAGTAGCCTCAAAGATGGCGGCATTGAGGGGTGAGGTGGATCTAATGGGCTTTTATGAGAATCTTGAGAACGATTGCCAAAAGTGGATGGGCACTATAGGGGAAGACTTAATTGCTGCAAACAATGCTTTGAAGGGGCAATTAAGGGACCTTGAGGCTAAAGTGGTGGTAATTAAGAGAGTTTTAGGCAACATGCCTCAACATGCAGAAATGGTTCCCTAGAAAGTAAAAGTGCTAAAGCCAAAGGAATTTGCTAGGGCACGAAACGGAAAAGAGTTGGAGAACTTTTTGTGGGATATTGAGCAGTATTTCAAGGCAGTCCATATTTCAGAATCGGAACAAATGGATATAACTTGCATGTATCTCATTGGTGATGCTAAGTTACGGTGGCATACAAGGCTGAGTGAGGATGATGAGGCGCAAAGACCACCCATCCAGACTTGGGAGGCACTGAAGAGGGAATTAAAGGCTTAATTCCTACAAAGTAATGTCGTATGGCTTGCTAGGGAGACATTGAAGAGATTAAAGCACACCAGAATGGTGTAGGATTATGTGAAAGAATTCAGCTCATTGATGTTGGATATTCGCAATATGTCAGAGGACAACAAGCTTTTCAATCTTATTTTAGGTTTGCAAAATTGGGCGCAAACTGAGCTGCAAAGGCAAGGCATGAAAGACTTGCTTATAGTACTTAACGGCTGATGGGCTAATTGACTACAAGCTCGGGCCTCAAAACCAGCAAAAGAAAGCCAACGATGACAAGAAGAAGAAAAATGTTAAGAACTCCAAAGGTGAGGGTCAAAAGGAGAAAGGGGAAACTAGCCAAGACAAGTCGCAAAAGAAATGGAAACTAGGGTATTTTATCTGTGGTGGACCTTATAGGGTAAAAGAGTGGCCAAAACAAGCAAAACTCAATGCAACAACTGAACATGAGGCACTAAGCGAAGCCGAAACAAGTGTGTCAAAATTGAACCCATTACAGCAATAGAGATGCAATGCATTATGGATTGATGAGTTTTACCGGGGCTTATGAACATGACGGCATATGTCAATGAGAGGAAAATTCGGGCTATGTTGGACACAGGTGCCACGAGCAACTTCATCGCAAACCGAGAGGTAGAGCGTCTGAGATTAAAAGTTGAGGCTGCACAATGTGTGGTGAGGGCTGTGAACTCTTCAAATATGGCCATGCAGGGTATAGCTATAAGTACATTGAAGATTGGGACATGGGAAGAGAAAGTGAGATTTTTTATCCTTTCACTTGAAGACTTCGAACTCATTCTTGGCTTAGAATTCTTTGTGGGATCAATGACATATATGATGTCACACGTGAGGAGTCTTCTTATTACGGGCAAAGCACCAGAATTTGTGCAGTGCAAGTTTTTGAAAAAGGGCAAAGTGGGACCATCACTCCAAAGTGCTATACAATTCAACAAAGAGTGAAAGCAAAGAGAGATGTTTTACATAGCGACGCTTGTCGAAATTAAGCCGGATCAGGTTAAGGAGGTGCTTGACGAGTATGAGGCTATGTTAGATGAATTTGATAATGTGATGCCACCAGAGTTGTCCAAAGAGTTACCCCCACGACATGCGGTGGATCATTATATTGAGTTAGAATTAGGAGCGAGATCACCTGCTCAAGCTTCTTATAGGATGGCGCCAATAGAGCTAGCGAAATTGCGGAAGTAATTAGATGGACTCTTGGATGCAGAGTACGTCCAACCTTCGAAAGCATCTTATAGGGCGACAGTGTTGTTCTAGAAGAAGAAACACGGCTCAATGCGGATGTGTGAAGACTATCGCGCACTCAACAAAGTGATGGTAAAGAACAAATATCCCATCTCTAATATTACAGATTTATTTGATCGGTTGGGAAGAGCCTCTTTCTTCATGAAGTTGGACTTGCAATCAGGATATTAGCAAGTTAGGATTGTTGAAGGTAATGAATCCAATACAGCGTGCGTAACTCAGTATGGATTATACGAGTTTTTAGTGATGCCATTCGGATTGACTAACGTGCCAGCAATTTTTTGCAACCTAATGAATGATGTGTTATATGAGTTCCTAGATCGATTTGTGGTGATATATCTTGATGATATAGTAATATACAGCAAGACCTTCAAAGAACATCTTGAGCATCTAAGGTAAGTGTTCACCAAGTTGAGGGAACATAAGCTTTACGTAAAGAAGGAGAAGTGGGAGTTTTGTCAGCAAGAAGTGCTATTCTTGGGGCATTGAGTGAGCCATAGAAAAATTCACATAGATGAAAGAAAGGTCGAGGCAATCCTTGATTGGCTTGAATCAATAAGACTTTCAGAACTAAGATCATTCCTTAGACTTGCCAACTACTACAAAAAGTTCATTGAGAGCTACTTAAGAAGAGTAGACGCGTTTATTGACTTACTGAAGAAAGAGAACAGTGGGAATAGATAGATACATGCCAATAAGCATTCGATGAGATTGAAGGAGCAGTGGCTTTTGAACCGGTACTGAAGCTACTTGACTTTGATAAGCCATTTGAATTATGGATGAATGTATTAGACAGGGCAATTAGTGGCGTGTTAGTTCAAGATGGGCATCTTATAGCTTTCGAGAATCGAAACCTAAAAGATGAGGAAGAAAGGTACTCGACCCATGAGAAGGAAATGATGGTGGTGGTACATTGCTTGACTACGTGGAGGCATTATTTGTTGGGAACACGCTTTACAGTCATGACGGATAATATAGCCAACACTTACTTCAAAACTCGGAAGAAGTTATCGCTCAAACAAGCAAGATGGTAAGAATTCATTGCCTAGTTTGATTTCATGTGGGTACATAAGGCAGGTAAACATAACTCAGTAGCAGACGCACTAAGCATAAAAGAAGTGCTAGGCTATGTTGCCGCACTTTCAACTGCAACATCAGATTTCTTTGACCGTGTGAGGCAACATGTAGAGAATGACAATGCTTACCAACAGTTGTGAGATGAAATCAAGAATGGAAGTGTGCGGTGATATTGGCTCAAAGATGGGTTGATTTATGCTCAAGGAGGAAGGGTGTATGTTCTTAGTGGTGGGAACTTATGCAAAGTATTGTTGCAAGAGATGCATGATACGAAATGGGTAGGACATCCGGGGGTTGAACTGATGATGGCTTTACTGGAAAGGTTATATTACTGGCCCTAGATGAAAGAAGATATACGAATATATATTAAGACATGTCTTATGTGCCAACTAGACAAGACTGAGAGAAGAAGACCAGCGGGACTTCTTCAACCATTGTCGATACCAGTAAGACCGTGGCAATCGATTTCATTGGATTTTATATCGGGAATGCCTAAGTCAGCAGATGAGTATAAGCCAATATTGGTTGTGGTCGATCGATTCTCCAAGTACGCCATCTTCATACCAGCACCTCATGCATGCTCAGCAAAGAAGTCAGCCGAGTTGATCCTCAAGCATATAGTGAAGTATTTTGGGGTGACAGAAGACATTATAAGCGATAGAGATGCAAGATTCATAGGTAGATTCTGGACTTCACTTTTTAATCTCATGGGCACAGAACTAAAGTTTTATACAGCAAATCATCTTCAGACAGATGGTCAGACTAAAGGGTGAATGCGCTACTAGAAGAATACTTGCGGCATTATGTGATGGCTAGTCAGAAAAATTGGGTAGATTTGCTTGACTTGGCCTAATTTGATACAACATACATAAGTAATCTTTCACAGAGATGAGTCTAGCGAAATTGGTGATAGGGCAGCAACCTCGCATGCCATAAGAGGTGGCAAAACAGAATACTGAGGTAAAGTGTCCACCAGCATACTAGCTTGCACGAGACAAACAGGAGATAATTGAGTTAACCTCTGAAAGTCTAGCCAAGGCATCTCATTGAATAAAGAAGTACGTTGATGCGAAGAGAAGAGACTTAGAGTTCAATGAGGTGTGATATGGTGTTACTGAAACTAACTCCGTAGATTTGAAAGAAAATTAGTAGCAAAATAGTTCACAGAGGATTGGTGCTAAAGTATGATGGACCCTTCGAAGTAGTGAAGAGAGTAGGCAAAGTTGTTTACAAATTAAAGTTACAGGAGAGGTTAAAAATACATTCGACAGTGCATGTAAGTTATTTGAAACCCTTTCAAAAAGACTTGGTTGATGCTGAGCGGCAACAAACCAAGCGGCTCCACCAGTGATCTGAAAGCTGTTTGATAAAGAGGTTAAGAAGATCCTTAATCATCGGACTATAGGGCAAAGCAAAAAGAATTGAAGAACGGACTACCTAGTTCAATGGAAAGAGGGAAGTGCAATGGATGCAAGTTGAGAGCGAGACATCACGTTATGGCAGTTCAAAAAGCAAGTGAATGACTACCTCATCAATCTAACGAGGACGTTGGGCTCTTCAAGTGGGGGTAGTTTATCACAGAGTTAAAGTCGTAATGTGCCACCTTGCTAGCATGGACACATAAGTTAGAGTTAGTTAGAAGGCAAATTCTAAGTATCTTAGTGATGCACAAAATAGAAGTTTGACTAGGCGGTAAACTCCGATGTCCCTAGGCCTCCAAGGGTGTTGGCTTCATCTATAAATTGAGTACTTGACAGTATGTTGCCAACAATCAATAGACTAAAGAGAGTATTGAAAGTGGTACTCGTTCTAGAGAGAGAAAGTTTTAAAGAGAAAAAGTCTAGAATTTTGAGAGAGCATTCACAAGAGTGTAGTGAGTGGTCATTATATTCCTTTTTAATTGATTAATAAAAAGGTTGAGGGGCCTTCGTAATTATATTGCTTTATATTGTGGTTGTGTTGGCTTGTTTGTTTTTGCGTTGCTTTGCTTGTGTTTGCGTTATTGTGCTAGTGCAGGAAATTTGTCGAAAAAGTATGTGCTGATTAAGAGTGTCTTGACACATTGCTGGGTTGGCCACATAAAGAAATAGAGCCCCGTGACACAGAGAGAGATGAGAGCTTTTGATATTTTTGATAATAATAAAAAATTAATTCTAAAAATTAGAAAATTATCATATATATATATATTCTCTCATTTACTAAAATACCCCTAGTCTTTTAGTCAAAGATAAATGAGTTTCAAAACTTGTCCAATAAACTTCGCAATAGTAAATATAAAATATCACTTAAACCTCTATATTTTAGAAAAATTAAAATTCGATCAAACTTATTTTGACCAAATTTATTTTAATCCAATTTATAATTCTAAATATTGATGAAATATTATAACTTACTTTAAGTCACATTCAGGTCATTAAACAAAGCTCTCAAATTGTTAAATTATTTAACGAGTAAAACCTTTACAGTTTTTGGCCTAATATTATCTATGAGAGTGCTAGCTCTCTTGCGGATAATATTTATTTTCTTTCATAGTAAAGAAAAATATAAGTTATTGGTTGTGACCTTTTGGGTTCACTGTGGAGTTAGTTGTGAGCCTAAATCGATCTTATCGAACTCATTCCGAACTATTCGGATGCTCAACTATTATGGTTAACGTCTAGCAACATGCCATAGTCTGTAAACCACAATGAAGAAACTCTTCATCGAACCTTTTATGATTAATTATACATTCTGTATGGATAATATCTTTCTATTCATTTAATCCCAACTAAATTAAGGTTCACAGATGTCAAAGCCATAAATTTGGTCATATGCAGATAATTAGTCATTACGTGCTGAATTTGTCACTATAAACTCTTCGTATGACATTTATGCTTTGGTTAAAGACTTTATTTTTAGCTGTTTACTAATATCCGTCTGGGAACTTGAATTTGGACCGAGTAAATAAAAACTCAAAATCCTTTGTATCGAGTCAATGGATTTCATTTGATAATCATTTACATCTTAATATAAACAACATATGACCAAACTAACTTATGTGTACAAGACATGATTAGTCTCGCATTGCATTTATACACTATATGAACCATATGCATCTATACCAATAAACAATTATGATGTCTCAAGTCTAAGGAGTAGTTAATACACTAGTATAATTATATCATGAATTATTAACAACATATATCCCTGTTATTTATCGTAGTTTTGGTCACATTCGAAAAATAGTTTTCTAACTGTTAATCCACACTAATGTTCTAATGACACGACTATCATGTCACCGTACTAATTTCATCTTAAGATATTCATCGGAGGCATTCAATGTACCTATTGTGCGACATCGATGCCCATTCGATATTGCATATGTAAGGAACTATTTAGATAATCTAATTATCTTGGACAATTCATATGCATATTCTATTATTAGTACGTATAGATAGAAAAAGAAATATACATACATGAATCGAAATAATTTCTTTTATTAATAAATATGTACCATACATATTACAATAGTAATTCAATATAATATGTCCAAAGTCGACAACATGAATGGTTTTAGGGTATATAACATCAACAATCTCACCCATTGATCTGTTCTTTACATTGACAGTTGGGGTTCCTCTGCTTCTTTAAATACCTCATTTTTATTCGTCCTTTCTTTTTATCTTCACTTTATGCTATCATTTTCTTTGCATTTTAAGCAATTTCGACAGCAGCAAGCTTTAGCCTTCAATCAAAGACTTCAAACTCTTCTTCTTTAATAGAAAATAAGTAAGTTCTCATTACTCCTTTCAGCTCTTTACTACTTGTTCGACTTGTGGTATTTTTGATTGGTTGTGGCTATTGCTAGATAACTTTTAAGGTTATAGGGCTTAGATGTTATTTCGTGAGTTGTTAATAACCTGGAGCAGCTCTTGACTTTGTATTTTTCTTCTTTATGAACAGAGATGGATTTTGTTGATAATGAAGCTTTCTCTAGGGAAACAACTTTGAAAAAAAACAAGCCATTGTCTCTGTCATCCCCCCTATTTCAAAGAGATGGAGTTCAACACCATACGAAGAGGACTGGTTCCTTCGTCTACCATAGAGTCAAACTTAGAGACTTATACTAGGTATTACAATATCCATTAGGGGATTTATCTTAGGGTCCTTAAGGGTAATGAACTCCCCAGTTATCCACCTGAGGGTGAAATTAATTTCAACGAAGAGCAGTTTCACCTAAGGGTTAGGCTCCCTCTTTAAAATTATTTTGCCCAAATCTTCGAATCCTTCCACATCATAGCATATCAACTAAACTTGAAAAGTTGGAGGATTCTGTCTAGTCTATATGTCTTGTGGCATCAGATTTCCAATTCTGTTCCCTTAATCAAAGAGATTGAGTATTTGTACCTTCTAAAAAGGAACCTAATTAAATATTTTGGGTGGTATTACCTCTAAAACCGACTAAAACAATGAAATCCAATAACTGGGAACCCTTCGTGTAATAAGGACTTGAAGAATAAATAGTTATTCATTAAAGGTGATTGAAATGCAAAAAATGACATCCAAGTACTCAGGTTGTTTAGAGATGCAACCACCTAGAGAGAGTTGCCTAAGCTGAATGCTCAGAGCAAGGATAGGGTTGGGTAGATCATTAACATCTAGCTTGAGATCCCTACTTTCAGACACTGACCTTATCTCATTAGGTCTGGTAGATTTTTGGATGTCCAAGGGCCAATTGGCCTTAAAAAAGGCATAAAGAGGTAAAAATTTAGCTCTTTTTCTTTCCTTGTGTTTGAATTGCTTTGTTTGATCTTGGTGTTACTTGTTTTGCAGGAGAAATGACTCTAAAGAAGTTGGCACCAAATCCTCTTGAGGTTTTGAGGTCGCTGGCCAAGGGGAAAAGGACCGAGAAGGCTCCGCAGCTCTCAAAGACTGCTCCCAAGGGCTTAGCTGAGACTTTAGTTCCTTTTGGTGTTGTTGAACCTTCCAGCTTAAGTAGGCCTCCAACTCTCAACAAAGGAGTGGTGATCCAAGTTAATCAAGCACCGCCTCTCCTTGTTCTCCAAGTAGATAAGGGAAAGGGGAAGAGGAGGGCTATGGTAGTCGCTGCAGAAGAGACACCACAAAAAAAGAAGAGGGCGTTTGGTCAGTTAGATGAGGAGATGATTGAGACGCCTCAGCTTCTCCCTTGCTGACAATAAGGAGTTCTTCGCTCACTTCCTCCCCTGATTAATCAGCAGGCCATATAGGTCAGCTCAAGATATTCTTAGGTTATTATTGGATTTTTTGGGTTGGGCGCTACTAGAGTACACAATAAGGTGGTTGAGTCGGGTAAGTTGGTTTTTACTTGGTTTTTGGAAGAGAATCTCTTTATTTTGATGGGTTTTAGCTTCAATATGCAGTCGTACTGCAATGAGATGTCATTATGGAAGATTTCACAAGTGCATCTCAGACTGATAAGAGGGCGGAGAAGGCAGAGCAGAACTTGGTCTTAAAGAAGACCAAATTTGAGTTTGAGATGGGGAGGGGGGCTTAAAAGAGCGAAAAGTTCCAGATTATGGTGGCACGGCAAAGTCCTCTCACACCGAGGCCAACAGAAAAGTGAGCTCCTTCGAGTCCATGCTCAGTAGATTAAGGGGGGAAAGCTAATGGCCCTTCTGTTTAGCTAATAAAGGCCACCATTGTTGAGCCGGTCAAGGTTTCTTTTACTGAGGTATTTGAAATCCCTCTTACCGAAGCTGCTAGGGCCGCTCTTACTCCTAAGGCCACTCCTGCCCTTGAGGCTGCTCCTGTTTACCAGGCCAATTCGCCCGCTGAAAAGACTCAATGAACTAGAGGACTGCTTTTTATTTTTGTACATATAATTTAATGAAATTTGATTTGATTGTCAATAGAATATTTTTAGCTTAAGCCTTTGTGTTGCCTTGCTTCATTTTTGCTTTTTAGTACTTAGTGTATAATTTAATTTATAGAACTTAACCGTTGTCAATAATGAGAAAGGCTTCAAATACTAATCTAACTTGAGCTGAGCTGAATTAGCACTAGACTTGTTGTTAAAATCAATCTTCTAACCTTCATACCTAAGATTGAACATTTTCAAGTAGGAACCGTGTTAATCTTAACTTAACTTTCTAGACTTAACAAATTTCGGATATCATTACCCTAGCTTGAAATAATTAACGATAATATGAGAATAGTCAATTCCTTCACATCCTGGCTTTGTTCATAGGATTTAATAGAATCTTTATACGATAATGGTTTTGAACAAAGATCAATCATATTCGTTGAAGGACAATTCTGCCTTAGTATGTCTTGATGTCATGTTCAGGGCTATTTGGGTTTATTAATAACATTGTCACGTAATGAATGAAGAACCTTAATCATCTGAGAACCACTGCACTATTGCCGATTCTAAAAGTGTACCCAATAATTTTTAAGTTATGGATACTATTACTTCAAGACAGTTTGAAGAATTAGCCATCCGAAAACGATGCTTGCTCTTGTACGTTCTGAGGTCGCGCTTAGGATTTATTCGAGCTAGGAATGTAAGAATCATTCATCTAGAAACTCGTTTTGCTCTTGTACATCCTAAGATCGTTCTTAGAGCTTATTCAAACTAGAGATAATATTACCCTTAGATGATGGTTAAATATAATCTCCCAAAAACCATTTTACTCTTGTATGTCATGAGGTCATGCTCTGGGCTTATTTAAGTTCATGGATAGTATTACCTCGGGTGAATGAGAAAGAGATGGTCAAGAATCAAGTCACCCATATTTGGGTTTTTGTATAATATTACCTCAAGACATATGAAAAATCAGGTATCTAAGAATTACTTTGCTCTTATACATCCTGAGGTCGGCCTCAAGGCTTATTTGAGCTGTGGATAAAATTACCCCAAAATGTTTAAAAAATTAGACATTTGGGAACCACTTTACTCTTGTATGTCCTGAAGTCGGCCTTAGGGCTTATCTGAGCTGTGGATAATATTACTCTAAGATGTTTGAAAAATACACATATGAGAATCACTTTGCTCTTGTAAGTCCTGAGGTCGGCCTCGGGGCTTATTCTAGCTGTGGATTATATTATCACAGACTTTGTATTTCTTTACCCTGTGGTTTAAAGTAATCTATTCATTCGCGTTTCTTTGAGGAGTCTTTGGTGAAAAACAATGACTTTATTTATTTCTAGGGCAAAAGATGTTACAAATCTTTGATGATTTCAAGGGTAATACAATTTCAATCATTTAACATTCTAAGGTTTCTTAACCCTACTTCTATTTGGGAATTCTAACTTATAGATTCCAGGCCTTAGGATTTGGATGACTTTGTATGGTCCTTCCCAATTAGCCTTGAGAACACCTTCTTCTGGTATCTTAGTGTTCAAGGTAACTTGTCTTAGGATCTAGTTTTCTACTTAAAAAGTGTGATACCAAATGTGTACCTGGCTACCCTTTGTTGGTAAGCTACTACCCTTATCATCACCTGATCTCTTTTCTCTTCAAGTAGATCTAACTCTAAGCACAAGTTTTGATCATTGGATGCCACATTATAGTTGCTGACCCGAAATGTTGGTATGTTAACCTCGATGGAAATTATTGCTTTACATCTAAAGGTGAGATATAAAGAGTCTCATTGGTGGCCACTTTCGGAGTGATTCTATATGCCTAGAGGACTTCACGAAGCTTGTCAATCCACATACCCTTATGTTCCTTGAGTTTCTTCTTAATTGCCTTTTTAATAACCTTATTTGCAACTTTTACTTGTTCGTTAGCCTTCGAATGAGTAGTTGTTACAAATTTGATGTCACTCCCAAAATCTATGCGAAACTCCTTGAAGTTTAAGTTGTCAAACTGCTTTTTATTGTCAATGATAAGCACTTGAGATATCCTAAATCGATAGATAATATTTTGCTTGACCAACACAGTGACTCTTTTTTTTTGGTGATGGTAGCTAGTGGCTTAGCCTCTACCCATTTGGTGAAGTAATTAATGGCCACTATGACATATTTTGTGTTAGCTTAGGAAAGAGGTATTGGTCCAATGAGGTTTAATCCCTATTGTGAGAATGGCCAAGGGCTTATTAAGGATGTCTGCTTCTCAATAGCTTGCCTTAGAATGTTGTCATACATCTAACATTCGTGACAAGTTTTTACTACATAAGTTGCATCTTGTGAGAGTGTAGGCCAATAATACCCTTGTCGTAAGATCTTGTATATCATGGACCAAGCTCCTTTGTATCTATCGCATACTCTGGTAGATTTCTTTTAGAACTTGCGCCACATCTTCAGGTTCAAGGCATTTGAGATACGGGATGCTGTAACCTCATTTTTATAGTTTCTCGTCAATAATGGTGTATATTGCCGACCTATTTTTGACCTTTCTCGCTTCCTCTTTATTTGTTGGGAGCCTTCCCTCTTGGACGTAGGACTTTATCTCTTTCATCTAGCTGTGGTGAAAGTCAAGCTGAGTTAAGCAGGGCTGATCAACGTTCAGATCATTACTCCTTTGCTCTAGTACTTTGATTAAAATCAAGGCTGAAATATTCCCTTTGAAGGTAGAGGCTAATTTTTCCAGGATGTCGACTTTGGAATTCTCAGATTTTGGGATATTCTTGATTGTGATAGTCTTCAGTATGCTCAGGGGTAGTTTAGCTTTCTCTGAGAAAGCTTGCATGTTGTTCTTTCGGGCCTAAAACTGTCCGTCAATTTGGTTAGCTATTAGCTGGGAATCACAGTGAATGTCCAAGTTTGTGATCTCTAAAACTCGAGCTAAATTGATCCTTACAATTAGAGCTTCGTATTTCACCTTATTGTTAGTAACCTTAAAGTTAAATTTTTAGGAATACATTACATTGATCCTGTTAGAGCTTACAAGAACAACTCTAGCTCCTCCTTCTTGTATATTCGAGAATCCATCAATAAAGAGACTTTAAATAAGCTTTGTCTTATCTGGGATGTACTAATTTTCTCCTTTCTGGTCAGGTCGGTCTTCCACGATTTGATGAATGAAGAGGTGTTCAGCTATCGACCTTTTAGCTACGAAGTCTGCTAAACCTGCCCTTTTATTGCTTTCTTGGGTTTATAGCTAATGTCATATTTGCTAAGCTCAATTGACCACTTCACTAGCCGTCTTGATAGGTTAGGTCGGTGTAAGATTCGTCTTAGAGGCTGATTTGTTAGTACTACCACTTGAGGAGCTTGGAAATATAGTCGTAACTTTTTTGCAGTCACTACCAGTGCTCATGCCAGCTTCTCAGGTGAAGAGTATCTTGATTCAATGTCCAATAATGCCTTGCTGGTGTAGTATATGAGTGGATGGATTTTCTCTGAGTCTTCTTTAACCAAGACAGAGCTCACTGAATGGTCATTTACTGCAAGGTAAATATACAACACATCTCTTGTTTTAGAGCTTATCAGATATGGTGGTGATGCGAGGTACCGTTTTATCTCTTGGTAACTGTTCTCGCACTCTTCAGTCCATTCAATCTTCTTCCCATTTTTCATGATCCAAAAGAAAGAGAAGCACCTATTAGTCGCCTTGGACAAGAATCTGTTTAATGCCGCCAATTGCCTCGTTAGGTTTTTGATTTCCTTAAGAGTGAATAGAGACCTTAAATCCAGTATGGCCTTGATCTTTTGTGGATTGACTTCAATGCCACATTCGCTGACCATATATCCTAAGAACTTCCTAGCTTGAACTCCAAACACACACTTCTTTGGGTTTAATTTTATATTATATCTTCTCAGATAGGAGAAAGTCTTTTCCAAGTGTCTTGAATGGTCTCAGGCTTTTAGAGATTTAATGATCATGTCGTCAACGTAAACTTCTATAGTTTTTTCAATTAATGGTCTGAAAACTTGATTGACCAACCTTCGAAAAGTAGCTATTGTGTTCTTTAGCCCGAAGAGCATCACCTTATAGTAGTATAACCCCTGATCGGTGATGAATGCAGTCTTCTTTTAATTGGCTCATGCATTCTGATCTGGTTATACCTCAAAAATGGGTCCATGAAGCTCAATAACTCATGCTCGGTTGTTGAATCTACCACCTAATCAATCTTGGGAAGTGAAAAATTATCTTTGGGATAGTCCTATTCAGGTCTGTGAAATCTATACACATTCTCCACTTTCTGTTAGCTTTCTTAATCATTACTACATTTGCCACCTATTCCGGGTAGTACACTTCCTTGATAAACTTAGCTTTCATCAGTTTATCCACCTCGGCGTACACTGTTTCTCTTTGCTCAGTGTTAAACGATCGTCTCTTTTGCTTTACTAGCTTGTATTTTGGGTTGATCGTGAGCCAATGGGAAATTACCCGAGATCAATTCCTGGCATATCTTCATGTGTCCATACGAACACATCCATATGCTGTCTGAGAATAGCCTTGAGTGTTATCTTTTTTTCCTTAGAGAGATGAGAACTAATCTTTATTGTTTTCTAAAGAGTTTCTTGGTTCAAGATGACGAACTCAAGTTCTTCTGCTAGTTCTAACACTGATGGCTTGTCATCCTACTCAACTTCCTTGCTCAATCATTGCCTGTTCATTTCGCAAGTTCCCATTATTAGCTTCGAGAAACTCTTCCCAAGGTCGTTTTAATAGGCAATATGAGATTTTTAAGGAGGCTACAAAACATGACCAGGCCTTCTTTTGACTATATTTGACGATTTCGATATCATCTTCTGCTTAAAATTTTAGCTTCAAGTAATGGATAATTTCCACTGCCTTTGTAGTTTAGAGGAAGGGCCTTTCGAGAATTATTGTGTAGGGCATCCTGAGATTAACTACCTGAAATTCAACCATTGTGATTTTCTAGTACAGTTTCTCTCCTATGGTGATAGGTAGTTGTATTATCTTTAATGGGTAAACACATGATTTGGCTGAAGCCATGAAGGATAGTCTTCGCAAGTCTCAGCCTCAAGTCTTGAATTCCCAAGGAATCTAAGGTTTTCTTGAATATGATGTCGGCCGAACTTTTTGTGTCTACCAAAATTAGGCTGACCTGAGCCATTCATACTGTCGATGTTATTATCAGAGCATTACCGTGCAGGTAGTATACTCTCACCTCATCTTTATCTATAAACATAATTAGTATCGAGGAGAACTTTTACTTCTTCTCAGCTTGGACATTCATAATGTGAATGTTTGAGGGGGAATTTGGCAGTGAGTACTTTGAATAGTTCTTCTTTGCTCTATTCGAATATCCTACTAACGTAGTTTCGCTTGAGATCACTATGATTCGTTCTTCATGCATTTTTTCGTGCTGGACCTCTTGGTCTGAAGTACTGAGCTTTTTGCCATTATTGGCTATGAAATCCAACAAGTAATTGTTTCGAATTAGCATTTTAACCTGATTTCTAAGGTTAAAACATTCGTATGTCAAGTGTCCAGTACTTTAGTGAAATTTACAAAACTTATCCTTGATGCTTCCTCTCGGCTTGGATTTTATTGGGTGAGGTTTTATCAATATGGTTTCTCATCACTTGATCTCTTGCTAGACTTGTGAAAGTTTGATGCTTAGAGGGTAAAAACTTGATCCTTTTGAACATGGGCTACCCTTTTCACCTCGTCTCTTCTCGGCGAATGATACCCTCTCGGAGAAAATTCATCCCTTCTACTTTTTGTTCTATTTTGTTCCTGAGCTCGTCCTTTTTCTGTTAGAGTCTCGAGCATTTCTCTTGTCGTCCCTGTCTTCTTCCTGGGTCTGTCCTTGGGTTTTGCATCTTATTGCGAAGGAATGATCCGAGAGCTTTTTCTTCTTTTAGCTTAAGGATAACCTAATCTTTGATCTTAATCTCATCCAACAACTTTCTTTAAGTAGATTTATAAGTCGTTACAGATGGTTTTCGTATAGCGTACCACCCTCGGTCTACTTATAGGCCTTTCTTGAGACCTTCTAAAGCTAGGAACGGGTCATTTTCCCTATGAAAAGTTTATCTGCAGCATCTTGAATTTCCTAGGATAAACAAGACTTAGAATCATTTGGGAGAAAGTGGACTTAAAGTATAATCTCACACATGGTGTAAGCTCATCATCTCTTATTTTCCCTCATCTCTTTCGGTCCTCTAACTCCTCGACTAACTTTCTGACACAAGCCTTTAGATTGTTGACCTGGTTGTTGCTTTCCTTAGACCTCCTTCTTTGAGGTGAACTTTGTAGAGAGCCGTTTCTCTCTTTTTGCATCTCATTACGAAGGAATGATCCGGAGCCTTCTTCATTTAGTTTGAGGATGACCTGATCTTTAATCTTAATCTCGTTCAACAACTTTCTCCAAGCTGTTTCATAGGTCGTAACAAATGGTTTTCGTATAGCGTACCACCCTCGGTCTACTTGTAGGCTTTTTCTAAGATCTTTTAAAGCTAGAAGTGATAATAAGCCCCCAACTTCACCACTTAGTCATAGTATCTTCTAAAGAAGTTTTTGAGGCTTTCACCTACCTCTTGCTTCATGAGCAATAACGAACTAGGAGTTTTGAGGCTAACAGTCACCCCTCTAAACTCGCTAACTAACACCTCGTACAATTGCTCAAAGCTATAAATACTACAGTAGTTAGACTAGTGAACTATTTCCTTGCTTGTCCTTCTAAAGTTAACGAGAACAAACGGCACATTTGAGACTCATCTAACCCTTTAATCAACATCATCTCCTTGAAAAGATTCATATGTAGGGACTGGTCAATTTTCTTTGTAAATGAGTTTATCTGCAGCATCTTGAACTTCCTAGGAAGAACAAGACTCAGAATCTTTTAAGAGAAAAGGAACTTAAAGTGTAATCCCATATGTGGTGTAAGCGCATCATCTTTTCTTTGCCCTCGTCTCTTTTGGTCCTCTAACTCCTCGACTAACTTTCTGACATAGGCCTCTAGATTGTTGACCTAGTTGTTATTTTCCCTAGACCTCATTCTTCGAGGTGAATTTTGCAAAGAGCCCTTTCTTTTTTTTAGTTGTTTCTGATTAAGAAATGTCCTCATGTCCTCCCGACTAGAACTGTTATTTAACCCTCACTTTCAAATAATTGCTGAATCATCCGTGGAATATTTGAATTCTAGTTCAGGTTTACTAGTGAGTCTGAAGGCAATATCTTCACCTTGTAGCTCCCCAAGTGGATGATTGGAGGCCTTTCTTTTCCCTTTTTCAGTGGTTGTTTATCACCTTTTGGCTGTATTTTGCCGGAGGTTAGTTTCATGGTTTTTGGTATAAAAAGCACTTGTATCCCTCGTTGCACTTGACTAAGTGGTTGTCTAATAGAAGCGTTTTGATGCTTCTAGTTGCCTCATCTTCTATCTTATCCATCCTCTCATGAATTTGCTCTAATTCAGCTCTAAAAAATAGGGTTAGAGACCTTACAAGCACTTGCTCAACTGTTTTACTCAAAAAATATTCGCTTACTCTCATGTTTGACACTTAACTGCTTTTACCCTCTTATGTTCTCACCACTCTTGCATTTTTCCACTCGTTGTGTCTTATTTTCACTCTTAATTAGATTCAAGACTAATCAAGATTCAAGCGATAATTAAAGATGAGGAGCAACCAAAACAAACCACGAGATTAAATAAAAAATTCTTAAGAAACTAATGCAAGCAATTAAAGTAACAATGATGGTTCAAGAGTAAAGAATGCTAATCAACACCACAAAAAATTATAGAAATAATGGACAATTAGACTAGTTAAGGGAGAATTCAGCCAGCCTATTAGACCTAAAAGAAATTCAACCCCAAACTAAAAACAAAGAAACCCTAATTGATTAGATTATGAACAAAAGAACCTCTAAAAGCCATATTTCAAAACTTAGCCAACTAATAATTTTTTTTTGTATTTTTAGAATTCTAATTCACGGAACAATGATCAATAAAACAGTTAAAGGATAATCTAAACTTGTCTTAGAATCAAAGCTCTGATACAATTGATATGAACCTTACCAACAACATGACGAAACGTAACACCAAATGTAACATTGAACTTCAAGATTTTGAATATGCAAGCTTTTTGAGTATTGACCCATTACCTAACAAGATGAGAACCAAGAACTACGGTAGTTAAAGATACCACACCAAGAATCTTAATAACCACTCAATGATCTAGGTGATAAGTCTGGTTGTTGTTTTTTTTGAACGCCACAAAAATAAAGTTGATTAGTTCAAAAATCCTTTCAAGAATGAAAAAAAAATAGTTCTCTAATATTATTCTTGTCTAATAAAAACGAACATGTTTTGTTCCTTTATATAGAATTCCAAAATTTAACCTAGACTATGAAGAGCCAATGCTATTTTGACATGTGGCATTTTTCATTTGAATAAGAAAATGAAAATAACTAAATCAGAAATTTAACTTAGAAAAGAAAACTACTAAATCAGAAATTTAACTCAGAAGAAGAAGCTACTAAATTAGAAAAAGAAGCTACAAAATCAGAAAAAGAAGCTACAAAATCAGAAATGAAAACTACTAAATTAGGAATTTGATTCATAAAAGGAAACTACTAAATCAAAAATTTGACTCAGAGAAGGAAACTTCTTCTTGAGCCTTAATTATAGTGACTAAGTTCCCTTGAAACTGATTTGAACTTATACTGAGCTTCTACGTGTTTGCCATTTCACTAACTTGTTGAATCAGCCCATTTAACATTTCTTTAAAATGCTGGGGCTTAAGTCTTGTGATCAGCCCACTTGGCAGACTTAATGAATCTTATAACTGCTGTCATTGAGTTCCTCCAAGCCCATGTGTGAGTTTCCCCTCTTGCATGTGTTGTTGTGTAAGTTCACTTACATCAGAAAGCTAAATATGTTAGAGATTAGTGAATATGGTATTTAAGCCTCTTATTGAAAAAACTATGAGTCTATATAGAGGACATAATCACAAAATCAATAAAAGCAAAAAACCATATAAATTACCTAAAGAAAACATTTAGATTACTTAGAAGATACAAAATGAGGCCAAACCTAGAAAAATGTTTGGGGTCAACTCGTGCAAGTTTTTAAGATTTATGGGAAGTCAGATAAGGATAGAGGAAAACCCAAAAAAAGTCGAAGCAATCATCAACATGAAATCCCTGAAGAGCTTAAAAGACATTTAGAGTCTAGCAAGACGAATAACCACATTAAACCGTTTAATATCTAAATCTACTAATCGTTATTTCAAATTCATTCAGGTCATGAAGAAGATGAAGGGAATGTAATGGCATGAGAAGTGCGAGAAGGCTTTTCAGATATTAAAAGGTCTATTTAGCAAGCACACCACTAATGGTCTGACAAGGCACAAGCAATGAACTTCAACTTTATGTAGTTGTATCAAAGCTTTGGTTGGTGCAAAGACAATGTACTTTCTCTAAGAAAAATTGGCCCTAACACTAGTTGTAGCAATAAGAAAGTTAAGATATTACTTTTAGGCTCATCTTATCGTAGTCCTTACTAATTAGCCATTAAAACAAATCTTCACTAACTAGACCTATCTGGATGGTTAGTAAAATGAACCATAATACTTAACGAGTTTGACATCTAATATAGACCTAGGATAGTCATCAAACCTCAAGTGTTAGTATACTTCATAGCCAAGTAATTAGAAATCGATAACTTGGTTCCAAAAAGAGTAATAAATGTTTTTGCCATAAAATCCGAGAAGAATGATATAATAGTTTCATATAGAAGCTATTCGTTAATGAAACATCTAACGTTCAAGGAGGGAGAGCTAGAATCATCCTCATTTCAACAGAAGGAAATGAATTAACCTATACTCTAAGGATAGGATTTGAGGTGACAAATAACAAGATAGAATATAAAGCCCTTCTGGCAGGACTAAAACTAGCTTTTAACCCGAAGGTCGAAGAATTGTAAGTAGAAAGTGACTTATAGCTCATGTGAATCATATTAATGGACAATTTCAAGCATGAGAGGAAAACATGATAGCAAATCCAAATAGAGAAAAAGAATCATGACTAGATTCAAAAAAGTGAAAGTTGAGCAAATTCTAAGGATAGTACATGTCAAGGCTGATGCACTAGCTAAATTGGCTTCAGCTGAAACTGGGTGAGTACCAAGGATAATACCCATCTAGTATATATCGATCTTTAGCATTAAGAAAGATGATCATAAAAAAGGTGAATGATGTAAATGTGGAAAAAACTTAGATGAATGTAATTCGAGCTTACATTGAAAAAGGTGATCTCCTTGCTAATAAAACTAAATTGAAGGTAATTAAGTATAGGGTAACACGCTACTGCATTATTGAAGGATCACTTTATAAAGAAAGTTCACTCATCCAGATATAAAATGTGTAAAGTCGGATGAGGTAAACTATGTCCTCGGGAAGATAAATATGGGCATATGTAGGAGTCATTTAAGTACAAAACATGAGTTCTAAGATAAGGGTACTACTAGCCCACTATCTATAAAGATAAAATAGATTTAGTTACTATTTATCAAGGCTGTCTATTCCATTATGATATCCTGAGACAACCTCTTGAGAGGTTGACTAACTTTGTCAGTCCGTGCCTATTTGCTTAATGGGGTTTAGATTTGATCGACCCAATGCCCAAAAACCCAGGATAGGTAAAATATGCAACTGTGGCAGTAGATTACTTCACTAAATGGGTGAAGGTCGTGCCATTAGCAAAAATAACATAGAAGAAGATCATAAATTTTGTGTGGAAGAACATTATTTACAGATACAGCATCCCTAATGCCTTCATTAGTGACAATGGAAAACAATTTGACAACAAAATAGTCAAAGGATTATGCTCAGAATTAAAAATCAACCTCTGCTTCACATTGCTCGCCCATCCAAAATCAAACGGTCAAGTCAAGGCCACTAACAAAGCCATTAAGAAAATATAAAGTCAAAATTGAGAGAGAAGAACGAATTTTGGGTGGATGAGTTACCAAAATTACTTTGAGGGTACAAAATGACGAGCCAAACCCTAAATAGAGGAAACTCCTTTCTCCTTAGTTTTAGATACGACATTATCATACTAGCAGAAATAAGAAACGTACTTTAATGAATAGAACAACACTGAGCTTATTTGCGATTACTTGAACTTGATAGATGAAAAAAAGGTATCAAGTCAAAATAATAAAAAGAAAAACTTTGTTTATCAATAGAAAGTGGTAAGATATTACAACAAAAAAGTACGAGCAAAAGCATTTGTCGAGGGAGATCTGGTCCTCAGAAGAAAAACTCTGAATATAAGAAAACCATAATAAGGTGCCTTCGGCTAAAATTGGAAAAGGCTATACAAAGTATTAAAGATGGTCAAGGAGCATATCAATTAAGATATATGTATGGAAGAGTTGGATGGAAGCACTGGAATGCAAATATGCTCAGGAAGTATTATCAGAAGAACATTCCTTTTGTCAATGTAAATACGATAATTTTCATTCAATAAAACTTGTTTTCCAGTTATACATTCTTAAACATATAATGAATTCTCTACCATAAATATCAGACTTGCTAAAAAACTAAAGAGGATGGGTTTAAAGTTCGATCTCAGAAGATGCTAAAGGGTATAAATGAAAATACCCCTTAAGAGCATTTTCCCTACTTATGAGGCATGATGATTTCAGAAGATGCTCAAGGGTAGAAATGAAAATACCCTTGAGCAAAACCTTTCCAGCTGAGGAGGCAGGATGATCTGAAAGATGATCAATGATAGAAGTAAAAATACCCTTAACAAGCACCTTCCCTGTAGAGAAGGCAGGATGATTTTAGAAGATGCTCAAGTGTAGAAATGAAAATACTCGTGTAAAAAGAAAAATACCTTTGAGCAACACCTTCCCTGTCGAGATGACAGGGTAATCCCAGAAGATGTTGAAGCGAAGAAATAAAAGTACCCTTAAGTAAAATCTTTCACGCCGAAAAGGAAAAATGGTTTCAAAAGGCACTTAAGGGGAAAAATCCTCCTATATAAATAGATAAGGTCAATTGATTGATTCATAATTTTATCATCGACTATTAATAAAGTAATTCCGAGGACATTTACTTAATTATTTAGGGAATTATTAAGGACTCCTCGGTTATTAATTAAGGCAGAGGACATTTACTTTGTTAAGCTAGCTAAGGTCGATGGTGGGATATATAGACTTGAATAAGAATGCCTCAGCCATCCCTTTGTCTGAAGCTAACTTCACAGTTGCTTTTAGAGATCCGGGATAATTGCCTGAAGAAGACGTCGCTCATGGCTCTAGTCGGCTCTCTCTTTATTGAGTTTGGCCATTGTTGCGGTTAACTTGGTAATGGTCTCTTTTAGATCATTTTTTAGATATTTAATCTCGTTCTCGGCTTTCCTGAGTTAAGACTAGACAATTGACGTCTTCGTCACCGTCTCGAAGGCCGCTATTGATCCGTCACGGTACATGGACAACTTATGGGCGAGCTAAGAATTAAAAATTGAATAGGGATGAAAGTCATAAATGAAAGATGCAAAGGCAATGAAGTTTAACAAAAGTACCCGGTGAGTAAGTTTTGTGAACAAATCATACGCCTCAGAGGGGGAATACCAAGAAACCTTGTCACACCAATCCTTCTTTATCCTCGCCTCGACTGATTGAAATGAAAGCATTAGGTGTTCGAGCCGAGAACTTTTAGCCTTAGAAAGATCAATAAGATGGAAGGAATTGTCAGATCCACCGCTGGTCGACATTCGAGAACACTTAATGGCCTTAGATTTGGCCTGGTCGACTATATGAGAGACTATGAATGACGCCTTATCTTTCTCTGTCCCCTTAGACTTGGGAAAAATAATCTGAGCAGTAGTCTAGTTGGGAGGGGTTGGCTAAGGAAGGGCAGAGGCCTCACCTCATGCTTTCTTGATAACCTTCCCCTTGTTTATATATAAGTCCAGAAGAGCTTCCTAGACAACTTGGTCAACTTCTTGTTCTTAGAAGCTTTTTTATATTCTATTTTGCCTGCAAGAAGAATTAAGAGTTAGTAAAAAAAAAGATATTTAGAAATCATAATACAGCGAGATGACGATAAAGAAAATCCTACTATTTTTTTGATTTAAAACTCTCATCCAGTATTGATTCCACTAGACCTGACTCTAAAAGGTGTTCACTACTTAGCGGTTCCTTCTGGCTACATGGCTCTGCTAGAGCAGCCTTAACTTTCTCTTTTAGTGGAGAGTCGATGACAATAGAGGATCTTCAAACAGCTGAGGGAAAGATAAAATTCTAAATTAAAAATAATGACCTAAAAAGAAAAAAGAAGAGAAAAATCAACAACTAGATGACAAGTGGAGATATCCCACCTATCGAACCGAACTTGGTTAGAGTTTGATGTATCTGACCCCTAGTCCTTAGTCCTCGACCCAACAAGCAACTCGTAAGGAACCAACGGTGTTTTCATTCCTTGTTTGACAAGGGTAAATCATGGACATGTTTCCTTTTCTTAGGCCTTGCAACAAAATAATAAAAGCCGGGGTTTGTCTTCGAGTTGGGTCTGAGGTGGTAGAGTGACAGGATTTCCTACATGGTTGGCTCGGTTTTGTCAACCCTTTTCCACAAATAATACATGCTAGCTAATGTTCTCCAAGCGTTAATATTAAGTTGACATAGGGGAATCTCTATGTCATCAAGAAATTGTATGAAATAGGGTTGGAGGGGAAGCCGAGCACTTAATCTAAAAAGCTTTTCATGAAAAGTAATCCACCCCTCGGGTGGATTACTTAGGTAATCTCCCTCCCTAGTTAATTTAAGGAAGATGTCGTTAGGGATTGCGTACAACCTCCTGAAGTGTTTCAGGTCATCCGTTGTCAGGGAATACCGATACCAGTTCATCTCATAAGGACTGCTATCCTTACGAAAATAAGGAGAGAGAGGCTAATGATGCTAGATGTTGATGCAGCAAAAATCCCTTCTATGAATTCCATGCACCAGCAACAATCTTCTCTCATCTTTTCTCTTTAACCTGCAACCACAATCAATGGCTATGGAGGGTAAAAAGGCGGTTGCTTGACAAAAACCCTCTGATGCTTAAGTTAGGATTTTACTTTATGAATTTTCAAGGGAGATTCTCAGTAAAGCTAATAATAATCTTCTTTTTTGCTAGGATTTTGTCCCTTTACCTAGTTGCCGCTGATCCACTTTTATAGGTGTTATCATATCCCTAATATGGTAGAACACTGAAATCAGACAACTAAGATTCTATTGTGCGAGAATCGCGGAGATTCCATAAGCTAAACATCCGTTTTTTTAGTAGGATTGTATCCTTAGGATTCTTATTATGTAAAAAACTTAATTTTACAAGAATCCTTGTTTTAGAAGGATCTGAGAATGTATAAGAAGGAGATGAATCATTTATTAATACACAACTGCGGCGAGATCTCAGCAATCCCTACTTGGGGATCGTTATTTCCTTATGACAAACCAGATGTCTTATTTCCGAGACCGAGATTGAGACCTTGATAAACTATATATTCGAGACCTTATACGCTATGGCTGAGGCGTCGTTGGAGTGTCCTTAGAATAAGATTCGTTCTAAGTCTCCTAATTACTTTGAGAGGTCTCGGCTCTTGTAATCTGAACGGCTTTCCTTAAGTAGCTGTCAGCCTCGAGACTTCATCCACTTGTGCCTACAAAACCATCTCATCTCTTTATCTTCATGAACTTTTTGCATTTTGGACTATTCTCAACAGAAACATTCCGATGAAATAAAAATTTATTTTTCTCACAGAATTTACAAAAATGATCAAATTAGGTCCTTCATCTTTTAATCAATATCAAAAAAATTATCCTCACTGACCAACAGTTTACATGTGCTCTTTAAATATTAGAAGGGCATCGAGGTAAATTATATAACCAACTCGCTTATATAAAAATTAAAATCTTTTAATATATTGCAAAATGACTAAACACGGTGAATTTTTTTTTTACATTTAAAATAAATAAAAAATATATGTTTCTGTCCTTGTTTAAGTCGTTTAGAGAAAACATAAGCTCAGTATATTTCTTCTTAATTATTTCATTAAGGAGTCAGAAGAAAATGAATAACATAGAATTGAGAACTGAAAAATTGAGATGTCACAACGCCTTTTGTACTTCGATTTTATTTTTGATGTTCTCAAAATTCTGCTACATATAACAAAGGAGGAACTCACTCATTCTTGCAAAGAAATTAAAGATGGTTATTCTAGATTATTTTTTTTTAAAAAAGTCATCAAAATAATAATAATAGTAATAATAATAATAATAATAAAGAGCTGTATTATTAATGAAAATTGATTTTTTTTTTTTTTACAGTTGAACAACAGTTAAAAAAAACTTATGTTAAGTTATTTTGATTTATTTTACAAATTCATTAAAATGGATAAAATGATTACGTTCTTCTTACTAAAAAATTTAATATTTTTTTTTCATGTTAAAGGCTAGTGGATGTTAACTTCGGTGGGGTTAAAGGAATTAAAAATTAGTTGATTGATTGAAACATTGAGGAGCTAAGTGATTAATTTTGCAAACTATATAAGTAATTTATTTTTCAAACAATAGGGATGTTTCTGAAAAAATTCCCTTTCATTTTATATTACACCTACTTTAGTTGAATAATATTTACCCAATGAAAGAATTGTTAAAAAGTAAAAATGCCCGTGATGTCAAGTGTTGCGTTATCTTTTAAACAATGCATAATTGTAAGTTTGTAGCTTCTAAACAAAAGACGTATTCAAAATTAGTTTAGGTTTCGATTTTGCTTAAAACTAGAATCTATTTTAAATAATTCGGTTTTTAAATTTTGGATCAGGAATTTATCCTATATAACAAGGTATTTTTTTTTTCAGTTTCAATTAGGTTTCGATTCAGTTCCAATTACAAAACAAGGTATCTTGTTTATTAATTATCTCAATTTTTCTAATTTTTAACTCTATAAAAAAAATTTTAAAAATAAAATTAATAAAATAAAATTATAAAATTATTGTATACATAACAAAATTTGAGTGAACGAAAGAAAAAAAAAATTATTAAAGAAAATTAATATACAATAAAATATTTTATTATTACTCAAATTAATATTACACATCACTAAAAAAAGAATTTAAAATTTTTTTTATTATGGTACAATTATATATCTAATAATATTATATAATGTATATATTTATTTATTATAATTGTTAACTCTTTTGAAAATTTTAAAATTAATATATACACATCACGATTTTATTAAATTATTATATAAATAACATGATAAATTAAATTAAATTAAATATTATAGACACATTGATTAATTTTTTTTTATATAACTCAACGTACTCTTTTTAATAATTAAGAGTATGTATTTGAATATAAGATGATGTTTAATTAATTTGATTTAAAAAATAATTTCTTATTTTTAATTGAAACTAATTTTTCAGTTTGGTTCCTATTCCACAATATTTAGAACTGGAGCCTTCCTTAAAAAAATCAGTTATTGATTTTTTGAAACCAAAATTTACCTTAAAAGAATTGGTTCCAGTTCGAAATTTGTTTTTTTTGTTTGGTTTTTGACGGTTTTGGGTCAAACCGAAATCGTTGAACACCCCTGCTAAATAAGGACATATTGGTAATTCTAAGAACACTAAGGGTAATAAAGTCACTCCCATATATTTATATCGAACAATTTTGCGTGTTGTGGAAGGGTGGATGCGATTGATTTCCTTATCCACACTTCGAGTCTCCTATAACAACGACCAAAACTCCAATTCATCAAACAAGCTTCTCTCCTTACCTGAAAAACAATGGCTGAGGCTATCATGAGTTTCACCATTTCAAACCCAAATGTTCACTGCTCTCGCCAAGCAACAAAAATGGACATGTACTCATCTTCAAAATCGGTAAATTCTCAGCTCCGGATAACTCTAATTCATTAGTATATATTTTCATTAGAAAATGCACACACGAAACGGAAATAAATTGATATCTTACTTTTTTTCTTCTTTTCTTTTTTTTTTTTTTGGCAGCTTCAGCAGGGTTCAAGAACTAGACTTTTTAATGGGTGGCAGCAGGTAATTAAGTGTTCTAGGAAGTAATTAAATGTATTAGCTGTAATGCGCAGTGGTATTTGTCTTCCGTTTGGTTTCCAGGAAGATGAGGGAAATAGAAAGAAATATTTATCAATTCTTGGAAACTTATCTTAGCAGTATGTGTCTGTCCAAGACCAACCATCTACAAGTATATCTAATTCTTCTATTATATATCATGGATTTTGTGACATGAATAGGTTGAAAGCAGCAAGAGAAAACGAAACTCTTTAGGTAAAGTCAATGCTTTCCCAGATTGGCCTCTAATGGCAGTTCTAGTTGAGCATGCAGAAGGCCAAAGAGATCTTATAACAAACAAATCTATATGGCATCTTAGTGACCAAGCCATAAAGAACGTCTGTAGGTGTTCTATAGCTCGATTTTCTAATTAATTTGTCATTCATGGTAGTACATATACACACACATATGCTTTGAATTTTGATTGCCTAACCTTTACTTTTTTTGTTTTTTTTTTTCAATATTAATTGTAGATCTTTTCTACATCATGTTCACTTGTTGGGGATGTATGTTCTTTAGTGCCACAAAAGTAAGCCCATTATCTCCATAGTCATGCATCAACTTTATTAATTATATTTGCGCTCGAGTTAGATTTCTAATTTGAAACAACTATTAATTTTTAGGATCCGTACTATGACTCAGACGTATACAGAGCAGATGGAGGAGATGGTACCGGGCACTGGTTCTATGAGAAGGTACATTTATACACCTAATCCATATGATATTAGTATATCTATCTTAATTTCAAGGGAAAATAGAACTTTGCAAAGTTATTCACCAATCATGTGATTAATTGAACTTTTGTCTATTTACTTCTAATATTATGACTATCAGCAACACTATATCATATATACACATAATTTGGTCATTGGCTGGCCGGGGTTCCACCGAATGTTACTTACGAAACTCTTGCATTATTTTAATGGTGAAGTCCAACATCATTAATTAATATTATTATGGTGGTGATATATATATATATATATATGCACGGTACAGCAAGATGACATTGAAGAAGCTGCACGAGCAGAGTTGTGGCGTGAAGAATTAATTGAGGAGATCGAACAGAAAGTTGGAGGACTACAAGAAATGGAAGAAGCCGGCCGAAAATAGGATCTACTTGTCGATGTTTATGCATTTATCACTTTCCATCAGCATATATATATAATTGTATATACTATTGAGCATGTTGATGCTGCTAATTATATCACTTCCAAAAACACCTTTTGAAATATTCCTGATGATATTCTTTATCTTCTAATACTCCCAATACATCACTCGATTACATAATATATATATATATATATATATATAAAGTTCTTACACAGGGAAAATCCAATTAAATAATTTTCCTTAGTTGCCCACTAATTGTAATAACTATATCTTAAGTTTTATTTTTATTTTTTTATTTATCTATTTATTTAAAAAAAAAAAAAGAAATGAGAGAGAGATTTTAGCGTAATTTATAATAAGAATAACTTTATAATAATGCCACCCATTAACGTGGCAGATTCTAAGTAAACGAGTAAGAGTACTAATATGATATTCGAGGTGTATTTATTACAGATTGAACTATAGGGATCGGGTTTCCAGGATACGTTACCGTTTATGTTCAAATGGCATCGAGTCTTCGAATCAAAGCTAATTTACGGAGTCGGGTGCTCACCACGCTACTGAAGAAATCCAAGATATGTGGCGCTACAATTTCATGAGTCTTCATACAATCAAGCCTTGAATAGAAGTTGGTCATGTGGGAATGAGTAGTCCAACAAATAATGAAAAGAAACACAAGATTGGACAATGTTGGTTGAGAACAAGCTTACTAAATAGACCAGATAATACGACAACATTTTGACCGTTCCGACAACACTATTATATAAGAATAAGAACTTGGTTTCATGTATCTTATATTTTTTAACAAAAAATTTAAATTTTTTTTAAAATAATGTAAAATTTAAAATATAGAACATAAAAAATTTAAAATATAAAATATAAAAATTAAAACAATTAACATAAAACTTGAAATATATATTATAAAAAATTTAAAATACAAATCTAAAATTTGAAACAATTAATAATAGTGTTAACAAAATTGAATGTATCTTACAATCAATATATTGTAGCCAGACCCATCATATAATTATTCATTTTATTATTTATAATTAATATCATTAATTCATGCAGATATATAAGTAAGATGATATTTTATTAAACAGCGTGATCAGAATAATGCTATCATCATTCTTATATTCCAGAATGACAGTGTAATAAATCTTCTTGCCTTCTTAATTATTTACTTGCAGTGAAACTTTCCTTTCGTAAGAAACATTTATAAGATTATATAAGTAATTAGGGGCAGACTAATTCAATTATTTAAATCTTTGAGTGAATCTGGACCGCGGAAGGAAGTTTTATAAATGATAAGAAAGGAACACCATGAGTTTTACCCCTGAAAATGCAGATTATATTAGTAAGGCTTATAACTCATCAATTATGGAATCTAAATCACATAATATTTCTTTCGATATAGATAGAAAAAAAAATTCATGTTTCATCTTGCTGCAAAGCGATATATTAATAAGGGTCATAACTAAAAATGCTTGATTTGTTGTAGCCGTGGAAACAGGAAGAGTCAACAACAAACGAATCAATCTATAAATCAATAAAGAGTGTTGTGACTTTCTTGTTTCAACCAATGTTGACATAAAACTCAAAAGAGAAGCAAGTTGTTGGCACTATGGATGAAAAAAATACTCAATCTTATAGTATTCTATTCTCTTCTCAAAGCAAAGCTCTCATCTTGAGTGAAATCTTCGGAATAGAAATTCTCGGCAAGACTACAAATATTATTAATGTCAAATGATTTGAACCTATCAAAAGGATTTAAAGTTGAGCTTACAGTAAGAAATTTGCAGTTTGCTTTGGGATTAATATGCTAGTCAAATACATGAATTGAAAATATATCCCAATATGAAATATCAAAATGATAATTGTAATATAATTTTTTTATTGACAAGAATGTCATGCACCCATAAATAATAATGATCCACATTCGGAATATTAATGTGATGTATTTCATAAAAGGATACCACACTCCTAATAAAACCATCCCATCCATCATCCAACAACTCTTGGAGAATTATTTTTTGCTTGAGACTTGCTTCAAAAAATTCAAAATGTCTAAGGATTTCATTTGTAAAACTTGGCTAAGAATATCGATGATTCCTAAAACTCTTCGACAAAACCAAGATAAACACAAATTCAAAGGATCTCGTCTCTCTATAAGAACATTTAGCTTTCTCACACATATTTTAGCTAGGTCCATCATTAATCATCCTTTTAACAACATCACAAATTGCACCAAATATCTCAATAACTCTACTTATTAAATTAAAATGAGTATTACCTCCCCTTTGTAAAGTTCGTACTTGATTAGCCCCTATAACAGTCTCAAACTCTCCTGAAACTATGAAATCTTAATTTCTTTTTCTTTAGCAGATTTTAACTGAGAATAATGCTTGGCGAAATTATTAACAAAATTAATAATAGAACTTAACTTAGAAAACAATAGTCATACCTTATAAACTTCTTTAGATGTTACAGCTAATGCGAGTTGTAGTTGATAAGCAAAAAGATGTACATAATAGGCATACAAATAATCATTGAGAAACAGAGATTGTAAATCATAACGTTCACCCGCCATAATACTAACTCCATAATAACCTTGACCTCGTAAATTTTCAATGGAGAGTTGAGGCCTCAATTTCATCAACATTCACAATTTCAAATAATTGTTCTCGAATAAAGCCATCAAAATCAACATATTTCAAAATGATAGTTATTTATTTCTTATAAGATTTGTCAAGTGTCTCGTCAACAAGAATGTAAAATTTATTGAACTTTATTAGCAAAAATATTTAGTTACTTCTTTTGAATCTTGGATTACATATGCTTGCCATTTTGAGGAGCATTTTCTAACACAAGTTTATCTTATCATGACCTCTAAAATCACACACTTGTTTTACTTCATAGCTACTATAAGGTCTTAAGTCGCAACTATTCTCTAAAACTTGTTGCGAAGATTGTTGTAACATCTTAAATTCAGGAGTGTTACCGGCAGGTGATAAGTCTCTTTTATCACCCTAAACTTAACACAACCTATTCACATACATTTGCTATGTATGCATGCTCAATATCACTCCATGTAAAATAACACACTTCAATAACTCAAGGGCGTCGTACCACCATTAAAATTGTATACAACTCAACTATTTACAATTGATCTCAAAAACAGGCTAACTCTATACATGCAGCCAAAGCCAACCACAAATTTACATTAAATGACAATACAAAAGTAAAACAGTCAATCTCAACATGAGCTGGACCCAGCATATTGGTAACTGTGACCGATAAACTTTTTTCCAAATCCGTATCTCCAAGATACTGTGTCTACTCACCAAACTAAGAGAGTTTCCCGCAAAATTTTAAAGTGTGAGGGGTGAGTCTAACAGGACTCAGTGAGTGGATGCTACACACAACATCATTTAATATATATATATATATATCTATATCTTGCCATCAGTTATAAGCATTTGAACAGAAACACTTATCAATATATCAACCCAGAACTTTATCACACATTATTCAACAACATAGTGATATTTAAAGGTGTCCCCTCAAACACCCAAATGAATACCACAGTGCCTTGAGACGTTACGTCTCGTTATTCCCCAAGACACTAAAAAATAACCGGCAGGTACCTTGGGGTGTTATGTTCTGCTGTCCCCCAATTCATAAAACCAATCATCTTGCACATACATTTTTTTCTGGTCCACGTCCAGGGCTACGCATTTGACCGGACAAAGGGACAGTCCATACTTAGGGATATATGCTTAATCGGGCAAAGAGATTATATCTAGATCCATGGATTAATCCTGTGGCTCACGAACATAGACATGCAAATTCATGCAATCATAGCAATAATTATAAACATCACATTAAGAAAATAAAAATGTATTCCACAGTATTAATACAATTCACTTTTCTTCCTTAAATATTACCACACATCATACCAAGTTTATCATGCATAATCAATGGCAAATCAACACAAACTGTCATTTTCACTGCCAATAGACCACGTATAATCACAATACACACAACACTTCACAATATCAATGTATGCACCATTCCTCATTTTATGTTACAGCACAATATATCGAGTTCATTATACATAGAAAATAGCAATTCATTTCAAGCTATCATTCTCTTTATAACCAATTACATTTATACAAGACAATCATCTTTTATCAATCAAATTGCAACATACCCATATCACTTTCATGGAATCAGATCAAAGCACATTTGAACCATTTAAATTAGTTTATTTTATACATAATTTCAGTATTGATTTCACATTCACACATGCATTTATACACACACACACACACACACACATATATATATATATATATACAAACAAATACTCACTCATCGGTCTTGGGCTGCAGTAGACTCGATCTAATGTGGGGTCGACAGGTGATCGACCTGACGATCTATAACACATAATTTTCTGTTAGATTTTTTCATTGAAATTAAATAAGTACACAAGTATATTACACCTATATGTAATCTACCCCACATAATATTAAACCAATTTTACGCATTTCAAAAGTTCATATGGTGCTCACTACACAGCTACTGGTTCCAAACTGGCAGTGCGTCACACAGGTAAGGTATCACAACCTAAGTTTCTAATGACACACTCTACTATGTGACTAGTTTTTATCGCTTCTCATGGATTCGAGTTTTGAGTCCAAACGCTCAAGTTATGGCAAATTTTCATCACATTACTCAGTGTAACCTAATGCAACTTCTCAACAGGATAGCTCGATTCTAACCATTTCTATAACTGCATCACTCAGAGCCTTGACTAGGTTTTTGGCTATTTTGTGTCCTTATGTGTCTAGTTTATGTAAAATTTTGCAGTTCTTCAATCTGAGATCCGGAACTCACTCAATCCCTGTTTTAATGAACCTTGCACAGAAATTTCCTGCGATCGACACTTACACGTATCGCTCACAATCTCACCCCTTCTACATTTTGTTCACGTATGCTACCCCAATTACATCTTATAAAACTTTCAATCTATCATTTTCTTAACTCAGAACACTCACCACATGAATACACAACTGCGACGCACCGGTGTCGCAAGTTTGTGTTTCGATTGTTTGATAACACATCACATACATTATTAACGTTTCTCAAACTCATCGATTTCACTTCTTACAAACATTTTTCATAACAACACCTTCCTCATAGCACACACTGTCACAATTCACTTCATGTATATTAAACCATTTCGATAACAATAATTTATACACAATACAACACAATTGATGCACAAACACTAGCTAACACATTCACAATCCAAAATTCACCAACTCAACATAATGTGGCTTACCTTGGCTTGCTGAAATGCCTTCTCTTTGTTATGTTTTATCACCCTTCCTCCTTCCTTTCACTTGGCTAAATCGATTTCTCCTATGTTTACTTTTATTTCTGATCGCCCTTGTCATTCAACTCCAATTTTCGACCATTTCCCATGCTTCCTTCACGGTTTCAGCTTTATTCAGCTTCTCCTCCCAATTGCAGACCACTTTTAGCCTAATTCAACCATAATCTTTCTCCTTTTAATCTGTTCAGGCAACTCCCTCCTTGTTTCACCAAATTCCGACCACAATTCCACTTTTAATCATCCAATTCTTGCATGCATGGCTTTGGTCAATCTCTATTCACTTGCTAGCCCTTCAGTTCGACCAACAACCTCCTTTTACTCTCAATTTTTGTTTCAACTCTGCTTCTTCTCCTTCATTTGCTTCAATTAACTTGCTTTTTCCCTCACCTTAGATCACTTTGGCCATAATTTTACTTTCAATTGGCCTAGTTCCATCACTCATGCAAGCATGCTTCTCAATTTCTCTTGAAACTCGTGCTCTCTCTCTCTCTCTCTCTCTCTCTCTCTCTCTTTCTTTAATCAGTTTATCTTAAGCGAGTGCAAGGTATGAAAATGAACCAAGTAAAGGAGATGGGGTTATTTATATACTAAATGTTGGACTGGGTTGGTTCATTTGCTAATGTTTATGAATTGGTTTTATTTTAACTTAACACTATATAAATTCAATAACATAACTTAAGCATTTAAAATATATATCATAAATCTTTTGGATTTTGGCTTGTTTACCATATGATTATTTTATTCTTATCACTCTTTGGATTTTATTGCTAACATTAAACTCACATTATACTTTATGAAATTGTAGTATTATTGTTACAAGCTTAATGATGTTTTTATAAGCTTGTATTATTTATTAAGACAAAGTTCTAAATTTTATTTCATGACCTCCAAATTATATTCTCATTCACATAAAATTCCTCTATTTATCTATTAGTATTATGGCATAAAATGCGAACATCACAATTGTACATTCATTCTTTTGTCACATTAATTAATTGGAAAGCATGAAATTTTTTAGTTTAAAGAAAACAAAATTTGGGCAAACTAACTACAAAATAAAACAAGATTTTCTTTTTAGAATTTTCTTTTTTTCTTATTCAATCTCTACTAAATAACAAATCCTAATAATTGAAAGAAACTATATAAATATAAAATATAATAATAAATGACAAAGATGAGAAAGTGTTATCAAAATTAATTCATTACCTTTTAGTAAAGACAACTACGAGATTTTCAATGATAATGGTTAGAAAAGAAAAAGAAAAGCTTGGGGACTACCGCAACCTTGGTTAAGAAAATCAGAAAAGTAGAGAGAATGTTGGTTCTTTGGTAAAAAAAAAAAAAAAAAAAATTGGTACCACTACTTTATAACAAGTGGTATTTTTGTAATTAAAATAAATTTTGGCCAATATTTTATAATCAAGAAGTTTATGTTTTGGGCGAATCTCTTTATAGCTAAAGTTTTAAGTTATCAACCAAACTATTAATAGAATTTTTTTTAATTAGATGGAAAAAAAAAATCTTGGGCCAAACCCGGCTAAAAGTATGCCCTTATATGTTATTGATATTTGAAAGAATATATTTATGAATGTGATGACTATGTGACGTTACTCCAATAATTGTTCAATAAAATTTTGTCACATGAATTTATTTTAAAGTTAATTAATTAAGATTTTGAGTTTATATTTGCAAATTTAATATTAATTCTTTCACAAACTAGATTTCATTTCTAATAGCCTAAAAGAGTGTTTGTGTATTACTAGATCAACTTCTTTAATCAAGATTGTATTTCTTTATAACTTTTTGGGAGAAAAAGAGAATGTATTATTTTTGTTGTAAAGGTTTAAGTGACATCACAAGCTCACTTGGTTGTAAGGGTTTAAGTGACACACAAAAGATCACTTCGTATAAGGAATAAGTGGCATCCAACAAGACCACTTATTATTGTAATTGTTTGCCTTGCGGTTCGAAGACTCAATCAGTAAAATCCTTAAACTTAGAACTTTTCAATTAATAATTTCATCCTAATTAAAGACTAATTTTGTGACCTAAATAGAAAATAAATTCATGTTATTCTGATACCAAAACACTTATTGAGAGAACACTGATCTACTCTATAAATGTAAGACTAACTGCAAATTGTGACCCATAAATATCTAGGCCCTAATTATGAAGTTCTAATAATACTAAGGTGATTCAAGACCAAGGCTTGCAATCTCCTAGTCAATTGATATTGCAATCTCTTAGTCAGTTGATACTTGATCACCTGTTTTTTGTCTTATAAGAGATGAATCATATTAGGTCCAAGTGGCCTTTTGGTCTCAATGTCCAAAGGCAACTTAGCCAAGGTCGTCACTAGGATTTTTTTCTTAGCCAGGCTAAAATTATTTTTGCCAAAATATAATTTAAGAGATTTTTTTATTTGAACCTTTAAAATATGCTGACACTTGCAGAGTCAAAATATCATCCTTGTCATCCTATCAGGTGATTGTAGTGGTATCGATATTACTCATTGCGCTCATAATGCCTACAATAACATGTGACTATTATGAACATATGTCTTTAATTTAATATACGAACAATGCATAAATCTAAATATGTACCATATTGTCGCTACCGACTACGTCAAGGTCCTCTAAAATTAAGTTTCCCACGTATTCACCCAATGTAGGTGAGATGAATGACAGCAGCTACTTGATGAGCGGTTGACTCATCTCTTCAACCTAAGGCTCTGACATCCGGTTGACTTGCACCTGCAATCAAAATATAATAAGTTATTATCTAATTTACATAAATAAGTACAATTAAGTCATCTAGTTTATACAACAACCATAGGTCTGCAAGTTTAAGGTGACCCCAACAGAATAAAAGTTGCTCAAGTAGTAAGAACATAACTTAACTACATCAGTTTCATCTATCAATTGAAAATTGAAAATGAATAGTTTTTTCAAGGTGAATGTTCTCTGTTTTTCTCAGCTTGTATTCATCATTAAATGTTTTTACTATGTACAAGGTTGTATATACATTCAATGAATTTTTCAATAAGAAAACTTAATATACTATATGTAAAATGATTACACTTTAAAAAGGTATCAAAAAAGGATTGTACAATCTTCAGCACCAAGCAAACACAAGCTGTTCTTTTCATTGTTGTGTGCCTTGTCACTGTTGTAACCGAAAGCATAGTCTAGTACTATTATTTTGTTTGCTTCTGCTTTCTTTATTTTGCTGCAACTATTGACTTCAACTTTGTTCTTCAATTGGGCTGACCAAGTCAGTAATTTAGGTCTTGTATACATTAAGTCCATTTCTTTCAACACTCTCTCTCAAACTCAAGGTTATCTGTGTTGGAGATATGCCCTAGAACCAATCTTGTCATTTGGTTTAGAGATATCATCCTTATGTATATATAACTTTGTAATTTATTGTAAATTAGTTTATGATTAATAAAATGGTATCTATATCATTTTGCATACACAGTTGTGTATATATATATATAATGCAGAATAAGATCCTGTGATGTATTATGACGTTATGACTTTATCTGTGAGGAGTCGTGATATGAAAATAAAGTATGATCTAAATACATCCGAATTAGTTCCCAATTGAGGTATTGTCATATGGGAGTATGACATTGCATGACTGGCATGTTTGATGCTGCCAAGGATTAGTATTTGATGCTAATAGTTGGGTGACGAGTCTCATGTCACAAGAGCATAAACATGAGTAATACATTGGAGTACGTGTTACTAAACGTGACCAAACGTGACAAATCACATAGGTGATTATCCACAATTAATGATACGTCACACAGCCATATTAGTGTACCACTGGTCCTTTGACCTGAGGTGTCACGGCTGTTTTCTGCATTAAGGAACATCGTTCACTTGTGTATATTGCACCGGGCTAGCCATGCCTGGTGAAAGAAGCTTACTGGCAATGTGTTTAGGTGTAAGAGGACAGGTGATGACCAAGACGAAATATGCTAGTTTAGATATTAGAGCTTGAAATCCTAGGCAGGGATGTCATACATGGAAAATGAAATCTCTAGCCAGAGTACATATTTCCAAAAAGGTGTTTTTAGATATATGATTCCCGTATATGATTCGAAACCCTATTCCTATGATTGAGTTAAGGGTTTAACGATTTCATAACCCGCACTCGATCGGGAGTTGACAGTAGAGGGACTTTACTACATGTACATATGACTATATGGATTCATTAGTGTTTGGGGGTTGTGGCATCTTGCTAGAGGTTGCGCATGATCATTAGGAAGTTTGGTTATAAAGAGTCGTACCGAAGAGATACGAAGGAGTTCAAGTCCACCCATGTTCAGCTCACAGTGAACCTAGGGGTCACACACATTGTCAGTTATTTGATGATGATGGCTATTGCTACTATACAATAATCGTTAACTAGTTAATGATATTATATAGATATTGATCGGGTAGTAATTTGATTCTTTATTGTAAAGAATATATTTTTCGGCTTTGACCCGCTAGCACGAGTATGCGTGAAAAATATTTCGGTTTAAAGTAATCATAAAATATAATTATTAATTATATCAATATAATTATAAATATCTAATATATATTATTGATATATATATATATGTATATATATGTAAAATATTTATTAATATATGTGTAACACCTGTAATTTTAGAAATTCATAACTGTAGTATCTGCAGTATGTAGAAAATTTAATCGAATAATTTAATATTATTTAATTAATTAAAATTTCATGTAACTTAAAATTTTGAGTGAATGATTAAATTTTGGGCTCAAAATAATATTATTTATTTAGGCCAAAAATTAATTTTATAAAGTTGGGTTATAAGCGAATTTTTAAATTAAGAAAATAGTATTTGGATTAATTTTGGACTTAATTGTAAATATTTTGAAATATTGAAGGTTATTTTAGAATTTTTAAGAGGACTAAAATCAAAGTTTTACAAAGTTTTATACTATTTTTATAATATTAAAAAGAATACGGGGTCTAATTGATATTTTACATCCCACAATAAAACCCCACTTGCATTCTTTTTCCTCATTCCAATAGTCATTCGACCTTCCATTTTCAAAAACTTTAACTTTGCTCTCATCTTCCCTCTCAAATTCTGGCCAAATTGCTTCGGATTTGAACGGTTTCTTTTCAAATATAAATTTCCGGTAAGCCATTTAACATGTTAAAAACTTAAATTTTAGATTTTAAGTATAAATTGAAATTATGGTTACTATTTATCTGAATAATTTATCCTTAATTGTACATAGAAAATGTAATATTGTGTTGAATTGGAGTATGAAATACAGTATAAAGTTGATTTGACATTAATTTAAGTCTTGATCGGAAGAAATTAGAGTGTTTTTTCTCTTGGATGAACAGTAATTTTGAAGGTACTACAGTATTTTTGAATATCGCTACAGTAACTTTAATCTGCACAGTAACTGTTCCTATAGTAACTTCAATCTGCACAGTAACTATTTGTACAGTACTCCGGTATGAATAGTATGATACTGCAGAAATTCTGGTATAAACAGTATGATGCTACAGTAATTTCGCGCATAAACAGTGTTTTGCTACAGTATTTTAATAAAAACTGTATTTGTTTATTTAGGCAAAAATATATAAATTTAGGATGGTCAGAAATATGAATTAGCATAAATTAGTAATAGAAATCGTTGTTGAAAATCGGATAAAGGACTTAGTTAGTTAAAT
>JAXCLQ010000011.1:8267127-8367501 GCA_035584115.1 Cedrela odorata
TCTAAGGTAAGATCTTAATCCTGTATTTTATATTTCATTGATATTGTAAAGTATGTTAAATAACATGATCTTGGCATAGGAATTAATGAACATTAATTAATATGATTAATTAAGTAAAATTTTAAATTTCCGCCGCATACAGTATGCTTAATTCCCAACAGAGATATCTTCAGGGAACCTTAAATCTTAGCTTCTATTAAACTAAAGTTGGAAGAATGGAACTAAAAGGTTTCAAAGATGCAGATTGAGCTAGCGACACAAACGATAGAAGATTTGTAAGTGACTTTGGAAATTTCTTTAGTGAAAACTTGGTGACTTGGAGCTCTAGAAAACAAAAGGTTGTAGAAAGATCCAACACCGAATCAGAATAAAGATCCTTAGCTTTGACAGAAGTAGAGTTAATATGGTTGTGCTCTTTATTATTAGAATTGAATGTTAAGATTCAACACGAGCCAGTAATACAGTGCGATAAAATTAGCGTAGCATCTCTGGCTGCAAATCACGTCTTTCGTGGGAGGTTCAAACCATTGAAATTAACGTTCACTTCATCAGAGAAAGAATTGCGAGAGGAGAGTTAGAAGTAAGGCATGTACCAATTTTGACTAATCCCTTAGCAATTGAAAGATTTAGAACTCTGAGGGGTAAACTCAATATCTTACCAAATACTTGAGTTTGAGGAAAAATGTTAGAGAGGCTGGTTTCTGAAAAGGAGTCAAAGGCAAACATGTCAGCAAACCCTTGGTAGCCTGAAAAACCTGAGCTGAATCATCATTCTAAGTTGGACAATCTATGCATTGCTCTGGTAGGATAAGGATCGCTCAATACAATCTATTGCTGTAAATCATTGTATAGGACACCTCACCATCTTATAAAAATTGTATATTCATAGGATTTTTGAATACTCTTGGAGAGATTATAAATTATAACATTATTGTCAATCATTGTAAGCCACAAAAATAAGAAGCTTTCGTTCTTTTTTGGCTGCACATTTTCTTTGTTTTTAACCTTTTTATCTATGGATACCTTACACAAAACGAGACCAAAAAATTGACTCCATATAACACTTACCTATTTCCTTAACCAAATCTTAGTTTAAAGTAATTTGTTCATATATACTCACATAAAAGGTGTGTTATAAAAAAAAAAACCCACACCCTTACAATTTAATATATATATATATATATATATATAAAGGATTTATTTTGAACTATTAATCAAATTTAAATTTGACCTAATAGTTATAATTGAAGGAGTTTCTATGAAGACACATTTTCTAAATGAAAGGATACGTGTGTATTTATAAATAGAAGCTATGTTTTGGTCATATACAAATCACAAAATCCTTCTTACCCCTCTTATATTTTTAAAAAAATTTAAAAATCAATTTTAGCATAAATACTTAAAATATCTTTTGCAATAAATTTGCGGTGTTTTGTTAATCTGCAAAATTAAAATACTTATTCTTGAAAGGCTTGGAACGTTGAAAGGTATTTGGGTTTGTTTTTGTAAGTAGTGTTTCAATGTATCCAAAAAGTGTATTTGCTTATCTCGTGTGATGATGAAGGCAAATAATAGGATAATGAAAGCCACATATGTAACATACCTTTAAGCATCATTTCTACATTTTTTTCCTCTTATTATTTTATCTACATAATTCTATAAAAAAAAATTTATTAAGTTAAATTTCCAACATTGGATCTTTATTTTTCTCACATATATTTCATCTTTATCTCCAACGGCCAAAAGGCGCAAAAAAGTTAAAAAGGTTTCGTGGGATTACTAGTTCATATGATTCAACCATAAGAATTTATAATTCTAAATAAAAATTATAAGGTTTGGATTAGGAACTCTTCAATTTTAAATAATTTTTTTAAATTAATTTTTTAACTATTAAATTTTAATTATTAAATTAATACGCTCTCAAATGAATAAGATCAAATCTAATATATATAATTAATATATCATAATTAATACACATGTAAAACATAATTTCAATCACTCAATTGGGATTAATTTAATTGTATATAAATATTATAAAAATTAGAGATTTTTAATCCTAATATAAAATTATAATTATCAAAAGGGGTGGATGTGAGATTCAAATATTTGAGTTTGAGTTATACACAATTTTATTTTTTTTAAAAATTAATAAATATCAAAGTACAGTGAATACCATTATTTAACTAATAATAAGTACTAAATTAAATACGATAATTTAAATATAATAACTATCAAAGTACAATTATTCTTTTTTTAAAAAAAAATTATGACAAAATTATATATGTATTTTTATTATAATACACTCTGAATATTTATAATAAAATAAAAAGGAAAAAAATCAAATAGATTTGAAGGCTCAAGTGGTGAGATCATCCGAATTTTTGTTTTTATTTTGTTTTGTTTTTTTATTTTTTATTTATTGAAAAAGAAAACAGATTTCTCGAATAATGTCAAAAACATCATGATTAATAAGTAGAGAGGTGAGGTGAGGTGAGGTGTTTCCTCAGGGAAATCTTATCCATATAATTTTGACGCGGCAGACAGCGCAGGCAAAATTGAACACATAAAATCAAACTACGCTATTTAGCCGTTTCATGAAACAGCGTCGCATCGCAATTGTAACTGCCAAATTTAGTCTCCGGAAATTTAGAATAATCTTAAAATCATTCCCGGCCAACTCACTTCCTATAAACATGCCCTAAAAGTTAAAATTTATCCTCAAAACCAACTTACACATCAGACTGCTCAAATTCGGTGTCGATTGTTATCCAGATCGCTATCAACTAAACTTACCTTTCCCTTTTTTTTATATAATTAATATTATTAATTTTGGATAATGTCAAATCCGAATCGAAGATGAGATGACCCCACCTGTCCTCGTTCTATTTTATATTCCCCACAATCACATTCTTCTGGTTCTTCTCCTTCTCTGTAATTTGATTAAGCAAATAAAACGATTGCACTTTGGACACCAAATACCAGTCAAAAGCCAGCTTTTTTTTTTTTTTTTCCTTGAATCTGCGATTTGATTTGAAAAAGAAGGTTTTCTGCGTCTTTGCCTTGGATATCAAAATTTTGCTGTCTATTTTCTTAAGAAATCTCCATGTATCAATAAATCAACAGTTCTGATTCAAGATTCCGGTTCAAGATCTAAAACGAGTAGTGGGTTCTTCTGGGTTTTGCTTGTTTCATGCTATAACCTCGGAAAAGTTTCTCCCTTCACACAACCATGGCCCGTTCATCGAAAAGTGGTCTCTCTGTTTCTGGGTTCAATGAAATTATTTCAAGCTCAAATACCAAAACGATTGTTGGGTTTTGTACGTCTTTTGTTCCTTCTCAAGTTGGAAAATCAAAATCCAAATGTTTACCTGCTCTGGGTATTGATTTCCAGGGCGAACCATTAGTTGTATCAGATCAGAAAAGTTTAAGAGATTGGAATATCAAAGCTCCAAACAAATTCTCTATTCATGTATGTGAATCGTTTCTCCCTTATTTTTTTCTACATTTTTAGTATTATATCGAAGAAAGATTCCGTTTCATGAATTGCATCATGTGTTATAATTATTTTGTTAAATCTCTGGTTTCAGACTCAAGCATCAATATGTGTTAGTAGAGCTTTGAGATGGTGGGAGAAAACCCTTAAACCAAACATGATTGAGATCCATTCAGCCCAGGAGCTTGTTGATGCCTTGCTAAATGGTGGTGATAGATTGGTTGTAGTTGACTTCTATTCTCCTGGTTGTGGCGGATGTAAAGCTCTACATCCCAAGGTATTATTTATTCTTCTGATGTAATGTTCTAAAAAAAAATTGTTGTCTAAAAACAAATCAATTGATTGCAACTCATCCGTTATAATTTTTGTTTTCCTTTAATGCTAACAATCTCTAACTTTTTACTAGATCTGTCAGCTGGCTGAATTGAATACCAATGCAATTTTTCTAAAAGTTAACTATGAAGAACTCAAAAGCATGTGTCATAGTCTCAATATTCATGTGCTACCATTTTTTAAGTTTTATAGAGGAGCTGAGGGGCATCTTTGTAGCTTTAGCTGTACTAATGCAACTGTAAGTTTTCCATTTGAATCAAAGTTATTATTTCTAATTTGTCTTTGTAACAATGAATGCTGAATAATCTAATATAGAGTTGTCGGTATTTCAGATCAAAAAGTTCAAAGATTCACTGGCAAAGCATGGCCCTGATAGATGTAGTCTTGGGCCAGCAAAAGGTTTAGATGAATCAGAATTACTTAAACTAGCTTCAATGGGCAAGCTATCCTACAATTTGCCACTACCAACTACCAAACAAGAAAGAGCGGAGGATCTGGTTATGAAAAGCATTGATTTGTCTGGTATTTTGAGCAAAGCAGCAGTAGGAAACAAGAATGAATTTGAAGAGGAGAAAGCTTTACCATATTAGTATTTGCAATATGATACTACAGATACTTGTTTCTTTTTCTCTTTTTTTTTTGGTTTGCAATTGTATAAACAGTTGAATGCTTTGGCTTTTCCATAAGTGGGCTTGTGGGTTTTTCCGATCAAGCCCTGCATAGTTCAATTGATTTTGTAATATTGTTCCGGATTTATTCATCTATGATTATTTCTGTAATAGAAGGAAGCTTACAATTGCCGTTATACAATTATTTTTAGGGTTACAAAACAAAATTTGTCACCAATTACTTACACCCTCTGTATTGAATAGTTATGGATTTGGATGAATAAATGTAATCTTATGACTTGGGATTTATCTGTTGTTTCAGAATTTAAATGGATGGGTTGAAGCCAATGAGCTTTTGTCCAAAATTGATTTTTCATTTGCAGATTCTTGTTCATTTCTTCTCTCTAACCAGGTCAAAGTTAATTATTTCAAATAAGTTAAAAAGAGTTTTGCCTTGGCTTTTGAAACAGTTAACAGGGAGGTGGAATCTCCTGTTTACTCGCAAACTCGCTTATATACGATTTTAATAAGAAAGATTTGATATGCCACTTAATGGATTTAGAACAAGTTTTTTAAAAAATTTTTTTTACGAATTTGATATGCCTCTTAGTTGGTTTAGAACAAGTTTTTTTAAAAAAACCATAGTGAGTTTAAGATAAATATGAATAAAGATAAATATTCGCAAATATTTAATTTTTTAAAAATAAATAAATAAATAAATAAATATATATATATATAATTATCAACATCACATCGTTTTAATGTTATTGTTATATAAGTGAAATCCTAAAATTTTTAAACTTATATTTGTATTTTTATAGATTAATTTTTTTATATTTTTTAAAACATTATTACTTTTAATTAATTAATTTTTTAATGATTAACTTCAGTTCTTTAAAAAATGTTAAAAATTATACGTACTTAAACAATAAAAATATTATCGATAAGGTAAAGTGATTATTTTTATTACTTATAAAAATTCATTTTTCATTAATATATGTATTATTATTTACTATTGTAGAAATCATGATGGATGAGTGCGAGTTATAATTGAGAAAAATGAATATATAAACTTTGTAACTATTGATTTAGACTTATGAGTTTATAAATTTTACGTTGGATTTATGATATTTTTATATATGAATTTGTAAAATATTAATTTTTTTTTTACAGAATTATTATGATTAATTTTATTTTAAGTTGAATGTACTTAATAATATATGTGAGTGATGTATTTTATTTTAAATTAATGTTGAAAATTTATAATTTTAATTAGATAATTTATAAATTTAAATTTGATATTTAATAATAGTACAATTAAAATTGAAAATACAAAAAATTCACTAAAAATTCGGTAATATTTAACAGATTTGCTAAATATTAAATATTTATTTAAGTGAATTTTGTAATAAAATATTAAACTCATTACAAATTTTGTGCCGATTTAGTATTTAATTGTTTTAGTAAATACAGATGTAAATTTAAAAGTATCTATCCCAAATCCAATCTACTTTTATCCATAATATGAATTCTTTTAATTTTTTAAAAAATAAATCATTATGGAATTTAATATAAATATAAATTATATTTATAGCATAGATACATTATATGTGAGACTCAATGTGTATATACCGTACTTTGTATATATAAATTATAAAAAATCATAATCTACACACTCACAATGGTTTTGTTTCATATTATGTTTATATTTAATTATAAAATATAATAATTAAAATATTTAATAAATATTAATTTATTAATAATTTTAAGAAAATATGTATTTCCATTATTTATTTATTAGCAATGTATTCAATTCAGAAAGAGATTTAACTCTTAACTTTCCTCTTGGACCAATATTCTAAAGAGTGGTTGACATCCACATACTAATTTTTAGACTTTTAAAAAACTTTTAGTATATTATGCTGGATTGATTGAACTGGATAAATTGAATATGACTGAATTAAATTAGATTATAATTAGTATTATTTTAAATATAACCGAATTTTTTAAATAATTTATTATTATTATTATTTTATTTTACACATGCATCCTTCCTTTTCAATTTCTTTTTAGAAACTCCATGCTTCATTTTAGCAATAATATATATATATATATATATATTAGCAACACTAATTTATTTTTTTCTTAATGTTAAAAAAATAATATTAAGATTTAAGATAAAATAATTGTTCGTTATGTGTTAAATTGATATTAAAAGTAATATTTTTATTTTTATTATATATATATATACACATATATTATATGTTAAAAGATCTTTTAATAATAAATTAGATTATTTATTTTTATAATCAAAAGTGGTAACGCCAACTTATAACAATAATTAGCCATGAAAAAATTACATAGTAATCATCGTTACCACCATCTAACAAACAAATGCGGGTCCCATGTGTACCTTAAAAAAGAGTTGTATTTAGTAAAATGTTCGTGGCACTGACGCAGATGGCTCATATTCCTAACGGCATGGGCCCCATTAAAAAAAAATTGCAGGGCATGTGTGAGGGCTACTGAACGATCAGGGGTATCCGATTGTTTGAAACCACCAGTTTCAGACAGGTTGAGTGATGGAACCGATCTAAATCAGAAAAGATTGAATTGGTCCGAACTAAAAATTATAGTGAGCCGAATCAGGGTAGATGAATTAAAAAAGATGAAATCCATCTAAATCGAAAACTACGATAGGTCGATTAAGGTTAGTTTTATAATTGAACTACACCGGAATTAATGTTGAAACTATTAACGGACAAAATAAAATTAATTTTAGTTTTTTAAACGGTTTAGTTTAAGATTTGTTCCGATTCAGTTTTAGGTCGGTTCCGATTTCGGTTCTTCATACGATTTGATTATGATTCATGAAACAGGCATATCAGGTTCAACTTTTTTTTTTTCAATTTAATTAAAATTAAACAAAATATTTTATAAATTACTAAAAATTATAAAACAATACATTCGATGATATTAATTTTTATTAATTAATTAAAAAATATAATGAGGGGGTCATTTCAACCTGAGCCTCATAACTTTTGTTTACATTTAATCATACTTTACAATAATAAATAAAGAAAAACATAACAAGTAAATTAAAAAAAATATTATAAAGAGGAAATATTGAACCTTACCTCATAAATAATTATTAAATTTAAATCTGAATTACTTATAAATTATAGTTGACTGTCACCATTCTTTGTCTTCCTTTTTTGCTCTTCTTCATCTCATTTATAGTTAAAGTCGACTGTAGGAGTTGATTATTACTGAAGTTGTTGTAGTTTTTTTTTTTTTTTTTTTTTTTTTGATGAGCCAATCCTTAAAACATATTAGCATCTCCAGAATCTGAGGCTTGTACTTTTACGTGAGTCCAATGTTTGGTTGCTTAAATTGAGTACACTTTTTGATGAAACAGTAGATATTGATAGTGTGTGAAAATCTTGTGCCATTTTTACTAAGAGACGATAAAGCTTGTGATTTTCCTTCTACCACTTTAGGATGTCAAAATTTTCCTTCAGTTGAACGGTTGAACCTTGCATGTAGTATGAGAGTTATTGAATGACGATGATATTCTTCTTAGTCTCTTGCTGACTTTCTTATACGAAATCCAATCGCTGCTAGAAATAATAGGTGCAAAGTAGGAGGAAAAAAAGCCCTCATGACCAGTAGATGTAAAAATATTTGCAACGTACACAATTTCATACTAGTAAAAAATACCTGAAAGATTTGATGACAAATTTTTCTTAAATCATTGGATACATGTTTGGGTTTCACAATTTAAATGTTCAAAATCATTTGGATTTAAGAATTTGTAAAATTACTCTATAAGGGTTTCACAACTACAAACTTTCATCCTAGGGTTAAATATAGTGCAATGCAATATAAAAGGAACATATCATCGTAATACTTTCTAAATTTTTCTACCATGACTGATATTATTATGACGAATATCGAATGTCCCATGTACTGTTTAAAAATATATGCAATGCTAATTAATATAGGAATTACATGATGCGTTGGATAATATTGTCCAGATAAAAGTTCTGTGGCTTCTTTCGTTGTTAATAAAAACTACGAGATAATTTTTTGAGCTAGAAAATGTTCATTGATTAATTCATAATCGTTCATTTTCATATTCTAAAATTTTATTATTGGAATTCTGTAAGACAAAATATTTTTGAACATTTCATAGGTGGAGTTCCACTTCGTTGGCATGTCTAAAGTCAATTTTTTAAAGCTCAACTTGTGTTGATGACACAATTTCTTAAATGGTGGGAGCCAATTTTAATTGAAGCACAATACTTCTAATAGCATCAATTGTTGGTTTTATTATTTGATAACTATAATACACACATGAGTTCAATATGTGGTAAGTACACCTATTGTGAAAATTTTTTTCCTTCTAAGCATGAGTTTAGTGCGTCTTTAAGAAGAGGAATTGCAACTGTGTTATTTGATGCATTATCGAATGAAATGCAAAGAATTTTATTTGCAATTTTAAACTCTCGTGTAACACTTTTAATAATTTTAGTAATAGTCCTTACATTGTGTGAAAATTCAAAAGGTCTAATGCCTATAATTCTTTTAATTAATTGCTACTCTTCGTTAATCCAATGACAAGTAATACAAATATAATACAAATCATTGATGATTGGTTGATTAGGAATGGTGAATCAATTTAGAGTTTATGTAATTTTTCCATACAATTAGGATTTTGTTTTCATAAAATGATCAAATCAATACACTAAACACTTACATAAGTGTTTGATGAAGATGATTCGAGTTCTAAAACAATAAAACCTCAAAGATTTCCAATCCTTGAATTCCCTCCTAGCTTGGCCGATTATAGAGAGAAAGAGAGCCTTCTTATTGTTCTTAATTTTTTTGATCATTCATAAAAAAAAAATGAGAAATGACCTCTTTATATTGTGTCACACCTTTTATTAAAATGTTCTTATGATTTTGGTTAATGATAAGCATGTCCCTAAGCTTGTCCAATAAGCTTTGTAATAGTAAAAGTGTGGAATGATTATTTTGCCCTTATTAAACAATTTAATGATAAACTTATCCTAAAACTAGTCAAACTAATTTTGACCAATTTCATTTAATTCATTTATATCCTATTATATTAATGGAATAATGTAATTTACTTTAAATTATATTCGAGTCATTTTACAAAGCTCTCGAAACCATTAAATAATTTAACGTATAAACCGTTTACAATTTTCGGCTTAATATTATTATTGAGAGTACTAGCTCTCTTGTAGATAATATTATTTTTTTTTCTATAAGCAACAACAAGCTCAAGTAATTGGTTGTGATCACTTGGATTTATTGTGATATTAGCTGTGAGCTGGGATTGAACTTTTCGATTCCATTTCAAATTATTTGAACTCAACGACTATGGTTAACATCAAACAATATGTCATAGTCCCTAAATCACAATGAAGAACATTTTTATTGAATATTTTATTACCAATTGTACATTCCGTGTGTGTGTGAAATCCTTTCATTCTTCTAATCTTGACTAAATTAGGGCGTACGGGTGTCAAAATCTTAAACTCAGTATCCTCTCCGTTTATCGGTTACCATGCATTTAATTCATCACCATAAAACTCTTTCATGTGACTTATAGTTTATTAATACCCGATTGGAAACTCAAATCTGAATCGAGCCAACGGAAGTTCAAAATTATGTATATCAAGTTTACGGATTCATTATTGATAGTTATCAACATATCAATATAAACAACATATGACCAAACTAGTTTTTTTATGCAAGGCGTGATTAGTCCTATACATGTACACCATAAGAACCATGTGCATTCATATCGAAAGTCCAGTATGACATATCAAGTTAAATGATCACTTCATACACTATTACAATCAAATGACGAATTATTGATTACATACATTTCATGTGATTCATCATTTCTTTGATCACTTTAGAAAACAGTTCTATAACTGTTAATCTACACTAATACTTTAATGGTATGACTTTTATTATCACCCGCACTAATATCATCTCATGATATTCACTAGAGGCATTCTGTGTGCCTACTTTACGATATCGATGCCCGGTCTATACCACTTATATAGATAATAGTTTAGATAAATATATTATTAAGGTAATTCGTCTGTACACTCTATTCATTAGTATGATTAGAAAAAGGAAGCAATATACACATGTGAATTAGAAAATTTTCTACATTATTATAATACATAATATAAAGTAATTCAATACAAAGTACCTTGAAATCAACAACATAAATAGTGATTTCTAAGGCATACTACACCAACAAACTCCCACTTGCACTAAAGTCATTCGCTGTTATATCTAATATCTATCTTCTCAAGATATTGGTCTAACTACTTTAGTGTCATCGCTTTAGTAAGAGGGTCAGCGACGTTGTTTCTGAAGATGTTTTTTTGTATTATTATCTCTCCAACACTAATAAATTCTCTTAAAATGTGATATTTACGTTAAATATGCTTTAATTTCTAGTGTGCTCTTGGTTTTTTAGCTTGTTGTCGTCTGTTTGGAACTCTTCCAACTAACTGTACCTCCATTACACAAAAATATAAAATCAGATGCAGATTTTCTATCAACCACATCCAATTAAAAATCTAAGTACCCATTTGAACTCAACGACTATGTTTAACATTTAGCAATATGCCATAGTCCCTAAACCATAATGAAGAACATCTTTATTAAACCTTTTTGTTACTAATTGCACATTCTGTGTGTGTGAAATCCTTCTTTTCGTCTAATCCTAGCTAAGTTAGGACTCATAGATGTCAAAAACCCTAAACTCAGTATCCTTTCGGTTTATCGGTCAACATACACTAAACTCGTCACCTTGAAACTCTTTTATGTGACTTATATTGTACCATGGCTAGGGATTTGGGTTTTAGACGTTTACCGATACTTCACTAGGAACTCGAATCCAAATTAAACCAACGAAAACTCAAAGTTCTATATATCAAGTCAACAGATTTCCTATTGACAGTTATTTGCATCTCAATATAAATAATACATGACCAAATTAGCTTTTTATACAAGACGTGATTAGTCCTGAATGTGTACACCATAAGAACCATGTGCATCCATATCGAATGTCGATTATGATATCTCAGGTCAAAGGATCGCTTCACACACTATTACAATCAATTAATGAATTATTGACTAAATACATTCCATGTAATTTATCATTTCTTTAATCTCATTCGAAAAATAGTTCTTTAACTATTAATTCATACTAATGCCCTAATGACATGACTTTTATTGTCACCCGTACTAATATCATCTCATGATATTCACCAGAGGTATTCTGTGTGCCCAATTTGGGATATAAATGCCTGATCTATACCAGTTATGTAAGGAATAATTTATATATACATATTATTTAGGCTGTTTATATGTATACTCTATTTATTAGTATGATTAGAAAGAAGAAACAATATGCACATATGAATTAAAAATAATTTCTACATTATTATAATGTATAATACATAATATATAGTGACGTTGTATCGGATACCCATATTCTCAAGATGTTGGTTTAGTTGCTTCAGTATCATCGCTTTAGTGAGAGGGTTAGCAACATTTTCTTTTGAAGATATTTTCTTTATTATTATCTCTTTAGCACCAACAAATTCTCTTTAAATATGATATTTATGCTGACTATGTTTTGACTTCTGGTGTGCTCTTGATTCCTTATTCTACATAATAGCATTTGTATTGTCACAGTATATGCTTACTGGATAAACCATGCTAGGAACTACACCAAGTTCAGACACGAATTTTTACATCCAAACAACTTCATTTGCTACTTCTAAAGCGACAGCATATTCAGCTTCTGTAGTGGAGTTAGTTAGTGTCGTATGTTTGGAATTCTTCTAACTGACAGCACCTCTATTACACAAAAATTTAAAACCATATATAAATTTTCTATTATCCACATCCGATTAAAAATTAGAATATGAGTACACATGAATACTCAACTCTTGAGATCTATAACTCAAAATCAGATGCATAGTTCTTTTTAATTACTTAAGGATCATTTTCACTATCGACCAATGTTTTTCTCGCTTGATATATGCTACTAATACTTACAACATGAGCTATATCAGGTCTTGTATATAACATAACATATATCAAGATACCTATAGCTGATGCATATGGCATGCTACTCATTCGTTGTCGCTCTTCATCAGTCTTTGGACCATCATCTTTAGAAAGATGAAGACCATGATTGAGGGGCAAGAGACATCTCTTAGTGTTTTCCATACTGAACCTTTTCAACATCTTTTTAATGTATAATTTTTTTGGGATAATCCAATTATCCTCTTAGATTTATCTCTATAGATCCAAATCTTGAGAATATAGGTCGCGTCTCCCAAATTTTTCATGGAGAAAGTTCTGGATAACCAAATCTTAACCTCTGTCATCACACCCATATCATCACCTATCAATAATATGTCATCTATATACAATATTAGGAATATAATGGCATGATCTTTGATCTATTTGTATATACAAGGCTTATCCAGATTCTTGATGAGGCTAAATATTTTAACTGTCTCATCAAATCGGATATTCTAACTTCAAGAGGCTTACTTTAATCCATTAATGGATTGGTGTAACTTACATACTTTATTTGGTTCAATAGGAGAAACAAAACCGATAGACTATTTCATAAATAAATTTTCCTCAATATAACCATTGAGAAACACCGTCTTAACATCCATTTTCCAAATCTTATAATCATGGTATGCAACTATGACTAGCATGATTCTGATGTACTTAATCATAGCCATTGGTGAGAAAGTTTCCTCATAATCAAATCTTTATTTTTTAATATAACCTTTTGCAACTAGTTTAGCTTTACAGGTTTCTACCTATCCATCTTTACCAATCTTTTTCTTAAAGATTCATTTATTAACAATAGAAATTATTCATTCTAGTGGATCAATAAGTGTCCAAACTTGGTTAATAGGCATAGATTCTATTTTAGAATTCATTGCCTCTAATCATTTTCTTAAATCTTTATCTAGAATAGTCTCTTCATAAGATCTTGGATTATTACCATGATCCGCCTTTTCTACTAGGTAAGATTTGAAATCTTGCTCATTGAGAAATCTATATCTCTCAAGGAGCTTAGGAACCCTAGTAGATCTTTGAACTAGAACTGGATTATTTGTATAGAGGTTTGTTGACTGAACTCTCTAGTATTAGTTTTATCGGTTCTAGTTTTTGGAAACTGTTTTTTCAACTCAATATCTCTATTAGCACCACATTTTTAAGAAACTCTTCTTTAAAAACTGTGCATTCCTACTAATCGAAATTCTTTAATCAGAAGAAAAGTAGAAATAATATACTAAACCGTATTTAGGATATCCAATGAACTGACCCACCTCTGATTTATTACCAAGTTTGTCAAATTTGGCCAACTTAATATAAGCAGGATACCCCTAGACCCTTATATAATTGAAGTTGGGTTTCTTTCCATTCCATATCTCATATGTAGTCTTTTTGATTGATTTAGAAGTAAATCTGTTGAGAATGTGCACAGCAGTTTGTAGAGCATATCCCTATAAATAAAATGACAATTCAGTTAAACTAACCATTGATCGCACCATATCTAATAGAGTATGATTCATTCTTTCTGATACACATTAAGTTGAGATATATGTAGAGGAGTCATCTGCGAGATGATTCAATTATCTTTCAAGAATTCTTAAAGTTCAATACTCAAGTACTCGCTTCCACGATCTGATCGCAAAGTTTTTATACTATTTTTTGTATATTTCTCCACTTCATTTTTGAATTCTTTGAACTTTTCAAATGATTTAGATTTGTATTTCATTAAATACACATACCCATACCTATACATATTATTGGTAAAGGTAATGAAACACTCAAATCCACCTCTGGCAACTCTACTAAAGGTCCACAAACATCTATATTTATAAGATCTAACAGTTCTTTAGACCTCTTGCTTTTACTTTTAAAGAGCGATTTAGTCATTTTACCTCAAAGTCATGACTCATAAGTTGGAATGGGTTTCGAATCCAATGAGATCAATATCCCATTAGCTCCAAGCTGAGTGAGTCTTCTGTCCCTAATATGATCTAATCTATGATGCCATAGATATTTAGAATTTATATTAACTAGAATTCTTTTCTTAGTAATGGAAGAAATTAAATAACTATTATTTAATTGAAAAACATATAAACCATTTGTATTAATTGCTCTGCCAATACATACATTTTCAAAATGTAATAAATATTCATTTCCATTAAATTGTACAGAATAATCATTGTTACATAGTATAAATATATAAATTATATTTCTTACAGCAGGAGAAAAATATAAAACTTTTTATAATTTCAAAAGGTATTCGGACGGGAGTCTCAACTCGCATGAGCTTATGGCCTCTGTAACAATTGTTGCTCCATTAGCCATTTGCAACATGATCTTTTGGCCTCTGCAGCAATTGTTGTTCTATTAGCCATTAGCAGCACTAGCTTATCGCCTGTTAATACAGAACTATTCTGTATTTCCTTTAACGACACACAGAAATAAGAAGTAGCAGTTGAGTCAATTACACATGAATGAATATTAGAATTAACACTTAATTAATATTCAATCATTAAATTGCCATACATAACTTTCTTAGCCTTCTTAAGACTGTCTAGGTATTGAGGACAATTCCTCTTCCAATGTATATCTACCCCACAATGTAAACATTTTCCCTTAGGTTTTGTTTTGGATTTTCGCATTTTTTTTTAAGTCCAACTTTTGAAATTTGAGATGGACGCTATGGGCGTTTACTAATCCTACTAGTAGTGGCCATATAGACATTCTCATGTCCCTTTCCCTTATTGTTTTGTTTATAAAATTATTGAAGCTTATTTAGTAACTCTGGTAGAGTACATTAAATCATATTCAAAGTTATCACTTTACAACTTTTGTAATTCTCTTAAAATTTCATAAACAAATGAGATACTCTTGTGCTTAATTTGTAACTCCCTATTCATAGAAGCCAGCATATAGAGTTATACTTTACAATTATTAGCATGGCATTTATTAAAGGCATCTTGCTCCTTTTGGGGAGCATTAACCTCTAATGACATAGGCATCTCAACCTCCAAAACATATGCCATCTTTTCAAACTTGAAAACTATTCTCAAGTTTCTTAACCAGTCCTTAAAATTTAGTCATGTCAGAACATGGTTATCCATTAATTTAAGGAAGACATTTGATGATGTCGACATTTTGATGAGAGAGTTGAAACGACATAGAAAACAGTTTATTAGTGTGTTGAATCACTTGTTTAAAAGCATGATTTATCAGCTTCCACTATTAAATTTAAATTTCAATCTCCCTAATATAAAACTTAAATATTTTGTTGGATTTAAAAATTAGTTAGGAATCAAATTCTCATCTACATCAATTAACCTCAAATAATAGAAATCTTGGTTAACTAATTTCAATGAGTAAAAAACTCTTTCTTTTCTATATCACATACAAGACTTGATTCATTTTCTGTGCCTTAATTTCAGATGCCTCACATAATAGAAATCTGGACATTCTACATTAATTATATTCAAACCATTATGCTTTCTCAAATAATATTATCATCCTAACCTCACATAATAGAATCTTGGTCATGACTCGAATGCCACTAAGAACTAGATAAGCTTAATTCAATCACACAAACCCCATACTCCTTATATAATATAAATCTTAAAATATGAAATTTAAAACATTAACTATCCCTCCATGGGAGACACATACCCTCCATGAGAGACACATATATGATAATTTCTCAAGGAGATTATTTAGTACTCATTTTTTACATTTTATGTGTACACTCTCTAGTCCTAGACAGTTGTCATAAAACTATCTACTAAGGCCAAGCACTAACAGCTATAACAATTAATCTTATGAACAATTATCATCTTTTACACATACATGTATATATGCACAATTAGTGTTTTATTGCATGACACCTTAATAATACTATTCACCTTACTTGTCACATAAGTAACGTATGCTTGTGTAAAATGCACCACTTGTTATATAAGAGAGCGATTACTATTTCGAGTGAAAATTATAATTCAGATAAATAGTAACTTACTATCTATTGACTTAGTCAATATTACTAGCTTGGTTTAGATTATTTATCTTATAAATACCCATTATAATGCTTAATTAACTGCGCTCGTCTAACTTGTGCGGATATTGATTATTTGTTTTTGAAAATTTGACACACAAGTTGTCGAAATGTATGTTCGGTTTGCATTTCTAATCCGAATTGGAATATCATTAATAATTCGGCACATTTTACTTAACACTTAAGTAATTGTATTACCTTGTTCACTTCAAGATTCCTCGTCGAATGAATAATGTGCTTTGTTTGTCTTTATTAGGTTAAATCTAATTTAACAAAATTAAGATTACATTTTTCCAACATTTTTAAATCGAGGATAAAATGGTAATTTTGATTTCATATTAAATTCAACAAAATTGGATAAGATTAAATTAATAAATGATTTTTAAAACAAGATAATTATCATTAATTAATTATCAAATAATTAAAATTGATAATTATCTTTGATTTTGACTTTTGATAACATTGTAATTATGATGTTTGCCATGCATCTTATGCATATATATATATATATATATATATTATATCACATAACATATACATATGCAAAATTAACTAATTAACCAAATTAATTAGTCATACAAAGTGTAATCTTTATACAATGTTAATCTAATTAACATCATTTAAAAATAATTAGTAATCCATCACATAGATTAATCAATTAACAAATCACATAGGCATAATTAATAATTAATTATGAAAATCCCTAAATAGTCAAACTTACAATTATACACTAATGTATCTATAATGATCATATCATCATTTTATGCATTAATTACATTAATACACAATCAATTAACATGTTTAACATTTAAACACACATTGATTAACATGAAATCACATAATCCATGCATTATTTCTTGGTGTGCCAAATTTATTATGGTATTTCCATCATGCTTACTTCACTTCCATCATCATGAAATCATAATCCTTGGATTCCATATCATCACATGATACTTCTAATCACATTAGAATACAAGATGATAACTATTTATCATCTTCTCCATCATGAACAAAAAATCAAGCATGGAAACCCTAATCCGACATAACCAAACCATACTCTAATTATCCAATTCATGTCTCCATAATTCAATCAACCATAAATTCATGATATTACATCATCATATAACATATTTAGCTATGATTATATTAAGAAAAAAACAAAATTTTCACAAATACCCATTATAGCTTAAATTCATCAATGGATTCTACATGAATTTTCAAACATAACCAAGCACAAATCAAGCATCCACAACCTTAATCAAGTGCTTCGATACCATTTTGATAGGTTGATTAGGGATGGTGAATCGATTTAGGGTTTATGTAATTTTTTTTTAATCCAATTAGAGTTTTATTTTCATAAAATTAACAAATTAATGCATTAAACACTTTCATAAGTGTTGGATGAAGATGATTTGAGTTCCAAAACTATGAAACCTCTAAGATTTTAAACCCTTGAACTTCCTCCTTCCTTGGCCAATTGTAGAGAGAAAGAGAGCTTTTCTTATTTTCTTAATTTTTCTTGATAATTCTAGATTATTCTACTTAAAAATGAGAAATGACTTCTTTTATATAGTCTCACACCTTTTACTAAAATGTCTCTCATAATCTTAGTCAATGACGAGAATGTCCCAAAACTTGTCCAACAAGCTTTGTAATATTAAAAGTGTGAAATGACCATTTTGCTCTCATTAAACATTTTTATGATGAACTTATCATAAAACTAGTCAAACTAATTTTGACCAACTTTATTTGATTCAATTTATATCCTATTATATTAATGGAATTATGTAATGTACTTTAAAGTAAATTTGGGCCATTTTATAAAACTCTCATAATCGTTAAATAATTTAACGCGTAAACCGTTTACAGTTTATTGACATAATATTATCACCGAGAGTGCTAACTCTCTTGTAGATAATATTATTCTCTCTGTCTAAGTAAGAAAAAACTCAAGTTATTAATTGTGATCTCTCGGGTTTATTCTGATGTTAGTCGTGAGCCAAAACTAAACTTTTTAGATTCATTTCAAACTGTTCGAATTCAACGACTATGATTAACATCTAGCAATATGCCATAGTCCATAAACCACACTAATAAAAATCTTCATTTAACCTTTTTGTCACCAATGGCACATTCCATGTGTGTAAAATTCTTCCGTTCGTCTAATCTCGGCTAAGTTAGGGTTTATGAATGTCAAAAACCCTAAACTCAGTATCCTTTTAATTTATTGGTCACCACGCGTTGAACTCGTCACCATGAAACTCTTTCATGTCTAACTGTTAATCCATACTAATGCCTTAATAATATAACTTTTATTGTCACTCGCACTAATATCATCTCATGATATTTATTGAAGGCATTCTGTATGTCTAATTACGATATCAATGCTCGGTTTATACCACTTATGTAGAAAATAGTTTAGATAAATATATTATCTATGTAATTCATATGTATACTCTATTCATTAATATGATTAGAAAGAGGAAGCATTATTCATATATGAATTAGAAATAATTTTTATATTATTATAATGTATAATACATAATATACTGTGATTCAATACAAAGTACCATGAAACCGATAACACGAATGGTTTCTAGAGCATACTACACCAACAATTAACATCTCTCAAATTATAAGGTGTTAATGAAAATGTATAGTTGCTTGATTTGAGAATGGTGATTAAAATTTGTCTCATCTCATCAAATTTTCTAAGTATATGTGTTTGTGTTATTGTCTTAAATATTTTCTTAAAAGTAGGTTGATGTTGTTGTATCATTTTAACAAAATGTGGGGATTTACTTTGACACATTGCGTCTCTCGACATGGTAGGGTTTTGACAGGCCAGGTTGGTCCGGTTCACAAGTTAACTTGGTCCGTTAGATAGCACTACGAATAATGGTCCCAGTCATTTTTACTTTTTACTCTCCTATTTTTTTTTTTGTACATTATATTTATAGTATTAAGATTTATTTTCTTTTAACTAAAAGTTGGATATTATTAAATATTTTTTAACTTATTTATAATATTATTTAAAATCATCTCAATACAATAGAATCCCTAATTTTTAGTTGATATATCTAATGATCTATAATTTATAAATACTAAATATATAGATAAAGTGTACATTTCTAAAAAATATCTAAAAAATTAAATTATTTTTGTATTTAGATAAATTGTCGTTGTTTTTATATGTATTGTCAATTTACATAAGTTTGAAAATTTAGAACATCTACTTTATATTTAAATTTTTAGAATTTAGGAAGTGGCTATAAATTTTGTTCACATGTGTATGTTGCACTTTTACTTATTTGATACGGTAAGTTTGAACCATATTGTTTATTTGTGTGTCACAAATTTGCGACATACAATAAAAGGTTCAAAAATTAAATTTGTCATTATTTTATCTGTCCAATATTATTCAAGTGTTTGTATCAAAATGATATCATTTTAGGAGTATAAAATATTAAAACGACATAATTTCACGATTATTATAATATTAAAATGATAATATTTTAATTTTCACTTTATCGTAGACTTGTTAAAATGACATCATTTAGGGATATTAGAGGATAAAATGACATTATTTTGATTTTCTTATTTTAATTTAATCTTGCCCTAGCCAAATACAAACGCTAAATGTTGATTAAATTCAGTTTGAAATTGAAGCTCTGTGTTGCTTACCCAAATCCTTGGTAACCCTAAACTTAACCTATGAAATCAAAGTAATTTTACGATTACTGAACCTAAAATTTATGATTTGAAGTGGTTGGAGTTTTGAGGAAATTCTTGGTAAACCTCTACTCTAAGGTTTAATCTTACGATTTTTCTACTCTTTATTTGTTGATTTCGTTAGGAAAAATGAATATAAAGCAATGAACTTTGAGAGCCCACTTGTAGTAGCATAGTTTTCCATAAACTTTGAGAGCGAAAGGAAGTTCATGATGCTTAGAGTCCAATGCCGCAAACGGCACTCAAATTTGATAAAGAATGATGAAGTTTTGACATTTTTCATGAAAATCTTGTAAATGAATCAGGAGGAGGTGAAAAATAGAGTTTACTACGAAGATGGATCATGAAACATAGGTTGAGACACAAAATGGAAAGAGAAAAAACAATTTTGCCCCGAAATAACAATTTGCCCAAAATGAAATTTTTTCCTCTGATAGTTATAAATATGAGTTTAAAGGTGCATTTTCAAAGAGGGGGAGAGATGGAGAGAAGGGAGGAAAAAAAGGGTAGAGAGAGAGAATAGTTTTAGTTATAACTTTGCATACACACGTAAGATTGATGCTCCATTTGCTCCATTAAACTTATGTTGACAAAAAGAATCAAATTCCGGTCTTGGACTACTGAAAAAGTTGTCAGAACAGTACATGGAGGTCCATTATAGCTTAGTTTAAAATTTTGATTTTTTCGCAATTCAACATCAAAAATCAAAATTTTGCCTCGTAAAGATTAGATAAGCTCTTTATGAATAGTTTCTCACTATAAGATCTAATTTTTTATGAATTTATAAGGGTAACATAGATATATTATAATTTGTTAAATCTTGGTTGTTTGGTTTAAAAGTTTTGTTGTGAATGATGTGATGAATAGGTTGTTAGTAGGAATTTGTTAGAGTGAATGGTTGTAATATTGGGTATTGTAAAATTCAAAGTTTGGAAAAAATTGGTTTAGGATCACTTGGTACGCTAAGTGTTCGATGAAATGTCTAAGTAGTCGTAAGTGTTAACATATTGTGAAATCAATGACTAGGTATATTGTTATGAATAATGCAATGCATGATGTGATGATTGAATTATGAAAACCATATCATAAAATGTATGAAATTGTCTAAATTATAGGAAGACATGTTGGTCGGATACCAAATGTTTGATAAAATGTCTAAATGACATATTAATTGATGAGTTAATAATGTATGGCACATGTTTGGATGGACATGAGTTGTGAACTTTGTGCTACGATGACAGTTGATGAATTAGGGTCCATGATGATGATAAGGTGTGTAAGGGTCCTCTTTAGGCGATGACTCAATATCGGCCATACTTGATGCCTATTCTTGAGAGCGATGACCTTAAAGAGAATGAGAGTTTTTGGGACCCAATATCGGTCATACTTTGATTCCTATTCATGAGGGTAATGGCCTAACAATTGATGAGGGTATCAGAGTCCTATTCTTGCGAGCTATGGCCTAAGAGAGAATAGGGTAATGGAGGTCTAATTGTGAGGAAGATAATCTAACAGATGAGAACTAGAATTGTGTGCTATGTTATGTGTAGTGATACTATGATTATATAGCTGAGATATATTTTATTTACGTTGCTGAGGTATTTTTGATTATGGGTTAAGTGACCTACTTACTGGTCTTATTAGCTCACTACTTTACAGTTCCTAGTTTTGCAGGTCTATCCCTGCTACCAGACTCCTCAGTAGCAGTAGTTCGTGGTATATCCAGACTCTTTGCAGAATTGTTGCCATTTTGCATACCCATTGTACAGTGTCATTATTGTGGGCATGGGGTATTTTTGTTTATGATGTATAATTATGAAGCGGTTATATATTATGATATACTCATCATTCTTTTTGGATTGTTAATATACTATATATATATATATATAATTATCTCACTTTCTTTTATTTTCGAACATTATATAAATATTAGGCTATATTTAGTAAAGTTATTTCTTTTCTATTCAATTTGCAAAATCTATTAGAAATAAATTATTTTATACTTTAAACATGTCATTGTTCATGAAATTGTGAAGTCATGGATGGGCAATGCATTGCATGGTTATTGAGGTGCTCGTGACATACGAGGGTTGAACCTTATTATAAAATGACTGTATTACTGGGTGATATGACATAAATTGGTTGAGTAGGTAGTAGCCTAACTAATTCGCGGCGTCTCTTGTAAGGTAAGGCCCGCCTTGTAGAGGGGTAGTTGTGACAATTTAGTATTAGAGCTATACATTTAGAATTTCTAAGGTAATACATTAAGTATGATTAATGACATGTGTGTCATGCATATAGATTTTGTTATGTTAGGATGAGGTCAAAGAGCTAAAATAGGCTGGGTTGTGGTAGGCCACGTCGAGGAAGTCGAGTCGGTGTTGAGGCAAAGCTTTTGAGGCTTCTTCGATTGTAGAGAGTAATGTAGAGGGTCGAAGGCTTGCAACCCCAGTATAGCCGACAACGGCCAATCCGAGTGTGTTAGATAGGTACTTAAAGGCTATGACACCAATGATATTGAGGAGACTAGCAGCTAAGGAGGTTCTAACTAAAGAACCTAGGACCGTGGTACCTTCATCTAAGGATGATGATAGAGGCTTATTTGAGAGGTTTTTGAAACAATGACTTCCCCAGTTTAGAGAGATAGCTAATCTGATTGAGGTGGAGACATGGATGAATGATTTGACAAAGATTTTCTCAGTCTTAAACATTCTTAATTCTCAAAGAGTGAAGTTTGCAGTGTATCAATTAAGGGGTGAAGTAGAGCGTTGGTGGGAGAATGCTAAAGAGTTGACATTATTAGAGTTTAGTACTGCAGCTATTGACAGAGCCAGATCTAGTATGAGGCCAAAGATATCTTGGAATATTTTTAAGAGGGCCTTTTATGATCAATATTTTCTAAGGGCATATACCGACAGGAGATGCATTGCAAATTTGATACTATGACATAGGGTGAAACAAAGATAACAGTGCAGTACGAGAGACGAATGAATTGCCTCTGCAGATATCATCTGAAATTGGTGCGCACTGAGTCAGATCTATGTGATAAATTTACGGATGGCTTGCGTGATGACTTGAGATTGAGGTTGGTGGGTTTGAGTTGTTTGAGGTATGCTAAGATAGTAGATAGGGCAATGACAAGGAAGAGAGAGTTGACCTGGCTCGGTAGGAAGCGGGTTACCGAGAAAGAGTCTAAAAAGAGATGTAAAGTATAGGTGGCGGTAGGCTAAACCCTTCACAGCAAAGCCAATATAAGGCTACCTCAGGGGCTAGATATTCGATCGTTGGGGGACAACCTCAAGACAAATTATTAGGATAGAGTTTAACCAAAGAAGTGTTAGCTACTTATGAATGAGGCTCTGTAAGCATTGAGAGTAGACCTCGAGTGTCTAAGACTTGCTATGGTTATTGTAGTCAATAAGAACATCTTCTTTGGGACTGCCCTAATAGGATGAAGACTTCCTATGGGTGTGACCAGAGAGGGCATCTATATCAATATTGTCCCTTAAAAGCAGGGGTTTCTTAGGCAACAGGTAGGGGACAGGCAGGATTGGCAAGCCATCTAGTTATGAGAGAGGAGGAGGTAGGTCTAGTATTGTACTGGGCAGAGATAGTGGTGCATTAGACAAATGGACAAGTTTTGGAGGTTGGGGACAAAGACACCAAACATATGAAGCGCCGAGTATAGAGCAAGAATGGGTATTCACTATAACCAAGCAGCAAGCTTAGGAGGGTGGTAAGGCTGTCACTAAGACAGTTAAAATAGCAAGTATACTTATTAGAGCTCTTTTTGATACCAGTTTTACTCATTATTTTGCGTTTACTGCATATGTTACTGAATTGTGTGGGATAAAGGAATTTGACATAGTTTGTTTGATTGTGGGACTTCCATCTAGAGATGAGATTATGGTTGATAGTGTTTATAGAAAAGTGAAGATTGAGATAGAGAGTCGTTGATTGGCTGTTATATTATATCTATTAGAGATGAAAGACTTTAGTTTAATCTTGGGCATGGATTGGTTAAGGGTGCATAGGGCTGTAATCGATTATAGTTAGAGAGGCGAGGTTTGGATGTGATGATGAGGAATTTAAGGTTGTGAGTGACTTAGAGTGGAGGTGACCTCGATTGTTGACAAATGAATGTGAGAAGAGTTTTCAAACTTTTAAAAAGAAGTTGACAATGGCTCTGATTCTCACTTTACCATCAAGATTGGATGCATTTGTGATATACACATATGCTTCACATCGAGGGTTAGGTTGTGTATTGATGCAAAACGAGAGAGTGATCGCCTATGCCTTGAGACAATTGAAAAAAAATGAGAAGAACTACACCACCCATGACTTGGAGATGGTAGCAATAGTTCATGATTTGAAAATTTGGAGACACTATTTATATGGTGCGAAGTGTGAGATCTTCAGTGATCATAAAAGTTTTAAGTATCTTTTGACACAGAAGAAGATTAACTTGAGGCAGAGGTGGTGGATGGAATTCCTTAGTGATTATGATTTTATAATTCACAATCATCTTGGAAAAGTCAATGTGGTTATAGATTCCTTGAGTAGGAAAGACTTGGGAAAGTTGAATTTATTGAAAGCTATGCACCAAATGTTCGAGAAAATGGAAGCACTTCATAAATCATTTGTAGTAACTAATAGTGGAAGACTTCTCGCTTATATGAGAGTTTGTCCTACGCTTATGGATAGGTTAAGAATGGCTTAAGACGAGAATGAATAGTGTCAAAAGTGGAAAGAAGAGGTAAAGGAAGGGAAGAAAGCAGAATTTTGGTTAGCGTTAGATGGTGAATTAATGCAGGAAGGTAGAGTGGTGGTACTTGAGACAAGGATTATTAAACTAGAGATTTTGGATGAAGCACATAATGCTCTATACATAATGCATTCGGGCAGTACTAAGATGTATAAGGACTTAAGGAAAATCTATTGGTGGTCGAGAATGAAAGGTAAGGTAGCAAAGTTTATATCACGGTGCATAGTGTGTCAGCAGGTGAAGACAAAGCATTAACACCCAGCCGGTTTACTTCAGCCATTACCAGTACCTCAATAGACTTGGGAAGACATAGTTATAAATTTGGTAGTGGGTTTACCGAAATCCTCAAAAAGACACGATGCCATATGGGTGATTATAAATAGATTATCCAAATCGGCTTACTTTTTACCGATTTAGGTTACTTGGGGACCGGAGAGATTAGCTAAATTGTATGTTAAGGAGATAGTGAGACTTCACGGGGTGCTAACAACCATAGTGTCAGATCGAGATGCTCGGTTTACCTCTTGGTTTTGGTAGAGTTTTCAAAATTTTATAGGGTCGAAGATAGTAATAAGTACTGCCTTACCTACTTTCTCTAAAACCTCATAAGGCCTGATAAATCACGGATTTGTTGAGGTTGTGTATAAAGTGAGCATGAGCATATGCCATGAATAAAACTCCACCATTACCAGTTTGAGAGAACTATATAAACCTTAGAGGATTTGTTGAGGTCGTGTGTAATGACTTTTGTCGGATATTGGCAAGAGCATTTTCCATTAATTGAGTTCACATATAATAATAGTTTTCAGGCCACTGTTCGAGGCGCTATACGAAAGGAGGTGTAGGACTCCAGAATGTTGGAGTGAAGTGGGCGAGCAAAAGATCCATGGTTCAAACCTCGTGGAAATGACAATGGAACAAATTCGAGTGATTAAAGGTAGGTTGTTTAAAGTACAAAATCGGCAAAATAGTTATGTGGATAAGTCGCGAAAAGAGTTAAAGTTCCAAGTCGGAGACAAGGTGTTCCTAAAAGTCTTCTATTGGAAAAGAGTCTTGAGGTTCGGGAAGAAGGGTAAGTTATTGTCGAAATTTATCGGGCCTTATAAGGTATTGGAGAAAGTAGGTAAGGTGGCGTATCACTTAGCCCTTCCACTTGAGTTAGAGCGGATTCATAACGTATTCTATGTGTCCGCATTGAGGAAATATATGCATGACCTTTCTTATATTTTGGAAGTGCAGCCAGTGGAATTAAAGTTATACCTTACTTACGAAAAGAAACCGGTGCAGATCTTATATCGAAAGGTTAAGGAATTGAGGTCAAGACAAGTAAGTTTTGTAAAGGTTTTGTAGACTAGTCACCATATCCAAAAGGCTACATGAGAACTAGAAGTATGAAAAGAATATCCAGAACTTTTTGACTAAAGTTTATAGTGACGTGTTGCATTGAAAACCTTACAAGTATGATTGGTATGATATTATGATTACTTGTATGTTTTTTGTGTTTATGAATTATATTATGATTTAATTGGATAGTGTTTCTTGTATGGTCGATGGTGTTGTTAAGATTGGGAAATACGCAATGTCTGGTTGTTTCGGCATAGTCAAAATTATGAAACTAGATGTTTCGATGAAACCACGGAGTAGTTCTTCTGATGTTGAGTGAATAACATAATATTTGAAAATTTCTTGGACGAATTTTTGTTTTAGGGGGGTGGAATTGTAGAACCCACCCCAAAACTTAAGATTTATAGGTTATAATAGTAAATGTATGATTGACATAATGATTTAGACTTAAAGTAAATAGAAATGGGATTAGGGGTATTTTGGTAATTTATGCATAATTTGTAGTAATATCGAAATTCATACCGGTTAATACTAGATGAAAGCTTGTAATGTCTAAATTATCATGCCATAAACAACACTTGAATTGAATAAGTATTAAGAGAGTTATGGCTCTTTATGCTAAATGTGTAAAAAAATTGGCTCGATTTCCAAAGTAGCCTTCCTATAGCAGCATAGTTTTCCATAAACTTTGAGAGAAGAAAGGTCATGATGCGTAAAGTTCAATGCCACAAATGACACTCAAATTGGGTAAAGAATGATGAAGTTATGACGTTTTTACGCTAAGTGTGTAAAAAACGAACTCGATTTTCAAAGTAACCCACCTATAGCAGCATAGTTTTTCATAAAATTTGAAAGTGGAAGGAAGTTCATGCTACATAGAGTCTAATACCGCAAACGACACTCAAATTGGGTAAGGAATGATGAAGTTATGATAATTTTTCATAAAAATCTCGCAAATGAATTGATGGTGAAAAATAGAGCATACTACGAAGACGGATAGCGAAACGTAGGTCGAGACATGGAACGGGATGAGAAATAATGATTTTTACCCGAAATAACAATTTGTCTAAAATGACAATTTTACCTCTGATAGCTATAAATTCGAGTTGAAAGGTGCATTTTCAAAGAGAGTGAGAGATAGAGAGAAGAGAGGAAAGAGATAATGGAGAGAGAATAGTTTTGATTATAACTTTGTGTACATAAGTCGAATTGATACATTGTCTATGCCATAAGACTCGTATTGACAAGGAGAATGAGATTCCGATCTTGGATTGCTAGAAAAAATGCTAGAAAAATGTCCAGAGGTCTAGTGTGGCTTAGTCAAAAATTTTGATTTTTCCGTAATTCAGCATCAAAAATTAGAATTTTGCCTTGTAAAGGCCTGAATAAGCTCTTTGTGAGTAGTTTCTCACTATAAGATCTAATTTTTTTTAATAAATTTAAGAGGGTAATATAGATAAGGTTTACAATTTGTTAAATCTTGGTTATTTGATTTGAAAGTTTTGTTGTTAATAATGTGATGAATAGGTTGTTAATAGGAATTTATTAGAATGAATGATTGTAATATTGGGTATTGTAAAATTAAAAGTTTGAGTAAAATTGGCTTAGGATTACTTAGTGCGCCAAGTATTCGATGAAATGTCTGAGTAGTTGTAAGTGTTAACATATTGTGAAATCAATGACTAGGTATGTCGCTATGAATAATGCAATGCATGATATGATGAATGAATTATGAAAACCATACCATGAAATGTATGAAATTGTCTAAATTATAGAAAGACATATTAGTAGCGTACCAAGTATTTGATAAAATGTCTAAATGACATGTTGATTGATGAATTAATAATGTATGACACATGTGTGAGCAGATATGAGTTATGAGCTTTGTATAACAATAACCATTGATACGTGAGGGTCCATGATAATGATAAGATATTTAGGGGCTCTCTCGAGGATGACCCAATATCGGCCATGCTTGTTGCCTATTCTTGCGAGCTACGGCTTTAGAGATAATAAGGTATTGAGTGCTCATTCTTGCGGGCGATGACCTTAGAAAGAATGAGAGTTTTTAGAACCCAATACCGGTCATACTTTGATACCTATTTGTAAAGGCGACAACTTAATAGTCGATGAGGGTATCAGAGTCCTATTCTTGCAGACTATGACTTTAGAGAGAATGAGGTAATATTCTTGCGAGCTATGACCTTTTAGAGAATGGGGTAATGAAGATCTATTTGTGAGGAAAATAGTCTAACATATGAGAACTAGGATTGTGTACTATGCTATGTAGGGTGGTACTGTAATTATATAACTGAAATATATTTTAATTACGTTGCTGAGGGATTTTTGATTATGGGTCAAGTGACCTACTTACTGGGCTTATTAGCTTATTACTCTACAGTTTCTAATTTTGCTAGTTTGTCCCAACTACTAGACTCTTTTACAGCATCGCAACAGTAGCTCACGGTATATCCAACTCTTTGTAGAATTGTTATCATTTTGTATACCCATTGTATAGTGTCATTATTGTGGGTATGGGGTATTTTTGTTTATAACGTATAACTATAGAGTGGTTATACATTATGATTACTTATCATTCTTTTTAGAATGTTGATATACTATATATATATAATTACCTCACTTCATTTTATTTTCAAACATTATATAAATATTAGACTATGTTTAGTAAAATTATTTCTTTTCTATTCAAATTGCAAAATCTATTATAAATAAAATGTTTTAAACTTTAAACATGTCATTGTTCATGAGATTGTGAAACCACTATTTGGTAATGTATTGCATGGTTGTTAAGGCGCTCTTGACATACAAGGGTTAAACCTCATTGTTAAAATGACAGTAAAATGACATACTAAGTGACATGACATAAATTGCTTGAGCATATAGTAGCCTAACCAACTCATGACGTCTCTTGTAAGGTAGGGTCTGTCTTGTAGAGGGGTGGTTGTGATAGTATCGATCTCTTCAAAGGGTATCGATCTTTATTCTACATGTATTGATCTTCACAGCTCCATGTATCAATATTGTATGGTCAAACACAGATTCTTCACAAAAAATTATTTAGTTTTGTTTATACACATAATCATATACAATTTTCTTAACACTTAACATATTTAAACATATATTTATATTAATTACTTTAATTTCACAAGTTAAATTGATATCACAACAAGTTTGTTCATCATCGAAAATAGAAAATCATACAACATAATATCATTAATCACAAATCAAAACTTATATTATGCATTATGATATCATCATGCTTATCTCTCATAATTGAAAAGTTAACTTGTCTTCTTTTAAATAATTGAGGTTGGTGACTTCATAATTCAAAGGGGTCATGGGTTAAGGGTCCTCCAAAATGATCTTCATAATTTTTTGCTAGTGGTTGAGTATTGTTTATCTCTAAGGAGTCACTATCAAGCTAATGAACAATCATAGCCATTACTTCCTTTAGTTTGTCCATTTTTTACTGTTTTGTGCTATATTCCAACGATGAGCTAAGTGATTTAATTCTATGTTTTTTTAGTAGAGTTGGTGGAGTAATTGGTGGCATTGAACGAGATACTTCTTCGATAACTTTCTTGATAATTGTTTCATCTTTCAACCATTATTGAATTTCCTGTGTCACACCTCGTCCCTAGGGTCCACCTGTGACGGTTGCCACAAATCCTCATAATACAATCTATATACCCTGAATGTATCAAGAGAGCCTGTAAAACTTTCTATAAACCATAAACTACTGAAAACAGTTTATCAATATACTTCCCATCCATGGAAGTATTATCAAAAAATTGATCTCTGTGATCAATTCATCCACAGCATGTTTAGAAAATAAAATATCAATATTAATTTAGAAAAATCATATACATAGGGGTTGAACAAAATTATAATTTCTTACACAACATTAAGTTAAGATACAATACCTAACATATTTCCTAAAAAATACATATCCAAATAAAATACATATTCAGTGTACTCTTAATTAAATATATAAGTCAAGATGGTAAGACCTACCAAGAGTTTCGTATGCTCCTTATGGCCACCATAAATCTAGCTAGAACTAACGCACTTAACCTGAAAACTAAAATGGTGAGAAGTGATTATATAACTATACTTAGTGAGTAAATACATACATACTGCTATACATATATGCACACGTATTTCCAAATACAGATATTGTGATTTCAAATATATCATGCTCAATATACATATATATACCTTTTCATTTACAACACATGATTGTATCATAAAATAAATTCACTTAGATCTGCATACATTGGGCTGACCATACTTTCTCGACCATTACCTTGGCCGAGGTAACGTGAAAATCTATCAGTGAGCCTATTCATGCATAAAATCATATACAATGCATTCTTGTAAAATATCAATTTATTTATTTCTTGCAAAACATGCACTTATAAAACACTGCCTATATCACTGATGTTGGCTCCGAGTAGTCACTTAGTGATAGAGTGATTGTCTTCGATATCCATTAAATCCATGAGATCCCTATAAAGTCGCCAGGACTTTTCATAGGGTCTCTAATCAACACATATGTGCTCGGCACACAGTGGGTTTACCATGGCTTAACCTCCCCTATATAGCTCCATTACTGCCTATTCACCTATACAGCCTCTCATAGGTCCGTCCATAGGCTACCTCCTTGTATATACAGTCAATATCCTAGCCCACTGGCCATATATTAATAATTCAACCTTATCGGCCTCATCACCAATATATATGCATTTATAAAATCATTTCAAAAACAATGATTATACATCATATAAAAGCAAATCTTAGCTTCCCCGACCATTTCATTTATACAAATCATTTTCAACATTTATTTTAAATTCATTTAAACAATTCAAGCATTTCTGGCCATTTCAGCATGTAGACCAATCAAATCATTTATAATAGTAGACCAAATAACTAAAACATCCCAATATCATATAAGTTCATTTATAAACAATTTCATTTTAACTCAGAAAACATCTTGTTTCATAAACAAGCGTACATATAAATGTGACATAGATTCTATTTACATAATGTGTATGTATAAAATTACTCACTGTTTGGAAAGGGTAACCACTTCCAGTAACAATCCTCACGCTTTCTCGGTCATTTTCTCGGATCATTGTAGCCTAATAACACATATGTATAACTCATAAATTCACTAAAACAATTGGTACTCATTTTCATAGGAATTACTCGTTAAAGGGTAAGTTCTAGGTTTGAAATGTGGGAAAAGTAAACTTCGCTTCGGGGAAGGAATAAATATTTTGGTAGCTGGGTGCCTTTTTATGTAACGACCCTAGCACTCGGTATGGCCATCAGATCCCACCCGGTCCATACCTAAACTACCGAGTTATTTTCGTTACAGCCCAGTGTCCCTTACGGGTCCACTGAGTAAAAATTTGTTCATCAGCCTTCTAAGCACCACAGGACCGGCTATCGAGGTATTTGTTCCTTCCCCGAAGGGAAATTCGCCTCCCCCGTATGTTGAACTTGGGACATTCTCTTTAAGGAGTAATCCCTATGAAGGTGATTACCAATTGTTCTACAAATTCTTACTCAATGGGCCTGTGAGATACACTGGGCTGTAACGGTGGTAACTTAGTAGTCCAAGTGTAGGTCGGGTAAGACCTGGTGGCCATATCGAAAGCCGGGGTTATTATAGCTTGAGTAGAACATCTAGCATGATTAAATTTGTCCCTGTAACACTCCATTCTCATACTTATTCAATCAATTATTATTACATAGTGCTACATCATTTCATACAAATAGTGTTACTATTACATAATTCTTAAATGTCTACAATTTCTAAATTCCTTACACGTATAAAAAGTTATCTATATAACTAGTTTTCAAACTCATAATTACTCTATTAATTAAACATATAACCAAGATTTTCATCTATACTTAACTAACCTTGCACGCGTCTTTTGTCACTTTTACGTACTATTTTCTGAAAAATAAAATTTTTACAATAAAGAGTGAGATAACATCTCAGTAAGTAAATCATGCAAGTTTTTCATATGTCGATGTGATACAGAACATAAATATTCAAATAGATCAATACATTTTCAAACTTTTCATATTTATTTCCTTTTCAAAGCAATCATATTTGCTTAAATAGATCAGTGAATTTTCAAACTATTAATTTACATAGGAATTCATTCATATTTCAAACATTTATAGAATGGCTCAGTTAGTTAGTGTCACCTGTACCCACGGTGACCCGGATTCAGAACGTGATCACGTGTTCCGCTTAAAGCGGACATTTTCATATCAGTTATAACAAAAATGTGCATTGCACGTTAAATAGAAATGTGCATTGCACGTTAAATAGAAATGCGCATTGCGCGTTAAACAAAATTCTAAATAGCTCGCAAGTTCCACTTTGACACGAGACCCGGCCAAGTCAGAATAAATATTAACTAACGACTAGAGCCATAAAATCATTTTTATTCAAAAACATTTACACATCGACATACATTGACATCATTTTTCAACAATCATTTTGTGAATTTGATATCTACATATAAAACATTCAAAATCCATAACTTTTATATTATTTTCAAACAGATGCTTAGATATCATATTATTTCAAAGGCAGTAAAAAAATACATGCACGATTTACTTATAACAATGGGAGAGTAACCACTCCCATTAATGATTCTTCCACCTAACTTGATCTTTCTCCCAGATTCTCATAACCTAATACCATAAATATTTAAATCATGTCTTCTACTATTCAATAAATTAATATAAATATTTTAAATGCGATATTTATAAAATTAGTGTCTAAAATTCCTTAGTTTTATCCCTATCACTAACTTTAACTAATTAAATCATTTATTTAATTTTCAACAACGAATTTCTATTACTAACTTATTTTAATTTATGTTTTTGACTACCCTAAATTTATATATTTTTGTCTAAGTAAACAAATACGGTTTTTATTTAAATATTGCAGTAGCACTGTTTATACCGGATTTATTGTACAAAAATAGTTACTGTACATATTAAAACTACTATGTAAATAGTATTGTTCTAATCGAAGTACTGTAGTAATCTTCAAAAATACTATAGCAACCTTTAATATCACTGTTTATCCGAGAGAAAAACACACTAATTTCTTCCCACAAACACTTTAATCAATGCTAAATCAATCCAATATTATATTTTCTACTTCAATTCAACTCAATTTAACATTTTCTATTTAGAATTTAATATAATTTATATAAATAAATAGTAACAAAATTCTCAATTAATAATAGAAATCCAAAATTCAAGTTTTTATCAGATTATAAAGTTTACCGGTAACTGAAATTTGAAAGAGAAATGCTCGAATTCGGAGTAATTTGGCCAGAATTTGAGAAGGAAATGAGAGAATTAGGTTATATTTCTTTAAAATGAAATAGCCAAATGGCTACTGGAATGGGAAGAAGATGGGCAAAATGAGGTATATGGTAGGATGCAAAATAACAATTAAGCTCTCTATTCTTTTAATATTATAAATATAATTAAAACTTTTAAAAACTTTCATTTTAGCCCTTTTAAAAAATTCTAAAATAACTTTTAATGTTTCAGAATATTTACAATTAAGTCTAAAATTAATCAAAATACTATTTTCTTAATCTAAAATTTACTATAACTCAACTTTATAACATTAATTTTAAACCTAAATAAATAATACTATTTTGAGTCTAAAATTCAATTATTTACCTAAAAATTACAAGTTACATGAAATTTTAATTAATCAAATAATATCAAATTATTCGATTAAATTTTCTATATACTGCAGATGCTACAGTTACAAATTTCTAAAATTGTAGATGTTACAATCCCACTGCTTGATCTTGATTTCTTTTAAAAGAGATAAGTTTGAATTGGGAAAATATTTATTTATTGTAAAATTCCATGATAGAATCCAAGGTATACTAAAATCTATATAGAAATAAATTTGTTGGATAAATGGTTAATTTAGTACTCAAACATACTTTTTGTAATAAGGAAAAGATAATTGATAAATTTCTTTTGGATAAAACTCAATATTGATTGGAGTAAGTTCGAAATAATACCACCACTTAAAAAACCATGATGGCAAATTTTTCAAGCATTGAGTATCAAAAGAAATAAACCACGAATGATCAAAATTTCATAAATAAAACATATTAAACCATGTTTTTTTATAACCAATGAAATTATATCCTCTTAGAGTAAAAGGGACTGAAAAAGTTATTGTTGTCCATAAGGTTGTCCATAAGGACATAACTCCAAAATCTCTAGCATTTTTAATTTTTTTATTTTACATACTAAATAAGCAATCTTGTTAGGGTTTTTTGGATTTTTATTAACAGTAATTTCGATAGAATTTGGATCAATAAGAACAAGCTTATAAAAGGTCATATTTTTAATTGGATTGTCAGTAGTATATTGACATTGAGGAAGAAATATTTTTTGAGTAAATTGTTTAAATTCATTAAGATTAACTGGTTTGGAATATAGAGTTACTTAAATATGAATTCTTTAGGGTTTTGGTATGTAGGTAGATTTTTTAGTAGATGAAAAAGATATCTGAGTAGATGACTCAGTTTTTTCTAGGTAAATGACCCAGTTTGAGTGACTCAGTTTTTACTACTTGGCTAAAGGATACATGGGGTATTCTGCTAAGGTTATATATGAGTTAGACACTGGTATATGACCGTATCCTATTATTTTGATCAAATTTGGAGTAAAAGCTTGAATATTCATTGTATAATCTGTGGTCTTCATAATTTGCTTATTCGCCATAATTCTGTGGAATTTATTGAATAGAAACTGTTTGATATATTTCACTCAACTCACTTTTGCTTTGAAAAACTTCTCTTGTAAGAAAATCAGGACTCGAATTATTTTTCTCCTATATATAATCAATTTTGAAGTCAAAATAGACAAAATAGCTTGTCATCTAGCATATTTGTTTGGATACTAAATTTTTAATATTTTTTTGAAGAATTTCTTTCTCAAATTTGCAATCTGTTTTTAATAAAAATGTTTTATTGAATAAATCATCTTGAAATTTCATGATACATAAAATAATTGATAATATATTTTTTTAATAGTTGAATAATTTTTTTGAGTACCGAGCTATATGTCTGAATCATATATAACTATAAATTCATTCTTAGAATTTTCTAACCTCTGTTTGAGTATTCCCACATAACCTATATATGAGACATCTGTTTCTACTATCATAAATGCACTAGAATTTGGAATAACTATACAAGGAATGACTTTAACTTTTTGTTTTAATAGCTTGGCTATTTGGGTATATTCTTCTTCCATGTTGGAAGATTCTTTTGTAGCATTTTGAATAAGGCTTCACAAATTTATTTAAGGTTTGGAAAGAATTCTACTACATAATTAAGTAATCTTAAAAACTTTTGTAACTGGGTTTTTTTCTCTAATTTCATCTGGAAATTTATAAGCAAATTCTATAAATCTATCTATTAGTTTAATAGTACGTTGATAAATCTCAGACTTAGAAATATGATTTTGGGTTGAAATACTTTCATTTTAGAGACTGATATTAGTAACTCATTTTTTCTAGCTATATGAAGAAAGGTTTGTAGTTGTTTAAAGTGTTGGTCTATAGATTTAGAGAATATTAAGATGTCATCTATGTAAACTATAGTAAATTTCAAATAAAGATTTAATATATTATTCATAATGTTTTGAAATTCTTATGGGACATTTTTAAGACCAAATGATATTACATTCAATTCATAATGACCAAATGGTACTATATCCATTATAGTATGTTATTAAAAGGCCTATAATTGATTACTAATCTAGGCACTCCTCTTTTTATCTTAGAACGTTTATTTATATAAAAGGCCGAACAATTCTATGGTGACTTGAATTTTCAGATAAGATTTTTATCGAGTAAGTCTTTAATTTTCTTTTTACAATATTCTAATAAATCATGATTCATATAAATAGGTCTAACTTTGGTAGGTATATATCTTTCACTAAAATATTTTTCATATAGTAATTGGATTACGTGTATTTTTCTATCTCAAAATGCACTAGGTAAGTCCGATTTTTGAAAAAACTGTTGGATATCTTCAATTCTTTTTTTAATAATAAGATTCTCTAGTTCTTTTTGTAAAAGTTTGATATAACTTTATTTGTTTTTTATTAAATTTATATGTTGAGGAATAGTATTTTGTTGGAGTAATGATATTTTTCTATTATTGATAAGTGATAAAAATTTAAAAGTGATTTATCTTTTTAACACGTTGGTATGAATTTCTATTTCATCTACTCTAAAAGGATATATTTGAGTAAAAAGGGTGTACTTAAAATAATATTTTGACTTAGATTTTTAACTAATATGAACCTATTTTTTAAAAAATAATTTTGATTACATATTTAGACCTTGGATAATTTATATTTGACATTTAAACTAAAACCATTTGCACTACTTAATTTTTCGTAAGTTTTTTCATAATATTGATAGGAATTAAACATTCTTTAATACAGCTTTTGTTTCCTCTTGAATCAACTAATGCTACCGTATCTAAATGAAAACTATTTTCTATATGAAAAGGCATTTTAATATGCCAATTTTGAAAATTAATTTTTTCTATAATTTGAATATAATTTTTTATCGTATCTTTTTTACTTTCTTCTTAACTAATGATTTCATTTTCTCAAATAATTGTTTTCTCTTTTACACTTGAATTTTCTAATATATTTAATCTAACATTCATTTGTAATTGTTGCATTTGTTGTCATTTTACTTTCTAATTAAGTTCTCTAATTTGACTTTTAAGAATTTTATTTTTTTTTTGTAATTCTCTTGTTGTTACTTGCTTAAAAAGATTTTGAGCATGATCCTTTTCAAATATTTTATTTAAATTAAAAGGTTCTGAATTACTAGTATGTTGTTCTTGTATAATTATAACATTTAATCTTAATAAATATTCTCTTTTAATATCAGGGTCTTCTATTTTTTCTATAATATCTAATAAAAAATATTTTTTAAATTTATTTTTAGTAATCACGTTAATTGTTTTACAAGCACAAATCTTATATATGCAACTACTATCTGAATCACTATTTGATGAATGATTATCACTACATTATTAGATTTCTTGAATAAAATCTACTGAGTTAGAACTAACACCAAATTCTTCATTAATTAATAATTGAGTAAACTTGTTTTTAAGATCTTCTTGATCTTGAAATATTTCATTAATTCTACTTTTCATTCTACAATTATTGGATGTATGACTAGATTTTTTACAAGTTCAACAAACTAAATCCTTCTTGTTATTGTGTTTAAGCCTATATTGAGTATTGAGCTTCTTATATTTTTTCTTGTAATATTGATCATTAAATTAGGTTTTGTATAATATGTAATAAATTAAGGCTTATTTTTTTTTTCTATAAGATTGTGGCCTAATATTCTCATATCCATATTGTTCACAAAATGAGCCTACAGGTTGGTTAAAACTATATTTATCAGTTTTTTTTTTCTTTTTATGTTCTTGACATAATGTTAATATTTCTTTTTGAATAAAAGCAAAGAGTTGTCCTTATGCTATGTCATCCCAAGTAATAGAACTTCCTTCGAAGTATTCTATTAATTTTTTTAGTATTCTTTCTGAGAAAAATTTAAGTAATCTTACATTACAGTCTGTTCTTTAGAATATGTGTGTAATAAAAACATCTTTATACTGTCTAAAATCTCCTAATGTTGGACACCTAAGATTAATTAAAACTATTTTAGAACTTTGTTATTCTTCTTTTGGATTTCCTATGAAATTCATTTCAATCATATATATTAGTACTTCTACTGCATTTTGTCTTTCTTGAATAATGATATTTATATCTTCATCTTCTTTCTTAACTTTTTCTGTATGATTAAGTATTGTATTTTGATTGGTTGTTCCTAAGTTATTATCCCACCAATATTTAAGGGATCTTGTAAATCATACAACTATCAATTTTGTCGATTCATGATCTGTGGTTTTTTGAGCTTTATAAACTAGAGAAGTCATTCCTATTTCGTGGAGAAGATTCATAATTTCATATTCAGATCTACCGTTTAAATTTCATTCATAAATTGCATCTCCTAAATACATTTCACTAACATATTTGGATCTTTATTCGTATTGCATATTAGATGGGATTAATCTAGGATAATAATTTCTAGTAAGAGTATTTCTCCAATTAATAGTTTGTTTAGATTTTCTTTATATTCTTTCTATTTTATTAGGTTCATTATCACTTTCATTACTAGTTTGAATATTTTATTTACTTTGTCTTATAGTGTTAATATTTGAGGGACCAGGTATGGCTACTAGTTTTTGACTAATCTTTTATAATATTTTTGACTTTAGAAATCTTACTAGTTAACTTTTTTTTTGAAGTATATTATAGGGTTTAAATAATGGAGGTGAGATATCCATTGGAAATTGAGTAATTGTATTAATTTTTGTATTTTTTTAGTTTGTCTCTATTTGACTAACTTGTTTAGATATAATATGCAAAATTTAACTTTGATAATTATTTTGTTCATAAATCTTTTTAATATCACATAAATTGGAAGGTTTTGTGTTTGATTTATTTTCTCATACTTTAAACTGTGAAATTATTATATCGCTTTCTAAGATTTTAATTTTAATCTATTCTAATGGTGGATGTAACGACTGAATAGTTTCATGTTTGGTGATATCTCATTTCCTAAGTTGAGAAGTTTGTACGTTAATATTGGAATTCTTAAAAAGATTTTTTTTATATTATTTCTAGATGCATAAGTATCAAACCAAATAAAGAAAGGTGTTGTAATTTTTAATTTTTTATCTATCCATTTCTCCATATCATTATGTTCTAATTTCTTCAGTTTTTTATTTTGTAAAACTTAAAAAGTACCAATTTCTTTTTTCCTTATTTTCTTCTAGCATAAAATCTCTTTTTAAAAATGTTTTAATTATTTGAAAATTATCATCCTGTATAACATTAATAGTTTAAAAGTATGATAAAGTGGATGAATTAAGAGATTAATCAACTATTGGTTCAACTATTGGTGGGATATAATTTACTCTACTATTTATTTTTACTTCTTCTAATTTAATAGAAGGTTCCCTAGAATATTTTGAACTATTAGAATAAGAGAATGATGATCTAACTGATTGTATATCAAAATCACTTGTTGACGTATTTTTTTCTCTAAATGAATTAAATCTTAATAAAATTTTACCATACGAAGTTTCAAATATTTGTGAAATTTTTTTTGCACTAAATTTCTAAGACGCCAAGGGTTTTCTACTTTCCAAAATTATGGAAGTGTAATTTTATTCCATTAGAGTAATTTTGAAGTGTAAGTCAATGTAAAAGTGTTATCATTTTCTGTTTCTATAGTTAGTATAGTAGTTTCTCATTTATGATCTTGTAATAAATACTTAGAATTAAATTCTAAGGTTTTATGTTTAAAATAAACTTTATAAAATAATAAATATTCATGTCGATATTGTTAAAATTTAACTTTTGGTAAATGAATATTTAAAACTAAGGTATATAAATAGTTGGATCATGCAAACTAATTTAAAAATTAGGGGCACAATTAAAATAAATTGCATCATTGCATAAATTTGATTGAACTACTTTTAAAAGTGAATATTTAAATTTGAGCAATGTTTTATCTCTAAATAACATTAATACTAGAAAATCTAAGCCTATCTTATATAATAATTTTATGACTATTTGAATAAGTCCAAAGTGTATATAATTAAAATATTTTTCTTTATAGCTAACTTCTTCAAACTCATTTTTTAAAGATAAAATTTCGTCGTGTTCTGTAATTGATAAGCAGTCTTTAATTGATAAGCAATTTTAAAATCAAAAGTACCTATTTTATAAATATTATTGGGTAGAATATGAAGTAACCTATTTTCAAAATTTGTTTGACTAAAATTATTTATTTTTGAAATTATTTCCATCCTATTGTCATAGATGACTCTTTAGTTTTAGAACCATTTTTTTTTTCATTGAAGTTGTCATATTTAAGTCCATTACTATTCATGAATCTTCAATTACAAAATTCTCAAGTCAAGGTAGCTACTAGAACACTTAAAATTTACCAACAATCTTACGACCTCTTCTCAGAACTTACTGTCTAAAACACTTGACTTTTTAATTTATGAATAGCTCTCACTACTATTCACTCAACCTTTAAACGATGTACTCTAAAAGTATATGAACAATAAATTTCTAATGTATATTACCAATAAATCTAAACTTACTTTGCTCTGATATTCAAATAAAATAATATTTATAGTTTATAGATTTATTTTCTAATATTGAAATAATATATTTTAAAAAATTAAATAATATGCATTATATAATATAAAAGAATGTTAATATATATATATATTTTTTAGAATTTCAAATACAATATAAGATATACACATCAAAGTATTATAATTTATGTACATTTGTTATAGAGTGACAACGAAAAAAATTAATGAATTAAATGATAAGTTTTTAATTAACCAATGATAAAAGAGGACAAAGAATATATATATATATATATATATATATATATAAAGTTGGATAACAAGGTGAGTAAGGAAAGAGAGAAAAAAAAAAAGATATTAATGACATAATTAGTAGTTACAAAGAATTTTCAGAATTTATTTTATTTGATCTTTATCCTATAGACTGTTATTTTAAAGGTTGAAAATTAAAGTAAAAATTTGTATAATTTTAAAGGAATGATTATGTGCCTTCAAATTAGACAATTTTTTATACTTATTTTTAGTCTCCTCCACAAGGCCATTGTGGATCTAGATTTACAATCTATAAGTCTCTTGCTTTAGTTCTTTTTTTTTTTTTTTTTAATCTTTTTTATACCAACTCTGCCTTATTTTCTCTATAACTTTTCTATTTCCTTACTTAATAATCAACTAATTTATTTTCTTTTTCCTTATTTTTATCTTCAAGTTTTCAAATTTCTCTTCCATCATATCTCCTCGTTGTTTTCATTTGATTTCCTTTATTCATGATAATTTTTGTTTTTTTTTATTTCACAATATTTTTCTTGTTACTAAAAAACTTTTATCATTAATATATTTGCTGGGAACAGAAAGACAAAAAAACCAATAAACAGAAAAAGAATAAAAAAAAAGCCAAGTTTATTGAATTACAAGATAAACCAATGTTTTATAACAGGTGAAGTAATATCTATAATTTATTGATTCATATTCTAATATTGGAATAATGTCTTTTTTATAAAATTAAATATTATACATAATATAATATTAAAGAACGTCAAAATATATTTAATTTAAAAATTTTAAGTACAATATAATATATACATATCAAGATATTATAATATATGTAAATCTAATAATAAGAATAAAAAATATAATTAATTAAATGATAAATTTCTAATTTACTAAGGGAAGAGAAAAGAGGGGACATGAAATATATACATACAAAATAAAAGACATTAATAACCTTAATTAATAATTACAAAAAAAAATTATATTTATTTTATTGAATTCTCTCCTTTGTAATTTGTTAATCCAAAATTAAAAATTTATATAAAAAATTTATTTATTTTTATAATCCTATTAATACTATCCGACATGTGTGTCCATATATATATATATAAATATAGAATTAGGACCACTAGTCCCAATTTTTTTTACACAATTCTAATATTATTTATGTCCTATTAAATTAATTGCAATTGAATGATTAAGATTTATGGAAATGAGTTGGAAGTTTGCTTCTTGCTAATTAGAACTAGTCAAACATTAAAGTTTAACACAAAAAAGAAAACAAAATAAAAACTATTGCTTGAGGCCTTCATATTCCAACTAGAACTGTTTATTATGTTCATAGAGCCCAACTCAAAATCAGATTGCGACATGAATATTATTCAGATCACCGTTCTCGTACAACAATCATCAGGCTTTCATGCATCACTACCCTGCATCCCAATACTTGCAAGTAACAAGTATTAATAATAGATAAACAAATGTCCTGTACTAAAATGCAAATGGTATAACATGTCATACACTAAAGTAGGTAAACTACGATAACAATAATAACATCAGTGCAGATGGATAATAAACAAACTTTCCTAATCATCAATACCAGTTGCCAGGCCAATGAGTTACAGTAGCATTTAGTTAAGAAAGTATCTTTAGTTCTAATCTCAAAAGAACAACTGTCTGCCAAGAGATGAGTTGCCTCAGATTAGGTTCTGTTCATGGCATATGCTCATAGTATATTTAACACCATCATAGGCAACAACAAATTGAGTGTGTTACATATTGTAATTGACAAGTCTGGCTCTGGCAACCAACAACACACTCAACCTCAAGCATATTCATTTATCATCAACAATAACATTAGGAAAGAAAGCAAGATTGATTTTCTAAGGGGAACTACTATCAAACTTTTAATAGGTCACAATTCCTGCTTGATTCTCAAGCTGCGGCAGAACAAGCAATCCCCTATTCACTATGTTTGGAAAAAAAATGCTTGCTGCAAAACCACAGAAAAGTTTTCTCAATCTGCCTCAGTGGTAGTGACAATAAGAATACAGTATCATCATAATTATATTTGATAATACCTGAATTTAAGATGCATCATTGGCAGATAAAGAAGCTTAAATACACAACATTAAAACCATTTATAAAACCTTTTCAAGAAATATATGCATCAATCCATTACATGCTTTGGCACAATTGCAATGGTTATATCAAATAGTATCATACAAATCTTTTTTTTTTTTTTTTTGTAAAAAACATATACACACACACAGTATAATATTCAATATAAACACTTGTGCATCAGAGAGATTCCCATCGACAAATCATCATACTCCAATCGAGTGCTGATGTCCCTGTCTATTTTATCGTCACTTGCAAAATGAGGCAAGCCAAAGAACAATACAGTTACAAAACATTTTTTAGCAGCCCAAGTTCAACTGAATATTAGTCAAAAAGCAGAGACAAAATTTAAAGGCTTGAAATGAATACAAAATAGTGCAGGCAACTGAAGTGGCTTCAGTCTAAGCTTTTTAATGACAGTCAATCATAGTATATATAAAAGGCATCAAAATCACCCAAAAATGTTTAAAACCAATCATATAATGGTTCATAAGTAGTTTATTAATAACAAAAAAGTAATCATTCTACTGCACCAATTACTTGGTTGATATGTTTCAAAGATATATAGACTACCTACAAATGTACAAAGTACCAAATCGACAAGGCAATAAACTTTTGAATTTAAGCAACTCAACAAATTACAGCTCAACATAAATTAGTAGAATCAAAACAAAATTATGTATGCATCAGAGAGATTCCCATTTAGACTAAGTCATCATTCTCCCAAGGGAGTAACTGATGTCCCTGTCTATTTTATCATCACTTGCATACTTTACTTTACAACACATGTTCCCACAAGCCAAAATATATGTCCTTCTCAAGCATATTAAGAAATTTAAAACTTGCTGTCAAATAATATGTTTCTTATAACAAAACTTAAGACTTTACTCCTACATCTTATTGCTGGAAAAATCATGAAACACATCAAAAGAGGACTATTGAAAATTACAAACTGTATAAAACCAAATGTGCGAAGTTGAAATACTAGCTCAGATCTACGACAGCAAGAGATAAGATATATATATATATATATATATATAAAATAAGAGCACAGCCTTAACGCCCCAGATTAGTTTCGTTTCATAGATATTACTCTCAAAGTATATTTAGGCACAGTCACATCATGAGGAAATAAAAAGATAATTTAAACACATAGGTAACACCAAACTCAACCATGAATCAAACGGAAAAAAATTAGAACTTTACCACAAGAACTAGTGCATTTGATGATGTACATTGATCAAAAACTTGGCATAGCAGAAAGAAATGTTGAAGAAGAGTTTTTCTTTTACAGATTGAGAGACGCAACAGTATGGACTTCGCGCGTGTGTGTGTGTGTGTGTGTATATATATATATATACATATTATATAGTGAGAGAACAACCATTTAGGGCACAAAATAAAAGAAACCAGCCGGAGCTGATGATTCGCTCTCTAATGGGCCTAATTCGGTTCGTTTCAAGCCTATGTCGTTACTGGGGCTTTTGTTTTTGATTAAATACCGCTGAGGTTTGACGGAAATATAAATTGATCCAGATATTTTCAACTTGCGGCAAATACCTCAAAATTTATGAAGCAACGGCAAGGCCAATTTGTTTATTTTTATTTTTTTAATCTAAAACTCTGAATAAATAAATAGAAATGATTATTAATGATAGGTTAGTTTTTTTTATATAAAAAATATTTAAAAAGTAGTGATTTGATAACATAAATTCTACATATTAAAAAATAAATAAAAAGTTCGAAATTATTTTTAAGATTATAATTAATATAAATGAACCTACATAATCACGTATATAAGAGGGGAACTCACATTAAAGGAACTCAATGACAGCAATCACAAGATCTATTAAGGTTGTCAAGTGGGTCGATTACAAAATTTAAGGCCAAACGTTTTTAAAAAGCATTAAATGAGCTTATTCAACAAGTTAGTAAAATGGCAAACACATGGGCGCCCACACATAAGTCCAAATCAGATTTAAGGGAATCTAATCATTATAATTAAGGCTCAAAAAGTTTCATTTTCTAATTCAAATTTGATCTAGTTGTTTTATTTTTTGAGTCAAATTCTGATTTAATTGTTTCATTTTCTGAGTCAAATTTCTTATTTAGTTGTTTCTTTTTGTGAATCAAAATTTTCATTTAATTGTTTTATTTTTTGAGTAGGATTTTTTATTTAGCTTTTTTTTCCTTTTCTAATTCAAAGAAGAAATGCTACATATCAAAATATTATTAACTCTCTATAGTTTATGTTAAATTTTGAAACTCTATATAAATGAATAAGTATTGTACGTTTTTAATAGTTAAGAGTAATATTAAAAGCTTATTTTGTGTTATTCTTTCATTCTTTAAAGGACTCTTGAACTTATCAAGTTTATTTTTATGGCGTTCAAAAACAATTAGACTTATCACCTATTTTCTTGAGTGGTTGTTGTGATTCTTAGTATGGCGTCTTCAACTATTATAGTTCTCGATTCTTATCTTATTAGGTAATAGGTCAAGACTCAACAAACTTGCATCTTGAAGATCTTAGGGTTCAGTATTACTTTTGGTAGTAGGTTTCGTCATGTTGTTAGCGAGGTTCATATTAGTTGGTATTAGAGCTTAAGTTCCAAGGTAAGTTTGGATTATCTTTTAATTGTCTTATTGATACTTGTTCCTTGAATTAAAATTTTAATAACACAAAAAAAAAAATTTCTTGGCTAGCCGAATTTTAAATTAAGATTCTAGGGTTTTTTTGTTCCTAATTTAATCCAATAAGGAATTCTTTATTTTTGGTTTGGGGTTGAATTCTTTTTGGGTTTATTAGGTTGGCCGAATTCTCCTTTGACTAGTCTGATTCGAATTTTTGTGTTTTTCTTGCATTATTTTGTCTTAATTTATACTCCTTATTTCTAGTTCTACAAAAGAAAAAACGTGAATAGAAAGAAGAGAAAGAAAATAAAGAAAAGAAAGAAAAAAAGAAAAGAAAGGAAGAAAAGAAATTCAGAATTGTTGTTGTTCACCATTCCTATAATTTATTGTATTGTTGATCTAACATTTCTTAAGAAGAGAAAGAAAAGAAAAGAAGAAAAGAAATTCAAAATTGTTGTTGTTTACCATTCCTGTAATTTCTTGTGGTGTTGATCTAGCATTCTTTACTCTTGAACCATCATTGTCACTTTAATTACTTGTATCAGTTTCTTGAGAGTTGTTTATTGAATCTTGTGGTTTGTTTTGGTTGCTCATCATCTTTAATTATCAATTAAATCTCGATTATGCTTGATTCTAATTAAGAGTGAAAAGAAGACAACTTGTGATGACCAAAATTTTGTGTAACAGTTATAATAAAATTTTGGTGATTGGGATAAAAGTTTTTCGAATATAATAAATAAATAATTCGAAAGTGAATCAATAATTTTAGGTTATTGCATTCTAAATTGGGCTTAGAATAATAAAATACAAAACAAGCCCAAAATAATCAATAATACAAGCCCATGAATGTAATGTAAGTTTAATGTTAAAAAATTAAGCTCAAAAATGATAAAGTAAATTACCCTATGTTGTAAGCAAGCCTAAGCCCAAATAAAAAGAACTTGACCCTCCCATACCCAAAATGCATAAATAACCCACTTGTTTTCTTTTATTTTGGCTTTTATTTCTTGTCTTTAGTGCATTTGACTTAACAAAAATTTGAGAAAGAAAGACCAAAAACCGTGAAGAGTAAAATTGAAGGAGGAAATGAGTATTTAGCTAAAAATAGAAAAATGAGAAGAAACCCATAAGATTTGGCTGAGTGAAATAGGGAAAATCAAAGGGGAATTATGAGAAGGAGGAGAAGATATGAAGAGACAATAGAGAAGAGAAGTGGATTTTGGCATAAAATGGGGAAGAGAAATCGAAAGGAATGAGGGCAAACCAAGTAAGTGTTTCATTTTCTCTACATTGATTCACTTTGATTTTTAACCCATTTACTTAACAAAACAAAAAAAAAATTGAGAGACAAAAATGAAAAGAGAAAGGGAAGTTAAGGGTGAGAGGCAAAGAGAAGAGAATAGATTTTGGCAAGAGAGGGAGAGTAACCCGTAAATGGGAGGAAGGATAGGAAATGAATTGTTTTCGATTATTTGAATTTTGGTTGAATTGTTGTTTATGTGATGATTTTAGTGTTTGATTTAAAATGTTTAATTGTTGAGAACTTGCTATGAAAAAAAGAAAGAGAGTGTAAAGAATGAAAGCGGAATGCGCTACGTGTTCGACAAAATGCTTGAGTGAGCTATGGACATGTGAACGGGGAAAATGGAAAGGAAGGAAATAGGCTTCCAAATGAGGTAAGAAAATTACTCAAATTCATTTTTAATTTACGAGAAAATGAAAAATATGATTTTAATATGTATTGAGAATTTGTGTAGTTGACTATAGTAGAGCAATGAAGGTTGCGTATAAATAGCATGTGTCGGGTAGAGATGTATTGTGAAATTGAGGTGTGGATTTACTAAAGTTATTGGCAGGGTTGAAATATAAAAATATGTGGCAGTGTTTAGCTGTGCTTTATTTATGAAAATGGTGGTAGAACGTATTGATAACATAAAGCATGTGAGGAAGTGGTATATGTTGTGTCACCGAAAAATCAGAACACGAACATACGACATCGATGTATCATAGTTATGTGTTCATATGATGAGTGCTTTGAGTTGGTAAATATGTTAAATAGGAGTATTATAAGACATAAATGGGGTAGCGCATGTGAGCGGCGTGCCAAACGAGTGAAAGTGCGAACGAAATGCATAAGAATTGGTCGTAGAGGTTTGGTAAAATGGGGATTATGGGAGTTCTAGACCTCAAAATGATAAATTGTAAAATGTTACAAAAATTAGACATATAGGGGCATGACATAGTCAAAAATTAGGTCAAGACATTGAGCAAGGTAGTACAGTTTTTTGTTAGAACAGAGCTACCCTGTCGACAGTTCACAACTAACTATACTGAGCAGTATGGTGAAAAACGGTTATAACTTGAGCATTTGGATTCAGAATATAAATTCGCAAGAAGTGATAGAAACTAGACGTATAATAAAGTGTACCATCAAAAATTTAGGTTGAGATATATTGCCTATTTATCACAGTATGAGTTTAAATTCACTCACTGTGCAGAAATGTCATTTTGGAGTGCATAACTTGAGTAATCGGATCCGAAATCCGAATTTGTGAAGTGTGGTAGAGTATATATCATCTATTTATTTATTTATCTAAAGATAATCATGAAACCTAACATAAGTCATGTCTTATAGATTACCGATCCGAGTACTGGTGATGTGTTTAAGTACAACTTGGTTGAGTTCCAACAAGTGAGTGGATTATCCTTATTTTACAATAGTTACAAACTTACTTTCCTTAGTTTTAAGGGACCACTTTAAATTTGATATGAATATTGAGGTTGTTGAGTTGAGTATAAATCTCGGTGAAAATTGAACAAGTTGCGATTTTCGGTGGATCGGGTTTGGGTAAAAATGATTGGGAGTGCTTATTGATTATAAAGTTTGGATCATAGATAAGTAAAATTTAAGCCTCGACATGATGATTATGATTAAGGGTAAATTACTGTGATTTATGAATTTCTTTTGAATTTAGGATCATAGATAAGGATTATGGAAACATTTATTTCTTTTAGTGTTGTGAATATTTTGAGATACATTAAGCCTAAGAATTGTATATTTGGGCTATGATATCTGAAATTGGATATTAAGAATGGTGTGATGATATTACATAATGTTTTATTATATTAGATTAAAAGGTGAATATAAAGCCATTACTAGCTTGATGTTGAATGTATAGGATAAAGACAGAAGTATGTTCCTTACTGGATTCGGACGTAAGTTTAGTAAATTCGATAATTGTTATAGTTATTAAAAATTATTTTTCGAAAATGACGAAAAGGCTAGGATATTGTGAACCTATGAGTTGGGATTTGATTTTTGTAATAAATACTCTATAAACTTATGAATATTAAGAATAATAAGAATCCTGTCGAGGATTGTCGATCTTGTGTTGGATTAAGGTGAATTTACGGATTGTGTCTTAAGTGAGAACATGCGAGAAAGAAATATTGAGATTGCTGGTTATTTGAATAGATTTATTATTACTTGTTTTCATGCTTTTAAAATATTTTATAAAACTTACTATTTTATGAAATAAGGAATAGACTTATCATTGTTATTGTTTAAAGTAAATGCAAATGGCCTGTGAGATTGAAAATTATATGTGAATGACCATGAGGCCAAGTTTGATATTGAAAATGCATGTTTTATATTAATGTTAAAAATGAAAGAATTATAAATGTTTATGTACATGGATTTGATTGTGACTTTGTATTGGTGATATGGCCGGGAGAGTCAGGATTGTATGTGATTATAGCTATAGGGTAGTAGCCTAGGGATGAATTTATGAGAGGCCATCTAGATAAGTGCGTCGCAGGTGGGGTAATTATATAGGTGGATGATGTTATGGTTGCCCACCTACAAGATTATCAAGGATAGTAATGAGTGTCATCACATGACTACTCGAGGCCAATGTTAATGGTGAGCTAGTTTAAAAATTTAAATGCATTCTTCATATGAAAATAATTGATTTTTATTTATTAAGCATTGTTTTCTGTGCATAAAATTCATTGACGTTCTCGGGGTTACCACGGCCAAGGTAACCACTGAGAAAGTGAGCTAAGCAATGGTTTTGTTAAAATAAATTGTTTTAAAAGCATATATGAATGTTTTCTTAAAAATATATTTTTATCCACTTATGGAGTATATTCCCATATACTCATCCCCCCCCACTTTTTAGTTTCAAGAGAATGAGTGTAGGAAAGTACGTTGTCAAGTATTGGTGATCGATTAAGGGTGTAACGCTCTTATGTATCAGTTACATCCTTGACTCACCCGCTCGGTTTAATAGTCTACTGAGTTTATTTTAGGAACTATTGTATGTACATATTTATGGATGTAAACCAATGAAATTGGATATGTACTGTATATATTTTAAATTGAGTATACTTTTATTTGTAAAATGATTTGTAAATGTCTCGGAGAGAAAAGATTTAATGAATACTTATATAGGGGATAAGTACCAAAGCACCCTTACAGGTTCGAGAGACATGTTCAGGGATTTGGAATATATTTTTAAGGTTTGTGCATATGTATCTCATGGACAGGGGTATGAACAACTAGTGGAAAAAGGCAAGAGTGGTGAGAACATAAGAGGGTAAAAGTCGTTGAGTGCCAAACACGAGAGTGGGCGAATCTTTCTTGAGTGAAACACGTGAAGGAGTGCTTGTGAGGTATTTAACCCTGTTTTTACAGATTCTAAATATGTCACACAATCAACAATCAAGAAGAAAACTCAATCAAAAAGGTACAATAATCAATCACTCTGAACTTACAATTATAGGCATTGTTGGAGGAGATAAGGCAGATGATGAGGTTTGAATTAGAGCAAATTCATGAGAGGATGGATACATTGGAAGAACAAGCAACTAGAGGGTAACATGAAAATGCTTTCATTAGACAACCACCTAGGCAAGTGCAACCAGGGGCACAATGAGGTGAAGTTGAAGATGAAGAGGAGTTGGATGAACCACTAATGAACTAGGGTAGGTTTGGGAGTAATTATAGGAATAGAGAAGGTAGGATGGGTACACTTAGGCAAGATAATGATTTGGGAAGCATTAAGGTAAAAATTCCACCCTTTTAAGGTAGAAACAATCCTGATGTTTATCTAAAGTGGGAAAAAAGAATGAAGATGGTTTTTGATTATCACAATTACTCTGATATCAAAAAAATAAATTTTGTTGCAATTGAATTCACCAATTATGCTATTGTTTGATGGGATCAATTATTGAAGGACATGAGCATAAATTAAGAACGTCTTGTTAAGAAGTAGGACTAGATGAAGAAAATCATGAGAATACATTTCATCCCAAGCTACTACCATCGAGAGTTATTTAACAAATTCTAGTGTCTAAGTCAAGGATCTAAAAGCGTAGATGAATACTACAAAGAGATGAAAGTTGCTATAATCCGAGCAAATGTAGAGGATGACAGAGAAGCCACTATGGCTAGGTTTTTGAACGATTTAAACTGTGAGATAGCAGATGTGGTAGAGATGCAACATTATATGGAGTTAACGAATATGATGCACCAAACCATCAAAGTTGAGCAACAATTGAGGTGGAGGAACATGGCTAGGAGGGGAACAAACATGACTACTAAAAACTCTTAAAGACCAGCCCTTAAATGGAACGAGTTTCCATCAACTAGGCCTAAGTTCGAACCCTCTAAAGATGCCAAACAATTTGTGATGTCAAAACAAGGTAACACTGAATCACTACTTTTAGAAATTATGATGTTAAGTGTTTCAAATGTTAAGGCATGGGTTATATTGCTAGCCAATGCCCAAATAAAAGGGTGATGATGATCAATTCTTAGGGGGAGGTTGAGTAAGAAGATGAGCAAGAAGATGAAGTAGATGATATGCAACCTCTTAAAGTCACTTATAAAGGGCAATGTGTTGTGGAAAGAGAATTATTAGTGGCAAGACAAGCTCTTAGCACACAAGTTAAAGAACAAGAAGATAATTAGTGGAAAAACTTGTTTCACATTCGATGTTTTGTGAATAACAAAGTTTTCTGCATTATAATTGATGATGGAAGCTGCACCAACGTGACCAGCATCGAATTAGTGGAGAAATTGGCGTTACCTACTGTGAAGCATCCACGATCATACCAGTTTCAATGGCTAAACAATTATGGAGAAGTTAAGGTAATAAAACAGGTGTTGGTGACGTTTTTCATTGGCAAGTATGGGGATGAGGTGCTTTACGATATGGTACCTATACATGCATGTCACATCTTGTTGGGAATACTGTAGCAGTATGATCAATGAGTCACACATGACAATTTCACCAATAGTTACTCTTTTATCATTAAAAAGCAATCTATATCACTTATGTCATTCACTCCAAAACAAGTTCTCAAAGACAAATTAAAGATACAAAAAGCAAGTGAAAAAAGAAAAGAAAAAAGAAAAAGAGAGAGAAGCTGAAGTTGAGAGAAAAGAAAAAGAAAGAGAGGAAAAAAGATATTTAAGGCTTTGGTGAGTGCAAAAGAGGAAAAATACAATTTCATGGCAACAAAACAGTGAGATCAAGAGGCTTTACTTTCATAACAGCCTCTTATAGTACTCATGTATGAGGAGGCTTTTTTGTGTACTAACGATCTTGTCAGATCTTTACCGAGCAGTGTTATTTCTTTTTTTTTTTTTTTGCAAGAATTTGAGGATGTTTTCCCAAGGAGGTGATTCTTGGCTTTACTTCAATTCAAGGAATCAAACATTAAAATGATTTCATTTTCGGTGCAGCAATCCCAAATCGACTAGCCTATAGAAATAATCCTGAGGAGACAAAAGAACTTCAATAGCAAGTCAACTAGTTAATGGAGAAAGAGTATGTTAGAGAAAGCATGAGTCCTTATGTGGTTTTGGTGCTATTAGTGTCTAAGAATAATGGGACATGGAAGATGTCTGTTGATTGCCGAGCCATTAACAATATTACGGTAAAGTATCGACATCTCATCCCTCGATTAGATGATATGCTAGATGAATTGCATGGATCTTGTGTGTTTTTTAAAATCGATCTTAAGAATGGATACCATCAAATTAGGATGAAAGAAGGTGATGAGTGGAAAACTACATTTAAAATAAAATATGGTTTATATAAATGGTTAGGTATGCCTTTTGGATTAACTAATGCCCCTAGTACTTTCATGAGATTTGTAAACCAGGTTTTGCATGCTTTTATTAGAAAATTTGTAGTTGTCTACTTTGACGACATCTTTATTTATAGTGAAAATTTGGTTATTCATGTTGAGCACTTAAGATTTGTTTTAGAGGTTTTAAGAAAATAGATGTTATTTGCTAATATTAAGAAATGTACCTTTTGCTTGGACAAGCTTGTATTTCTTGGTTTTGTTGTAAGTGCTAAAGAGATTGAGTAGACGAAGAAAAGGTAAAGGTAATTCAAGATTGACCAGTTTTTATCGACATTTTGTTCGGGATTTTAGTAGTATAGCTACACCCCTAACTGAAGTCATCAAGAAGAACTTGAAAATATAGGAATATTGTTTATCGCATGTTGAATTTACTTATAATCGTTATGTTCATTCTACAACTAAGTTTTCATCATTTGAGATTGTTTATGGTTTTAATCCATTGAATCCTTTGGATTTAATCTCTTTACCTTTGAGTAAACGTGTTAACTTAGATGGCAAGAAGAAAGCTGATTTTGTTAAATAGATTTATAAGAAAGCGAAGCAGTACATAGAACAACAAACAGAGCAATATGCTAAGCAACCTAATAACGGTCGTAAGAAGGTTATCTTTGAACTAATTGGGTTTGGCCACTTATACGAAGGAGTTGTTTTCCCAAGCAAAAATGTTTTGCTCCTTCTAAGAGGTGATGGGCCATTTCGAGTGGTGGAACTCATGAATGGCAATCCCTATAAGCTAGAATTACCAAGTGAGTATGGTGTTAGTACGAGCTTTAATGCTTCTGACTTATCTTTTTTCGATGTAGGTGATGATTTGTGGATAAATCTTCTTTAAGAAGAGGAGAATGATGCAAATGAACCTACACAACCATACATACAGGAGGGGGAACACACATGTGTGCTTGGAGAGACTCAAGAACGATAGTCACAAGATCTATTAAGATTATCAAGTGGGTCAATCACAAGACTTAAGGCTAAATGTTTTAAAAAAGTATTAAATGGGTTAATTTAACAAGTTGGTGAAATGACAAACATGTGGAGGCTTAGCAAAAGTCCAAAATAGTCTCAAGTGAACTTAATCACTATGATTAAGGCTCTAGAAGTTTATATTTTTGATTCAAATTTCTAATTTAGTTATTTCCTTTTTTGAGTCAAATTTTTTATTTAATTATTTTTTTTTCTAAGTCAAATTTCTAATTTAGTTATTTTTCTTTTTTGATTTAAAGGGGAAATGCCACATATCAAAATAACATTAACCATAGTCTAGGTTAAATTTTGGAACTCTATATAAAGAAACAAGCACTATACATTTTTAGTAGTTAAAAATAATATTATAAGCTTATTTTGTGTTATACTTTCATTCTTGAAAGGACTATTGAATTTATTAAGTTTATTTTTGTGATGTTAAAAAACAACCAGACTTATCACCTGTTGGCCCAGTTGGCATATCGATCTGTTTTTGTTAGATATCGATTTAGTTTGCTCCGTAATTATTTTCTAACTCTCTGTGAAGATCATGTATCGATTTGTTGAAGTCCATGTATCGATCTGGTTGCTTCTGCAATTATTTAGCAGCTCTTTGTGAAGATCATGTATCGATCTGTTGAAGTCCATGTATCGATTTGGTTACCTTTGTATTTATTTTGCAACTCTTTGTGAAGACCATGTATCGATCTGGTTACCTCTGTAATTATTTTGTAACTCTCTGTGAAGGCTAAGTATCGATTTGTTGATCTTTATATATCGTTCTGGTTGTCTCTGTAATTATTTTGTGACTCTCTGTAAAGGCCAAGTATCAATATGTTGATCTCCATGTATCGATCTGGTTATATTGGTAATTTCATCTGAAGCCACTGTCTCAGCAATATCGATATCCTCATTTCTTTGTATCAATCTTCTTTGATGTATCGATCTGTTGTTGAACTTGTATCGATCTGTTTCCTCCCATATCGATCTATTTATCTTTCAGTATCGATCTGTTTACTTTTTAATACACTTAAACAGAGATTTGTTAAGGAATAAACTCAAGCATATTCACTTCAAGATTCTGAGACAAATGTAGAACATATTTAATTTAATAATTATCAAAAACATATTTTATGTTTGGTATCATCAATTTATCTTATGATATCATCAATCTCCTCCTTTTTTGATGATAACAAAATAAAGGTAAAATGGGTGTCTAACTCTCAATGTGAATTGATTTTTCTCCCCTTTAATGTGATGCTTGAACTTATTTTTTAATTTTGAGTTTTCTCTCCCTTTATCCATTAAGATTTGATACAAGCTTAATATATTTATCTATTCTCCCACTTTTCATCAGCAATCAAATAAGGAAAACGAACAATTATACGAATCAATTGTATAAGTAACACAATTATATTAAAGAAGTATAAGGACAAAATACTTGATGATCAAAGGAATTTTCATTTCACAGAGTAAATGCATACAAAGGATAGACATTGTTCAAAGGGTGCCAAAAGGGTCAGGACTGTCACTATCAACATCCAGGTCTACAGGATTGTAGGTAGGCTGAGGAGCGAGAGTAGGAGGTCGCGGATGAGTTGTGAAGGTCGTAGGTCCACGGTAGGTAAAAGCAGGAGCTGGTATAGGTGTTGGTTTGGATGCCTTAGCCAAGCTACGCATAAATCTATAGGTTTCACTGCATAATTCCACTCCAAGTCTTCCAAGCTAAATTATCGCATCGTCGCCCCAAGCTAAGTATTCCTCAATTTTATACATTTGCATAGTGACCATGCTTTCCAAACTGGTGAGTTGTTCTTCGAAGTTTGACATAGTTGTTTCAAATTTTTCTTCCATGTGGGTTATCTGACTTTGCATATTCTCTATGATAAACAAAAGTGCAGATGTAGCTGCAGATTGAGTCAGTGGCTCTGTTTGAGATAAGGAAGCAGGGGAGGAAGGTGTAGGTGGCTCATTTTCTTATACAGCCATATCTTGTGGTTGGTCTTGCGTATTCTGCTGCTCATAATTATGTAGATGCCTGTATCAAGCTTAAATTATCCATCGACCATCAGATGTCAGCTCATAGTGCATGTGGCGTTAGGTTGTTTCTAATAGCAGAACAGTAGTTGGCAGCTCAATAGTATCAGTCTCAGCGTGTATCCAAGATAGACTCTTTCGGATAATTGAGGAGACCACATAGCTATAGTGCAGATGGCTGGCTTTGGACATTGTGGTTTTCACAATCGCATTGAGAATCCACGATATTAAATCAGGTCTCTTCCTTTCCATGATGCACTGCATTCACCACATATCCTCGAATGTCGTCTCCGAATATCATCTAGAACGAGCATTGAGGTTGTAAGAGACAATAAGATAAAGAATTCTCTTATGGATGCCTAGATGGACTAGTTTGTTTTCTACTTTTGTTAAGTTTGGATTTTTAAAGATTACTTTGCACGCTTCAAGAGGTTGAAATGAGCCTATCAGATACGAAATACCCCCTTCTGGTATATGTGTGATGCGGGACATAACACCATCATTAACTTGAAAGGTATGTCCACGAATGTTGCTCGTAAATTCCGTCATCCAAGGTTGGCCTGAATGAGGATCCATGACGTCCATATTTGAATAGAAAATTTTAACCAGGCTATTAAAGCATTTTTCTCTTAAACTTAGGTACTCAATCCATCCAAATTCTTTAAAGGTTTTGAGATAGAAAAATTGGATGGAATGAGAAGATTGAAATCCAATACACGTCCTGGGTCAACTTTTCGGCTCAAAAAGAGGGAAAGGTACTAATTTTCTACTTTACGGTTATGAAAATCAGTATGAGAGGAAGTGGCTTCAGTTGTTCTTTGTCTTTTTCGTTGACCCACTTCGGCATTCTTAGTTCTAGGCATTTTCGAAATAGATTTGAGAATCTGAGAAAGAGGAGAGTTTTCCAGAGTTTGAGTAATAGAGATTTTGAAGCTAAAGAGATATCAATACTTTTGGATTTTGAGTTTGATTTTAAACGTAAATTCGCGTAAAAGTATCGATACATTTGATTAATGTATCGATACGTTTTGACATTTAAGCATAAGTATCGATACTTAGGGTTGAGTGTATCAATATATGAAGATAAATTCAAAATTTGGTCTAGTCTTTAATAAGCATTTAATTTTGACGATTGACGACTTGTCTTTTAAAAATTTCAAAAATTCAAGTGATCATGCATTGTTTGGATGCAATGTATCGATCCGAGAGTAGGTATATCAATACATATTGGAAATCAATTCTAATATTGATATGTCAAGAGAGTGTGTAGATACATGAATGTTAACTCATAAAGGTATCGATATATTTTTAATGGCATATTGATCCGTCATCATCGTATCGATACTCTATAATAGATGTATCGATCCGATGTATTCCAGTAGCTAAATTTTTTAGTTACACACACAGATAGGAAATATTCAACAATGATCAAATAATTTCCATTATTCCTAGTTATGTTCTAATTGTACAAAAATGATCTCTATCAAGTGATTTTGTGAAAATATCAGCTAATTGGAGATTAATGTTTATATATTCTAAGCAACTGTCTCCTTATTAACATGGTCTCTAATGACATGATGATGAAATTCTATGTGCTTAGTTCTAGAGTAATGAACTAGATTTTTTGTTAGATTTATGACACTTGTGTTATCACATAGAATAGGAATTTTACTAAGATTTAGTTCATAATCTTGTAATTAGTATTTAATCCATAAAAGTTGTGCACAACAATTACCTACGGATATATATTCGGCTTTAGTAGTAGAAAGTGCAACGGTGTTTTGCTTCTTGCTAAACCATGACACTAAGGCGTTTTCAAGAAAATAGCAAGTACCACTTGTACTTTTTTTTATTTATTTTACATCCTCCATAGTCGGCATTCTAGTACCATTTTAGACTAAACTCACCATCCTTTGGATAAAATAATCCTAGATTTGATGTCGTTCTTAAATGTCATAAGATTCTTTTTACCGCTACAAGATGTGACTCTTTAGGATTGGATTGAAATCTTACACAAACACACACTTCATAGAGAATGCTGGGTCTAAAGGCGGTCAAATAAAGTAATGATCCTATCATGCCTCTATATAATCTTTGGTCTACACTCTTTCCCTTTTCATCTTTGTCTAATGAAGTAGAAGTGCTCATAGGAGTTAGAATAGATTTTCCTTTTATCATATCAAATTTTCTTAAAAGTTCTTTGATGTACTTTGATTAGGAGACATAGATTCTATCATTTGTTTGTTTAATTTGGAGTCTTAAAAAGAAGTTTAATTCTCCTATCATGCTCATTTCAAATTCACCTTTTATTAAATTTGAAAACTCAATGCATAAGAATTCATTTGTACTTCCAAAAATGATATCACCAACATAGATTTACACTAGTAGAATATCATTATCTTTGGTTTTAATAAAAAGTTTTAGCAAAAATTCACTAAGTCTTTTATACCAAGCTCTAGGTGCTTGTTTTAAACCATAAAATACCTTAGTGAGTTTAAAAACATGATTTGAAAATTTTTAGTTTTCAAAACTGGGAGGTTGCTCTTATAAACTTCTTCATTTATAACATCATTTAAAAAGGCACTTTTCACATCCATTTGATAAAGTTTGAAGTTTTTGTGGCATGGAAATGCTAAGAGTACTCTAATGGCTTTTAATCTTGCTATGAGAGCATATGTCTCATCATAATCTATTCCCTCTTCTTGACTATATCCTTGAGCTATTAATCTAGCTTTATTTCTAGAGATGCTGCCATTTTTATCAAGTTTGTTTCTAAATACCTACTTAGTACCTATTGTTGGATAACTATTTAGTCTAGGTACTAAGGTTCAAACTTCATTTCTTTGAAATTAAATTAGTTCTTCTTATATGGCCATTAACCAATTTTCATCACTTAAGGCTTCTTCAACTAGTTTTGGTTCTATTTGAGAAACAAAGACTAGATTTTGAACTTCATCTAGATTATCATCAATTTCTCTTGTTTTTTTTCCTAATTTTAACTTCTTGTGAGGAATCTCTATTATTAGTTCTTTTTGATGACTAGAATTATATCTCCATACCTTTAAGAGTTCGTTAGTCACTTAATTTTCTTCTATAAATTCATTTGATTTTTCAAGGACTCATTATTCAAGTTTAATTTTTTTAAATTTTCAATTGCTTCTAATTCTCTCTTTTTCTTTAGCAATTAATTTGGCCAAGTCAGGATCATATTCGTCAAAAGTTATGTATATACTTTCTTCCATGACTTGAGTTCTTTTGTTGAATACTTTATAAGCTTTACTTTTGAATAAATAGCCTAGAAATATTCCTAGATCAAATTTTAGCTTAAATTTTCTTAAGTTATCATTGATATTAAGAATGTAACAATTACATCTAAAAACTCTAAAGTATTTGATTTTAGGTTTCCTTTGAAAGATTAATTTATATGGAGTTTTGTTCATAATCTTTCTAATTAGAACTCTATTAGTTATATGACACGCAATGTTAATAGCTTCAGTCTAAAAGTATTCGGGTAGGTTATATTCACTTAGCATTGTTCTACCAATCTTTTGAAGAGTTATATTCTTTCTTTCGACAACTTTATTTTGTTATGGGGTTCTAGGTGCAGAAAAATTGTGTGAATATCCATTCTCATGGAAAAATTTTTCAAATTCTTTGTTTACAAATTCTCTACCTTGATCACTCCTAATTTTTATAATTTTGAAGTTTAATTCGTTTTCAATTTGTCTTGAGAATTTATTAAAGGTTTCAAATGTATCACTTTTATTTACCAAGAAGAAAACCCATGTAAATCTTGAGTAATCATCTACAACTACGTATGTATATAATTTTCCTCCTAATTATGCAATCCTATTTGGTCCGAAGAGATCCATATGAAGAAGTTCTAAAGGTTTAGCTGTGAAAACTAAGTTTTTGGATTTGAAAGAGGTTTTAACTTGTTTTCCTAATTGGCAAGGACCGCATACTTTGTTTTTTGTATATTTTAAATTGGGAATATCTCCCAATAGATCTTGTTTGACAAGTTTTCGTAATAGATCCATACTATAATATCCTAGCCTTCTATGCCACATCTAAGAATCATCGCAATGAGCTTACAAACATATGTCATTCATTTCATTAAATTTTTCTAGTTCTATGACATATACATCATTGTTTCTAAGTGCATAGAATAATTTATTTCATGCTCATCTAATACTTCACAACCATTCATAAGAAATATGATTTTATATCAATGATCACACAATTGACGAATACTAAGCAAATTATATTTAAGGCCTTTAACATATAAGACATTTTTAATTGTGATTGAATTAAAATTAATTGTACTGATATACCTTTCATCTTGCCTCTACTATTATCTCCAAAGATCACTTCTTTCCTTTCTTCTTTCTTTAGATGGAGAAATAGTTTCTTGTTTCCTGTCATGTGCCTTGAGAAACCGCTATCAAAGAACCACTTCTTTTTTGTACTTGTTGCTCTTCATATGCAGTACCTCATCTTCTAGTTTTCCCATGAGGCAGAAATTTGCTCGCTCGATTTCTGATGATGAAGAGCTTTCTTCATTAAAGGAGTCATCCCATGTCACTTTCATTGCCTTCTACTTGTTCTTGTCCTTTTCATCTTTTCTTAACAGATATTCGGGTCATGTATGGCCCGGTTTCTTGCATTCATAGCATATGATTTCTTTCCCTTTTTCCTTTTCCTTTTCAAAGCTTTTCTTGAATCCATCATTTCTTGGATAGTCTCTTCTTTTCCAGTTTCTTCCTTTGGACCCTTTTTTGTTGAAGAATTTTCTGAATTTTCTGGCCATGAGAAGAAAATCATCTTCATTTGAGTCTTGTTCACTTTTATCTTCCTTTTCTTCCTTTTTGGTGCTTTTTAGTGCTATGTTTCTTTTGCCCTTCTCTTTATCCTCATTGTCATTTCGTTTACTTTAAAGCTTGTATGTCATGAGCGATCTGAGAAGTTCCTCGAGAGGTAAGATTCTCAAATCCTTTGCTTCCCTAATTGCCGTAACTTTATCTTCTTAATTTCTAGGTAGACTCCTTAGAATTTTTGTCACAATATCTGCATTTGAGTAAGTTCTACCAAGAGCTCTTTAATCATTAGTGATGTCAGTGAAATGAGTAAACATGTCTTTTATACTCTCATGCGATTTCATTTTAAACAATTCATAATCATGAACTAACATACTAATTTTAGACTCCTTAACTCTACTAGTTCCTTCATGTGTGACTTCTAGTATGTTCCAAATTGATTTACCCGTTTCACATCCTGAAACTCTATTGAATTCGACTCTATCTAAAGTACAATGTAAAATGTTCATTGCCTTTCCATTTAGGGTGAACCTATTTCTCTCTTCGGGAGTCTATTCCCTTTATGGTTTTAGTTTTCTCTCTCTAGAGATTTCATCCTCAGTTGTGGGTGGATAGCATCCATTTTCTATACATTTAAGAATTCAAAATTTAATGTTGATAAGAAGATTTACATCCTCTCTATCTAATAAGCATAATCTGTTCCATTAAAGAATGGTGGTCTGTTTATAGATTGTCCCTCTACTATATGTGTAAGATTACTGCTAAATGTCATTTTAATCTACTCCTCAAGGTTGTAAATCTTATTTGATTGAGTTAAGCTCTGATACCACTTGTTGGCCCAATTGGCAATATCCAAGATGGTGGTGAATTGGTTTTTTAAATTTAACAAATAAAATAGTATGTAATGTAGTGCAATAATGAAACAGTAGTTAGAGAAAGAAATACAAACACAGTTTTATAGTGATTTGGTAATTATTGGCTTACGTCCACTCTCTCGGATGTAAAAGACTTTTGCCGAGGTTCTACTAATTTCTTTTTTTGACAGGACATGAGTAACCCAATACACTCCTTTTAAGGTGAAGGGAAACTTTACACTCTTTTAAACAAATAAAGAGTAACCTTAAAGATCTTCTTTGGTACGGGTGAAGAATTACCCAAAAACCAGATTTTAAATGTATTTTCGATTTTTGCTCTCATACTAGAGTGAATATTTCAATAAGCTTTTTACAAGAAGAATTTCTCTCACATAAGATTTGAAAGAGTTATAGTGGAGAGAAAAAGTTCAGTATTTTCGTATCTCAGTGCTATTGAATGATATCTCGTTGATATTGATTGCTAGTAAAAATCATTTACTGAAACTTCACTGTATATCTTCTATTTATATCTATCCATTTTGTGAAGCTACCCATGTCCAATGACTTGATTTAGTACATTTAATGTTTGCCATTAATGCTGCAGAAGTTACTATTGAGCTTTATAGTCAAAGGGAGTATCGATCCGTTTCTTCATATATCGATCTCTTTAAGTGAACAATATGATTTGAATCCTGAGTATCGATCCGTTTCTTCATGTATCGATCTCTTTAAGTGAACAATACGATTTGAATCCCGAGTATCGATCTTCACTTCTCCAAGTATCAATCTGTTTGTACTGGAAGTATTTTTATGTTTTGATATATCGATCTAGTTTACTCTATAATTATTTTCCAACTCTCTGTGAAGATCATGTATTGATGTGTTAAAGTCCATTTATCGATCTGGTTACCTTTGTAATTATTTAGCAACTCTCTGTGAAGATCATGTATCGATCTGTTAAAGTCCATGTATCAATCTAGTTGCCTTTATAATTATTTTGCAACTCTTTGTGAAGATCATGTATCAATCTGTTGAAGTTTATGTATCGATCTATTGAAGTCCATATATCGATCTGGTTGCCTCTGTAACTATTTTGCAACTCTCTGTGAAGGCCAAGTATCAATCTGGTTGCTTCTGTAATTATTTTGTAACTCTTTGTGATGACCAAGTATTGACCTGTTGATCTCCGTGTATCGATCTGGTTGCATTGGTGATTTCATCTGAAGCCACTGTCTCAACAAATATCGATATCCTCATTTCTTTGTATCGATATTCTTTGATATATCGATCTGTTGTTAAACTTGTATCCATCCATTTCCTCTCATATCGATCTGTTTGTCTCTGAGTATCAATCTATTTGCTTTTTAATACACTTAAACAGAGATTTGTTAAGGATTATGCATATTCACTTCAAGATTCTGAGATTAATTTAGAACATATTTTATATTTGATATCATTAATTTCTCTTATGATATCATCTTCACCTAGATCCTTGAGTGGTTCTTGAGATTCTTGGTGTGGCATCTCCAACTACCATAATTCTTGATTCTTATCTTGTTAGGTAACGGGTCGAGACTTAACAAACTTGCATCTTGAAAATCTTACGGTTCAATAATACTTTTGGTGTTGGGTTTTGTCATATTGTTGGCGAGGTTCATATTAATAATTATATAAACTTATTTAGATATTTATGTCAACATTAAGTTAGAAATTTTAATTTAATTATATTCACATTTTGAGTTTTAAGTTAAAATATCTGAATGACTAAAGCTCTCCTCAAATTTTATGAAGCAACAGTAAGGGCTAGTTTTGAGTGTTAAGTTAAAAATAAATACTTTAAAAAATTATATAAAATGACTAAACTGAATTATATTCATATTTGAGTGTTTAGTGTTAAGTTAAAAACAAATACTTTCAATAACATTTTAGTTTATTATTTATTAAATATTTTAAAATAACACAATTCATATTAACACAAACCATTTCATAGGTCTATATTTATTTATTTGTTTTTAAAAATAATAAATTTTTAATTTTAACTAATTAACCATTTTTTCTAATATAATGCAATCCATATCAATGCAATCATTCTATAAGTTTATTTATTTATTTTTCAAATAAAAGTTCATAATTTTGATGTTGCCCTATTACTATAAGTTGCAATATAATATAGTCCATCTTAACGTAAACCATCTCATGAGCCTATTTAGCTTTTTTAATTGTTTTAATAAGAATAATAATATTTTATTTTAATTAGTTGTGATATTTTGTAAAATAATCTTATTCAATGAGTTTATTTAATTTTTTAGTTTTTTAAGTAAATATAATAATATAGTATTTTAATTAATTATTATAAGTTATAAATTAATGTTATTTCATTAAAAATATTTTGCTTTTTTTAATTTTAAACAAAACTAATGATGCTTTTTATTTTGATGATTTGTGTATATTATTAAAAGATTATTGATTTTTTTCTATTATCAAAATTTTCTTAATAAATTTTAAAAGTAGTTACCAAAGTTTTTGTTACTTTCTCAAACGTCACTAGACGTTTTTCACAAAATTAAAGCAAGCAAGCCCATCCACGCAATCAAGCAATAGTCATTCTAAGTGGTTTACCCACCAGTCAAACCACTACCTCTTTATGATAGGGTTGTAACCAGTAAGCCAATTAAAATAATTGTGATTATGTTGTAACTCTTGTAAATTTTATTCATAAATTTAATAAGATTATTTTTTATATATATATTGGCAAATAATTCATCTTATACTTTCACAAAATGAAGCCCATAAGATTATATAATGTTAATGAGATCATGATGACATCATGATAATGAGATTGTTTAAATTATTCATAATCAAAGGACTACAGAGTATGATCCCTATAACACTGCAAATGTGACACCCCCTTCTATATATAGTTCTAAATACAAAATCATTCTTATACTAACTATACAATGCTATGCTATTATTACAAAAATTTTAAATAGTTATAATTATTAAGAATCATTATACATATAAAGTTATACATATTACATCTCTTCATGCCATGCCCTTGCCAGTGGGGTCCACACATGACAACCGCCATGAAATCTTAAAACACATTCTTAACCCCTGAACATGTCTATTAGGCTTGTAAGGTTGCTTAGGTACCTGTTCTTTATATAAATCATTCAAATAAACTTGTCTCTCCGAGACATATTCCAATCATTTCACAAAGAAAAGTATACTTAATTTACAATTATTACAAGAAATTCAATAAAATACAATATTTTTCATTCATAATTAAATACATACAACAGTTTCTCAAAATATACCTAGTGAACTAATCTAAACAGTTTGTGAATCGAGGAGGAGAATGGTACTTGAGGGACTTATGCCTTTAATTGGTCACTACTACCAATTATTGTTCTTAGCTACACTTGATTTTCTGAAATTAGAAGGTAAGGGGGTGAATATATGGGGATATACTACGTGAATAGATAAAAATATATTTTTAAGAAAATAATCATATTTATTTTAACAAACCATGGCCTGTTATTCAAAATCAATGGGTTGACTCCCTTTCTCGGTGGTTACCTTGGCCGTGGTAACCTCGAGACCATCAGTGACTTTATACACAAAAAACAATGCTCATTTGATAAAAACTAATTCTTTTAAAGATAAATAATGCAGGTTAATTTCCAAACTGGCCCACAACTAATGTTGGCCTCGAGTAGTCATGTGGTAATACTCATGATTGTTCTCGACAATCCCACAGGTGGGTAACTTCATATCATTATCCATCCATATAATTGTCCCATCTGCGGCGCACTCACCTAGGCGGTTTCTCATAGGTCTGTCCTTAGGTTACCACCTTGTAGCTACAGTCACATATAATCTTAGCCCTTTCGGCCGTATCACTAATACAATTCACATGTAACCCATGGACACAAACATTTATAATTATTTCATTTTCAACAATAGTGTAAAGCTCGCATTTTCAATAACAATCTTGGCCTTATGAGGCCAATTGCATATTTATTCAATTCACAGACCATTCATGTATATTGTAAAACAACAATAATAACAACTATTTCTTACTTCGTAAAATAGTAAGTCTTATAAAATAGTTTTAAAAGAATGTAAAGTATGAAGGATTAATCCACTCACTATTAAGGGAAGGTCATTACTCTCACAATTACTCCTCGCGCCCATTAGGTTCCACTATCGGGCGTTCGGCGCCTAATATCATACATGCGTAATCTGATAAATCTTAATATTCAAATTAATTAACAATCATGTACTACATGCAACGTTCGTGAATAATATGTCCACAATTCATTGGTTTGACACATTTTACATTACAAGGCTTTCTAACGACTATTTATCAAATTCTTAACAATACAATCCCATAGTCGTAATTATTCCTAATTTGCACTTTCGTTTAAGACATTGATACTTATCCTCAATGACATTTAACATGTATATATCATCATAAACTTCCATTTATCGCAATTCTAAACAAATTTACATTTTCTTCAAATATTGATATAATTATTCCAAACGGTAATTAACGAATATTCAATATCATATTCTTCCAATTATACCCATTTAACAAAATTTTACGTTTTCTATGCGAAAATCAAATTAAATTCGGATAAACAGTAAACCCTAACATTCCAAATGTTGCAAAATCTCAAAATTATTTTTATAATGAGTTAATAGGCTTACCGATAACTTGTTCTAACCTTTAAGAACCTTAATTTGTCGTTCATACGCAAAAGCCTCATATTTGATTCGTAACCCATTTTTCTTCTTCGCTTATTTTTGTCTTTTCTAACCCAAATGTGGTACTAATACGAAAAGGAGAAGTTAGGGAGTAATTTGGTAACGAAAATTTGCAAGATATTCAGAAGAAATTTGAAGAGAAACGGAGAGGAGAGAGACAGTTTTGGAGAGGAAGAGAAAGGAAAATTTTTATGTTTTTGAAGAACAAATAATGAAAAAAATTGTTGGGCTGGTGTATATATATATATATATATATATAAATGATGAAAAGACCAAAATATCCTTAAAAACTTTGAAAATTCCTTTTAAAAAAACTCATTTTTGCAGCAAACCGGTCGATTAGTGCTACAGTGCATGCTACAATATCGCTACAATTCCACATACAATGTGCTACAGTATCGTCCAAAACGGTCGACCGTTTTCTCTATTTGATCGAGCAGTTCCAACACAGCTACTATCGGTCAACTGTTTTCTCCATCCAATCGATCGGTTGCTACAGTACTCCACTACAATTGCTCGATTTTTACTATTTAAAAATCTTGAGATTTAGTCCCTGAAACTTGCAGTTTGGTCCCCCCTTTTTTTTTTAATTTTTGAAATATAACACTAAGTTTATATTAATTATTTCATTAAACCAACTTAAGTTCTCCTAAATCTCGTTTATGTATTAATTTTTCTTAAACAATGCATCCAGTATGTAATTACATGTTTCGCATGTAGTGGATATTTTTCATTTTAATATTACAAAAACGCTCATTACGCGTTAAACAGAATTCTTACTAACTCACAAGTCTCGCATTTGACATGAGAGTTAGTTAGGTTAGAATAAACATTAACTAATAATTCGAGCTATAAAAATATTTTTTCATTCATAAATTTCACACATTGACAACATTTTCTATATTCATTTTATAAATGCGATATTGGCATACAAAACATTGAAAATTTACACATTTTCATCCAAATATCAAAATATACTAACATATCGCATAATTTTAAAAATAGTAAAATATATGCATAATTTACTTACTTCTATTTTCGCTTTTCCTGAGTATGTTTCTTGGTCAATGTTGCATACCTAAAATTAAATTAACATAATTTATTTTAGTTCCACATTTATATTCGTCGTTACATTCCTACAACATCTGCATTTCCCAAAAATCGACACTTCATGATTCCCTAAAGTACTTCTATTATCATATTCACTCCATTCCATTATTTCATATATACATATACATACATACATATATATATATATATATATATACATCATAACAATTTTCGGAAAACACTTGTGGTAGAAAATTTTCGAAACTAGTCGGATATTGTCATTTTTCGCCAATTCCTTTTTCCACAACACTGGACATCATCAAGTACCCAAATTTTTTAGAATTCAAACACTTTCATATCTTAACGAAACGATCATAAAACTGAGTATTATGCACTCTTAATCATTTTACACAAACTCAACTTACTGAAAATCGCAACTAATTCAATTTTTCACTGAGATTCACGCTCAATTTAACAATAAATCGTTTCAATTTCATCACTAACAACAATATATATATCACAACAATCTTCTTCCACTTTTGTCCATCACTTTAAACTTTCCACCAATTTAAATTATTATATACACATGTTAAACATCATCCATATCTAATTCTCTAAATTATAATTTAACACTAATTATAGAAATTCTAACAATTCTCTAAATTACAATTTAACATTAATAATATAAATTCTAATAACATTCTAAGCTTTACTAAACTTATAATAATAAAATTCCAATTAGGAAAAATTTGAAAACTTACCAACTTTTCCTTTTTCCTTTTTTTTCTTCTTCTTTTTCTTCCTTTTCTTCTATTTTCTTCTCTTCCTTCATTCTTTTCCTTTTTCTCTCCTTTTCATTCCTTCTTTCTTTTTCTTTTCTTTTCTTCTCCTCCCTTCTTTCTCCTAACGGTATCTTCTTTCTCTCTTTTCTTATTTGCCTTTTCCCTTTCTCACATGAATCCCTTCATTTCTTTTGTCAATTGAAAACACTAAATTAATTAATTTTAATTAATTAGACACATGGATGGCTTGGATCAATTCAACCAATCCAAGGGCCCAATTTATGCAATTTATGCCACCACATTCTCCACTTATCTTGGCCCATATTTATCCATATCCAAAACTACAAAACATGGCCAAGATGGTGACAAGTGGATGGATGAGATTAAAGCAAATGGACGACCAAGATTTCATGATAATTTAAATGGGACAAATTTGTGTTTTGGGCCTAACTATTCATTACCTAAAATTAAAATTAATTTAAGTACTATTTCATTAGCCCAAAGTCCAATTAAAGCCCAAAAATAATCTAAGCACTATTTTCTTAATCCAAAATCCAATGACAACCAAATTTTATGAAATTAAATTTGGGCCTAAACAAACAACACCATTTTGAGCCCAAAATCCAATTATTCATCTAAAATCATAAATTACATGAAATTATAATTAAATAATTACACCAAATTATACAATTGAAGTTCCTAAATACTATGAGTGTTACAGCCAAGACCGGTACATACTTTCTATGCTAATCGAGAGGGTGGCGAATCTCGTTAGCCACTTATGTAGAGCTACTAATGTAAGTTTATAGATGCTTATTAGATAATGAGTTCACCAAATTGACCTAGTGCAAGAATACCCAAATTTTAGGATTATTTTGTCAATTGAAAGTTTTTGATAGTAATAGTGCTAGTGATTTTTTGACCTGAGACACCATGATCATCTTATATGAGGATCATCTTATATGAGGATCATCAGCTTAGATGTTATTGTATGAGATTCACAAGTTGTGGATTCATAATAGGATGGTTTTTGAGTATGATTTGAATCACATAGAGATGTATGGGTATACAAGATGAGATTTGTCATCCTTTATAAGAAAATGAAATACTTTATGTGAATGATAGAGTTATAATTCTAAAAGTCTTTAGCCAAAGTAGGGTATGAATTAATAAAACATTATTAATTTCAGCCATCGAGTTATGAATTCAACATTCATAAATATAGCATTGAATATTAAAGGTTTGACACTATACCATATCTTTACTTTGATCGATATTTATAATGCTTATACCAAACATGGAAAGCAGTCTTTGGCACGTCTTATGTATCGATACTTCTTACTCAGACACAAATTTTTCATAATTTAAAGCTCACTTTTTTTTTATTCTTGATGTATCTCAGCTTTTATCACTTGTTCTCTTTTTCAATTCACTATTTTTCCTCTATCAATAGAGCTTTATTTATAGTTTAGAAAATTTCTCAGTTTTTATCTAATGGATATTTTGACTTTCTTTCAGAAAGGATTCTATAAAAACAAGCAGTTATATTTAAAAATGGCCACAAGTATCGATCTGTGTAACCTCAGGTATCGATCCATCCATTTTGTGAATTTTTCCAAACTTCAAGTATCAATTTATTTGAAGTGAGTATCGATCCGTTTGTTAACTTCAAAAGTATTATAAATTTTATCTATATATAGTATCGATTTTCTTTTTTCAATGTATCAATCTGGTTGAGTTCGTAATTTTATTTGAAGTCTCTGACTTAAAAGTGTAAATCTCTTTGAAGAAAGTATCGATTTGATCGAGCTTGTAATTTCTTTTAAATTCTCTTACTTGAATATATCGATCTTATCCAAGTTGTAATTTATTTTCAATTCTCAGACTTGAAAGTATTGATCCTCTTCTTTGTATGTATCGATTTAGTTAAATTGGTAATTTATTTCGAAGTCTCTGACTTTGAATGTGTCAATCCTTTATACTCTGCATATCGATCTCTTCTCTATATATCGATCCTTTAATCTCCATGTATCGATTCTATTGAGTTATACACAGATTTCTTGTAGAAAATTGTTTAGTTTTGCATAATTAACAACATACATTTATTTGATATCATCAACATCATGTAACTGCATCAATCTTTCTTATGTATCAAAGACATATACATATCATCTCCCTTGTATTTAAACACATTTAACAATATCCACATTAGAAGTGAAATTGGCATAATCAAGAACTAGATAGACATCAACATATATTTATCATCAAATCAATCTTATTCATCATCAAATCAATCTTATTCATCGTCAAAAATATATAAACACATCAATCTCCCTTTTTTGATGATGACAAAACAATATCAAAACAATATCCATTCTCAAATTTGTGCTTTCCTCTTATGGTTTAACTTAATTGTATTAATGCAATTCTTTAATTCTCCCTCTTTTTCGTTTACTTGAATTGTGTGTTAACTCATTCTCCCCCTTTTTGCAAGCATTCAAATAAGGTATAAGCATCAAAGACAATCAAGCAATCAAGTAATTTTGAATGAAAGATAAGTAATTTTATTAATAGATAACTTAGTTCAGTACATAACAAACACACTAAAAACTAATCAGTACTACTACTATCATCACGGACAATAGGAATAGAATGAGATATACTAGTGGGGTTATGAGATGTAGACATATAAAAAGACTAATATTCGGAATAAGGAGGTTGTGAACCATGATATATAAAAGTAGGTCCTCGAAAATGCATAAGAGTTGTTCTTTTTTATAGACTCTCTATGAATTATCGAGTCTTTGATCAAAAAGCAAGAACCAACTGACCTAACTGTAACATCATCTGCTCTTCTCTCTCGAGTTTCTCTTGCATCCCATGCATATGAGTCATGATAGTAGTCTCGAGACTACTAACGCGATCACCACATCTGAGAATGTAGTCCAAATCTCTTCTAGCATGGCAAATGATGATGGGATAGCCGATGTTAAGGAAAAGCTAGAGCAGTGGGCTTAGAAACATCTTCTGTCATTGGTTGGTCATCCGCCGTTGGTTGTTCCTCTTAGTCTTCTTCCTTAAACTACTCCACTGGTTGTACTTGTTTTTTATTTGAAGCCAAATGCCTGTACCTCGCTTGTAGTACCCAGTTACCAGCTGTATTTTACTCGTAGTGCATATAGTGAAGTGTAATTTTCGATAGGGTGGCAGCAGGAGGAGGCTCTATCATATCGATTTCTGCATAAATCCTGGTCGAGTCAGTGCAAATGACATTTAATACAACATATTCAGAGTGTAAACGACTTGCCCTCATAGTTATCGTATGTATCATTGTATTTAATATCTATACAATTAGATTCGGCCTTCTACCTTCTATGATGCTAGAGAACATGTATTATGCATTGCATCCACCATATTTCCTCTAGCATCATCTCTAAAAATCATTTTAAATGAGCAGTTAGGTTGTATGACATTATCAAATGAAGGATTCTCTCATGAAGGCCAAGATGCACTGGCTTGTTATCTACTTCAGTCAATTTGGGGTTTTTGAACAAATCTTGCAAGCCTTTAAAGCTTAAAATCTACTAGATGGGTATGTATCTCCTCCATCCGAAACTTGTATTACCTAGGATAACAAACTTGTGTCAACTACAAATTCATATCCTCGAATAGAGGTAGTAAAATTAGTTATCCTCATTCTCCCAAAATATGGGTCTTTGGCATCTAAGTTCAAGTACAACATCTTTACTAATGTATCAAAGCATGTTCCTCTAAGTTTCAAAAAATTTATCCATCTAAAATCTTGAAATTGTCTTAAATACGGGCGGTTAAGAAATTAAAATCTATTACCCGATCCGGAGCAACTTTCCGGTGAAAGTGTTAGGAGAGAAACCATTCCTTGGCTTCTTGGCTTGGAAAATCTTGAACACAGGTTAAAGGTTTTCTTATGCATTCCTTCTTACATTGATGAGCACCTTTTGGAATAATCATTCTTGAAGGCATTTTGCAAATTTGAGAGAATTTTTCATATGAGATTTGTAGAGAGAGAAAATTATGATGTTCAACTATTTTAATTTCATAATTTTAAAACATAAAATAAAACGAAGTATCAATACATGTAGAGATGTATTGATCCATATTTTAGATTTGGAAAAAATGTATCGATTTGATTTTAAGGAATATAGATACTTTTGTTTAAAATAAGTGAAAATATCGATATTTTTGATAAGGGTATTAATACTAACTGGAGAGGAGATGAAACAATATTGGTATGTTTATTAGATCTGTCGATACCTCTTTTCGATGACGACACATGTTACTTCAAGTAATTAATTTTGGCGGCTATTTTAGAATCTATCGATCTCTTTGCTTTGACATGTGTATGACGAATTAAATATGCATTTATTACATTTTTCTCACACTAAGGTATCGATACATTTTGGAATTTAATTCAAATTTAATTTCCATATCGATACAATTTGATGACGTGTCAATTTTAACTCAAAACAACATATCGATCCTTTGTCATAGTATCGATACTTGTAACACAAAATATCGATCCAATTTTGTCCAGAATAAAAAAAATGAATCATAACAAATATAAAGAGATTCAAACACAATTTAATCAACTCCCATAATTCCTAATTCATTTCTACTGGAATAAAATTGTTCACGATCAAGAGATTTTGTAAAGATATCAGCTAATTAATCATTTGTGCTAACATAGTCTAGATAAACCTCTCATTTAGTCTCATGATCTTGAATGAAATGATGAAAAATCTCTATATGTTTTGTTCTAGAATGATACACATGATTTTTAGTCAGATTAATTGCACTAGTGCTATCATACATGATAGAAATCTTATTAATATCCATGTCATAATCTTGTAATTGATGTTTAATCTATAAGAGTTATGCACAACAGCTATTTACTGACATATATTCTGCTTTAATAGTTGATAATACAACTGTACTTTGTTTCTTACTAAATCAAGATAATAATACATTTCTATGAATTTTTTATTAGATATATGTCTTCGAACCAATCGTGTCATATAGTTTAGAGATATCATCCTTATCTATATATAATTCTGTAATTAATTGTAAATTACTTGTGATTAATAAAATAGCTTTTATATCATTTTGTATGTTCAGTTGCAAATTTATATTATACATAAAATGCAGAATGAGATCTCATGATATATTATGATGTCAAGACTCTATCTGTAAAGAGTTGTAAATGTGAGTACTGAGTTTTGATTTAAATACATTCGAATTAGTTCCCAGTTGAGGTGATGTCATATAGGAGTGCGACATTATATGAATGGTATGTTTGATGCTGCCAATAATTAATATTAGATACTAATAATTGAATGATGAGTCTCATGTCACAAGAGTATAAATATGGGTAATACGTTAGAAAACGTGTTGCTGAACATGACCAAACATGACAAATCACAAGGATGATTATCCATAGTCAATGATACGTCACACAACTGTACTAGTGTACTGCTTGTCATTTAACCTGAGGTGTCATGGCTATCCTCCGTACTGAGGCACATCGTTCACTTGTGTATATCATACCGGGCTAGCCACGCCTAGTGAAAGAAGCTTGCTGGCAATGTGTTTAAGTGTATGAGGACAGGTGATAGCCAAGATGGAATCTGTTGGCTCAGATGTTAGAACTTAAAATCCTAAGTAGAACTGTCATATGCGGGAATAAAGTCTTTGGCCAAAATATGTATATCCGGAAAGGTGTTTTGCGAATATATGAATCATGTATATTATTGAGGTTTTGATCTTATGATTGAGTAAGAGGTTTGATGATACCATGACTTACACTCGATTAGGAGTCGACAGCAAAAAGACTTTACTACATGCACGTATAACTATATGGGTTATCCGATATATTCATTTATCTGTGTTTAGGGGTCATGACATCTTGCTAGAGGTCACTCATGATCATTGGAAACTTTGGATAGAAAGAGTTGTACCAAAGTGATACTAAAGAGTTTGTATTTACCCATATCCAACTCACAATGAACTTAGGGGGTCACACACTTTAGTCGGTTACTTGATGATGATGGTAATTATTATTATACAATAATAATTAATTAGTTAATGATATTATCTCGAAACTTTGATCAGATAATAGTTTGATTCTTTATTGTAAAGAATAAATTTTTCGGCAAAGACGCGCTAGCACTTGTATGCATGGAAAATATTTTGGTTAATTATGGGATAACGTAAATATGATTTACGGATAAAAAATGAAACATTTAACCACATTAAAATGCCTCTTTAAGAAAAAGGTAAGAAAATAAAAGATTAACCTTTAAATTGATTTGTGAAAAACTATAACTTACCATGTTCTTATGATGCAGAAAATAACAAGCATTCAGTGTAACATTTGTTAACAACGAATTAAGCTCTTTAACAAACCAAAACACTTGCTCTTGAGATGTAAAAAATAACAAACATTCAATGTACTATTTATTAAGAATAAATCATGCTCTCTAACAAATCAAAACACTTACTCTTGAGATATAGAAAATAACAAGCATTCAATATACCATTTATTAATAATGAATTAAGTTCTCTAACAAAGCAAAATATTTTTGAGAAATATAATTTACTCAATTCAAAGATTTTATATTGAAGAATAAATCAAAAGATAAAGGAATGAAAACTACAAACTCAATAAAGCTTCACCTTAGCCTTATTTACAAATTTAGAAATACATTGAAAGAAAAAGAAATGGAATAAAGAAATCGTGAAAAATGATTAATTTTGCACAGGTTTTATATAATAGGCATATCTCTCAATCTGGAGATCTAATTGATGTAATTCTTAGGCCACTGAATCTTAAACTTATCATTTACAATATTGTAAGCCAAAGGTTAGACCAGTTCAAGTGTTATGTGGTCAAAAAGGGGCTTCAACAGAACTAAAATGCAGCTGCAGTCTAGCTCGACATGCCTTTGTATTTAGGCCGTATTTCCTAAAATACAAATTCAAATACGGTAAATGAAGACATTATAAAAAGATAAGACAAATATCTACAACTTTAGTGTTTGATCAGATTTGCATTTCAAATCTATCACCGACTAATTGGCCAACAAAGTCAAATACGTGTGAAAGAAAGTCTTCTAACACTTACCTAACCTTAACCAACTTCTTTTACATTTGTCTTTTGTGTTTTCCTTTGAAGATTCAACTCTTAATTTGAATCTTTAGAAGCTTATTTTAAAGGAGTTAATGACATTTTTAAGTGTAAAATGATAATATAAACTATCAACAAATGTACACTTTTTAGTGTTTATCACAACCTTAACCAGCTTATTACTACTCTCTAATAATTAAAGCAATATCATCTAAAAATGATTTACAAAATTTACATAAAAGATATTTATCATTCTTCTTCTTTTGACCTTTCCTAAATAAACAAACTCTTACTTAAAGGGTTATTGTTTATGTGCTAAATGCCAATTAGTAAAGTGATTAATATACTTTTTTTTATGCTCAATGACCAACACATAATTATGGAACTTATTTGAAAATAAAATTATATATATTTATTCTAGCATTTTGTTAAGGTAGCTTTCTTGGTTAGGGGTCATTTCAATATTAATTTCTTTAATTATCTTTTTTTTCAAACATCATACCTCCTTAACCCGTGTTACGAGCTTTAGCCTAATAACTCCAAGGATAAATGGTCTTAGGGTATTAGGTGTTGAAACACCCCTTTGAGCTTAATTACTTGAGTTAAAAAGATTAAAAATTTATTCATACCAAAACTTTACTGTTTTACATGAGCATTCATTGCTGAATGGGCAATAAGGTAGGTTACTAAGTAAAAGTCTAGTTAACTTTTTTTTTTTTTAAGAAATTTCCCTTTCCTTTAGTTGCTACCTTTGAAAAAACAAAGAAATAATAAATTTCTCGTTCTAATTCGTCATCCACAATCACGTGTCAAAGCATTTACCACCTAAATGCTTACACTGGTCTGACCTTTGGCTTACAATATTATGAAATGATAAGTTCATGATTCAGTGGCCTAAGAATTGCATCAATTGGATCTTCAGATTGAGAGATATGCCTATTATACAAAACCCGCGTAAAATTAATCATTTTTCACGAATTAGGCAAACTATTATTTTGAATCTTTAAAAGCTTATTTTAGAGGAGTTAATGATATTCTTAAGTGTAAAATGATAATATAAACTCTCAATAAATATACACTTTTCAGTATTCATCAGAGATTTTTTTTAACCCATATAAAGCCCTTTTTAGTTTAAACACATAATCAGCAAAATTAAGGTCCTTAAAGCCTTTAGGTTATTCTACATAGGCTTTCTCATCTATAATTTCATTCAAGAATACTCTCTTTATGTCCTTCTAAAACAATTTAGAGCTTAGAAACACATGCAATAGCAAGATGTAACCTAGTCTCATCAAATCAATTCCCTCAATTTGTGTGTATCCTTGAGCAACTAACTTATCTTTATTTCTTAATATATTACCAAATTCATCGTTTTATTCTTAAACATTCATTTGGTTCCATAACATTAGTGTTCTTAGGTTTATGTACTAGTGTCTATACATCATTCTTGATAATTATACCAATTAGTCTTGCATAGTTATTACCCAAAATTCTTTTTTAAAAAAAAAAAAATCTTACACATTTTTTTTTTCAATTAAAGAATCATAACAAACATATTTAGCCACAAGACCATACCTTTTACTTGTGACCAATGAGATCAGAGGGATATTTTTTCTTTACTCTGCAATGTGGTTCTTTACTTATTTTATCTAAAATGTTGAGGTCTAATTTAGATGAGTTATTAAATTTCATTATGTTCTACAATCAATGTCGCAACAGTATCTCCAATATCTATTGCAACAAGCTAAATTCCAATTTTTTTGTAATTTTCAGTATCTTTTTTTACATAACGAATATGAGCTTGATTCTTGTTAGTGATACTTGTGACTTCTTTCTCTTGTAAAAAATTTGCAAAATTATTAAAATCATCAATAACTATATAAGTAAATTCCATAATAATTTCGGTTATGATATTATACACAGAATATGCCAGACTATTATTTGACTACTAGAAGCCAATATCAGTAAGGCGGACTTGTTTTTGAAAATGCATGCTTTACAAAAAAATAAATGATTTTACAAAACATGAGAAATGATTTTCTATTGAATAAATCTTTATTGCATATGGTTTATGCATAAAAAGCTCACTGATGGTTACGGATTTGTCCAAACCAAAGTAGCATATCAAGGAAGTATGGCTAACTCGGATTGATTGTTTTAAAACTATTTGCAGACTAATGAAATGTATTGTGATCATTGATTTAAATGAACATATATATATATATATATATATATGCTTTCAAGTACAATGTGAAATGAATCTCAATATCTATATTTGTAAATGCATGCATGTATGTGTATATATATATGTATGTACTTTATTTACTCACTGAGTATAGTTATATACTCATCCCTCACATTTCAGTTTTCAGGTTAGGAGTTTTAGTACTTGCCAGTCTAGTGGTAGCCATAGAGGGCCTTCGGCACTCTAGATAGGTCATCTTCTTGACTTACATGTCTATTAAGTCCAAGATAAGTGTATTTATATTTTTGTAACATATTTGTAAACTAAATAGTTATATAAATGATTATGTTTGTTCAACCCAAATAAAAATTATATTTTATTTATTTGATATTCATTGTGGATGAATTGATCACGGAGATCAATTCTTTAATGATAATCCCATGGATGAGAATTAGTTTATAAACTTTTTTCAGGTTTTGGATATTGACAGAAAAGCCTTACAAGCTCTCTTGATACATACTAAGTGTATAGGGTATATCATGAGGATCTGTGATGATTGTCACGGGTGGACCCTAGGTTTGGGGCGTGACATCAAATGTTAAATATTCAAAAATCAAAATTCAATTTTTAGAAATCACAACAGAAAGTAGAGTTTGTAGAGCATAGTAGCAGCAAACAGAGGCAAATGGCTAGAAAGAACGGTAACAAAAAATGGTCAATTTATTTTAAATAAATTAACTTTTTTACTTCTACACGTATATGCATTCTTTTCCTTTCTTTTCTTTTCATCTGGATCGAGTGTTTGCTGGTATCGTAAAACAAAAAAAAAGATTCGCTTCCTAATTCTATTTTTAACCTATTGTTTGTCTGATCTTTCTCCATTCTGTTCAAATAATGTCGCAGATTCACCATTGGGCACGTCAGTACCTTCTGAGTTTGTAAATCATTCTGGTTTTACCATTTCTTGTTTTAATCTCATGTTGTTTGAATTTTACGTCTTAATTTAGCATCTAGGTTTGTCTATTATTTTGTTCTTATTGTGTTTGAATGTAAATCTCACACTTTTTCTATTTCTATTAAATAAGGATTAAATTTTTTGATCATGGAAGTATTTCTTTGAAAAAGTCATATATTTTAATCATTACATGTATGAAACGAAAGTTGTTTTTTTTTTCTTAATTATTGCTAAATCTTTTTCTTATTTTCATGCTCTTGTTCGTGTAGATCTTTTTTTACTTCTCCATAACTTCTTTAACTCTATTTCTATTTTTTTTTTGGCTGAATTTTGACTGCCAATTTTTGTATTTGGTTTATATCTACTTTCTGAGTTATTGGTTATTAGTTGTTAGTGTCTAGATATTGTGGATCGTTACTACTTGTTTCAATGGTTGACAATACAATTTCACTTGTTTGAAATATACGTGATCAACATATGGCTTAGTTAACCGTTTGCTTTAAAGAAAATAGAGGAAAAGAAAAATCATGAAATATGTAACTTAAGTTTGACTTATTTTTGTTTTAATAGCTTAAATACAAAAGGTTTATTGTTTAAAGACCAATAAAAATGCAGAAAAATGGGACTGGAAACCTATTCCCCTATTCAATTAGTAAGCATGCATCTTTCTTTTTATCATTTTGATGTTGTGTTGCTTCTCAAACTATAGCCTTGACACTTTACATTGGCCAAAAAACCACTTTCTCATGTTTAAGGCTTGGCTTGTTAAGAAGGCTTTATCAATCAATCAAGCTAATAAACCTTAAGCTTTTACGTTTTCTTGTTTTGTTTATACTTTTCTATTAGAATATTAAACCTGAACTATAGACTATTTTTTTCCTTTAGGCTTAAGGGCTAGGAAAATATTCTAGTGGTGGAGATTAGGCTTCAGTCTCACTCAATTCACAAAACCTTTAAGCTTTTAAAGTTATCATAGCGCTTAGTTTGTTCATGGAAGAGGCCTAACTCAGTTTTAGTTTTTAGTAACCAAATTTAGCATAATAAGGTTCAGTAAGGCTTCTAAACATTTCAATTTGGTATCATACTGATGATGGGGTCACTAGTTGTAATGCCCACAATTTTAATAATTTTTAATTTCTTGATTTAATATTAATTTATTTTATTTGGAATTAGCATGACATTAGAGGTTTGATATATAAATGGGACGTTATTGGGCTCAAAACATATATTAGGCCAATTTGTGGATTTGTGGAAGTGAAGGAATATTTTGGTTTAAGGAATTAAGCCAAAAAGGTACATTAAGCCCATATGAATAATAAGCCCATTTTTTTTTTTAAAAAAGAGAATTAATCTCAACCGTTCATTTTGTTTCAATCTGAACCATTCATTTGCTTAAATCCTAGCCATCCATTTGTTTTGATCTCACCCATTAATTTGGCTTCATTTAAGCCATAATTTTAGTATTGGATATGGAATAATATTAACCATTTATTTATTTAATTATTGGAAACTTAGTTTTAAAGTGTTAGATTTTAGTTTTAAAATAGGGATTTGAATTAAATAAATTGTATATGTATGATGTTGGTGTAGGAATTATTGTAGGAATGTTGTATTATGCTTAAGAAATAAATTTTTTTGTAAGAGCTTGAAATTAGGGTGAGGTATTATTATTATCATAAAATATCAGTTGGTGTATGGTTATTTAAAATTGGAGATAAATAGATGTTGATTATAGTTAAATTAAGTTTGTTGCAAATTAGTAATTTTAAGGTAAGATTGGGAATTAGGTTAATTGATGAGCATATCCGTTTTACCTAAATGGGCATTATTTGTGTGAATTTAGGTTTAAAACGCGGATACGGGAACTATTGGAAGAATTTGGAGAGAGGTAAGTAAATCATACTTCATTTTGGAAGTTTCGGATTAGTTGTTACTTAAATTTTCATGCTTTGAAAATTATGTGAAAATGTTTACGATTTGCAGTTTTAATTGAAAATATTTTGATTGTGATATTTGGCGAAATGGTTTGAATAAGAGTTGATGTGTATGTTTTGTGAAAGAAAATAAATGCTTTGGTTCATGTCGGTGGTTTAAGTTCTGTTATATTATAGCCAGGTCACCGGGAGTAACAAGTGACTCTACTGGTGGATATTTTGTTTGATGTGCCACGCGCTTTGTCTAATATAATACATTATGAATGAGTCTTTAAAATAATGGGTTGACACATTATCAATTTTGGGAAATGGTCTAGGGCATAAAGAAAGCCCGACAGGCCTTAGTTCCTTAAATAGATGATGTAAAGCCTAAGATAAAGTCCTGTGAAGGATAAGAGGATCAAAGCGTAGCTTAAGCCTAAGGGACATTAACCAGAGGATAACAAGAACCTCAAGTATAGTAAGGGTCGAGACTTTACAGGCTTGGATAAAAGGCCTCAGATCTGGGTATCAATTCCGAGACCTTCCTTGTTTATAAAGGTCTCAAGCATAACATGGCAAAGTTTTTAGATATACAATACAGTCTGCGTTCATTTCAAGTAACTGAAGAGGTTTCAAGCAAAGACTTTCAATGCCTCTCAATAGTTGCGTATCAATAAAAGATTTATCTTCTTTGCGATTTCTTTTAGGATTTATTCCATAATAAGGGTCCATAACTTGGTAGATGTATTCTATTAGAAGGGTTCAAGATCCCATAAATTTTGAAAAATCGATGCTTACAAAATTAAAATTCTAGATTTTATAGAATTTTACCAAGTTTGAGAGACTTACACATAAAAAAAAGAACCAAGGACAACTAGGTACGGATGATGATTATGAGAACAATAAAAAAACTCTGGACTGGAAAAAAAATAACCTAGTTTTAGTTTAAGCGAATATTGATTTCGTCTTATTTCTTTTCTCTTCAACTCTAAAAAGCAAAACCCTGACTTAAGTATCGGAAGGTTTTCACCGGATCACTGGCTTTTACTTCCTTAGATTTCATTGTGGTGTACAGAGACCCTAGAAGGATTTTTACAGCATCAACATCTAGTGTCATCTATAGGGATCTTAAACAAAAAGCTAAAAACAACTGCAACTAGAAGAAAAGCCATGGCAATAACGGGAACTTATGCAAATAGAAACTGATCAACAACAAAGGGAAATCATGAAAAAAAAATCCTTTCAAGGTGATGATGGTGGCTACCCAAAACAATAATAATCGACCATCACCATTAAAAGGCATAAATCACCATTCAGAAGCTTTATCCTCACATCAAATCTCTTCGACTCGAGAGATGCAAAAACTGCACAGTGGATCTAAAGGCTGACTAATAGCTAAAAATAACAAACAGAAAAAGATCAACAATTCCAAGCATTAGCAGAAAAAATTGTAGAGATGAAAAAAATGCTTTAAAATAGCACTAGTAAGAGATACACAACCTCAGAGAAAGGAAAGAGAAAAATATATTATTATCCTCTAAAAAGGCTCCGAAATGGCGATACTTCTTATAGGTTTACCAATAAACTAGGCTTTCATTCCCAATACTCCCTAGATGATTCAAAGACAATTCATAAACAGATGCCATAGAACAATTCCAATCCGAAAGACATGAGAATGTTCCTTAATCGAAAACGTCAAAATGAGAGAGAAGGCTCCCAACGAAGCCCATTTGAGGGAAGAAAATACAAGGAACCCGATGAAAAGGTTGATAATCTAGAAGCTTGTATTAGAAAAATGGTTGAGGAGTTAGAAGTCTAGAAAAGAAGAGGATGAGAAAGGTACGATGAACCAGTATCTCGTTCAAGATTGCATTCTAAATCTGTTTTCTCTCAAAAAAAATTCTAAATCTTATCCTTCCTATGAAGTTTAAGAAGCTTCAAATAATTCTCTTCATAGGAAAAACTTATCCATCCTTGCATATGAATTTCTTTAGGAAGGTGATGTTGATTCAAAGATTAAGTGAATACTAGATGCGCTCTTGTTCCACTAACATTAGAGAGACAAGCAAGGAAGTGATTTGCAAGTTTAAACCCTAATAGTATCCATAGTTTCAAACAATTGTATGAGGTGCTTATTAACGAGTTTAGAGGGATAATTGCTAGCCTTAAAACCCCTAGTTCCTTGTTGCTTATAAAGCAATGAGAGGGAGAAAGTCTTAAGATCTTTGTTAAGAAGTATTATAACAAAGTAATGGAATTGGGGGCTTATCATCACTCCCTGGTGTTGGAAGGTCTCAGGAGAGGCTTACAGGTTGACCAGGAATGGTACGTAATATGGAAACCATCCATTACCACTTAGGAAGTAACTCGGAGAAAATTGTTGGATGAAATTGAGATCAAGGACTAGGCAATAGGACCAAGCTCAGATGGTGAAGTACGAAACCCGAAGACAGATACTATGAGGAATTTTTGAGACTCTAATTGGAAAGGAGGATGGATATTAGAACAAAATTGAACGACATATAGAAGGGACGATTTCCCCTAAAGGGACAACATTCGGCGAGAAGGGATGATACGAGAAAGGTAGTCCAAGTCCAAGAATAGATAATCTTCACTCTCTTAAACATCCCTCTGTTGCAAGTCCTCTAAGAAATCAAGAGACAGAAAACTATATTAATGGAAACTCGTCCTATAAAAGCCAAACCAATTAGAAATGCCAAAAACAAATTCAGTGAATTTCTCAAAGTACTAGACAACTATAGTCTATAATGAAGGAGACTTAGTAAGAAAAATAGAGCTAGAAAAATAAACATAATTCAAATATGTGAAGAGGGATTTTACCTCATCTTTCCACAATTGTAACATTTTAACTTAGTTTTGTCCCTCTTTTTTCCAACACAATTGCCTCTTTATCACTTCCCTTTTGAAAGAACTTTTTTTCACACTTTCTTTTAATGGATTTAGCCACATAAGCTTGATTTGAAGACTTAGCTACCTTAAGGCTCTCATCTTCAAACTCAACATGTATTTTAGCTTGATCTTTGATACTATCATTATGCTTTATGTTGACTTTCATATGCTATCAGCTGTTAAGAAGAGATCAAATCACAAAATGAACTTATTGCTCATCGGTTTAAACATATCGTGCATTTTTAAGTTCATTAACCATGCTTAACGTTTCCCTTATATGTTGCCTCATCGTATGATTCAGGTGCTTCTTATATATGTCAAACTCGATAGTGAGTCACCTAAGTTTAATATTCCAAGCACCATTAAACTTCTATTTTAAGGCAAGCCATGATTCTTGAGTCGATCAGTACACCTCAAACTCACACATAAGATCATTTCTCATACTATTTAGCAATGTGATACAAGCAATTTTTTTTTTTCTAAATATAGGCATAATAAGCCTCTTAATACCTCCTATGTTGAGCATTGTTACCTTGTGGTGGCTCAACCTTAGGGTTACTTATAGCCTCTTATTCTTTCAAGACATACTGAATCTTTCGATGCCAGAAATCATAGTTATCATTACCATTCAGTTTTCTACTCTTATTTAACTCAACAATAATATTTTTAATGTGGAAGCCATTTACTAGTAAAGAAAAAAAAATTGAGACATTATCATATAGTAACTCTATCTCAGAAGTAAGAGTTGTATATGACATTATGACTCCCGCTCTAATCTTATTCTTCAAATTTGATCATTCATATTTAAATTATAGAAGGAGCTTTTTAAAGCTTAATTCTAAAATGTTAGGGTTTTTCCCTAAAGAGTGATGTATGTTTTTCCTAAATTATTAATTAAAAAAAGTATTTCAATAAATAAAAGTTGTTTGTGTTTACGTGTGCTGTTTATATGATAAACTAGAAATAAAAAATCAAGGATCCATAGCTTGTGAAATAATGAAGTTTTTGTTTATATGAGGATGTCATATATGGGAGTCACAAAACTTTATTATAGTTTAAATTGTGTTCACAACTTGAAAATAAAGTTAGGCGCTCTTTTTGGATAAGGTTGCTTTGTTGTTTGTCTCAATGGGGAATGGTGAGTCTCGAATCATTTAAAATGGAGATTTTGAGACAAAAACAACTATACATAGTGTACTTATTAAACATGGACCAAGTGAAGTTTTATTTTCAATGTAAATACCGTTATTGAAATTAACTTTCACAACTGAGCATATAACTTATACCTTAATCCTAAGTGGATAGTGTAATTCTAGTTTGTAAGCTATGCTTTTTTATTGGAATAGAAAGTGAGACCCATTGAGAATAAAGGTTAATACTTTAGCTAGTAGAGACTATAAGATCTATAAATTAGAACCATCGTTTGTAGATAAGGAAATCATGACTCTGAAAAGTTTAAGGAATATCACCTTGTGAATTTTATTGGGTCTTGAATGATTAATCTTGTTCGTGTGTTTTATGAAAGAATTCATTAAATTGAGATTTAATTAATTTAAATCTTAGAATCATTCATTAGTTGTAAAACTAGTTTCAAGGAGTAAGATGTAGTTGGAGGGTAAATCGGTAATTTTTATAGCTCCAATTATTGATATAGTCACATGAAAGCTGCTTATAATATCTTATAATATATTGGATTGAGAGAGAATAAATTTATTTATTGAAGGTTATTTGATAATTTTCAACGGTTGAATTAGACATAACATGGAGTATCTTTACTATTTGGATTATAATTAATTAAAATAGTTTTAATTGGTATTGGGCTAATTATTAAAAGAGTTTTAATTGTTGGCTTAATTATTTAATTAAATTTGGGCTCATATGGCTGAGCTTTTATTTAATTGTATTTGGATTATTACTTGTGCTAAACCCATTAGCAAACTTAAAGCCCATAAGACACTAAAGATATTTATGACTAATTATTTTTTTAAAGAAAATTTAATTTAAAGTAAATTGAATAATCTTGAGATTAGGATAAGATTACATTGAAAAAAATATAAAAATGTTTTTGAATGATGTTTATTTTTTGCTCAATTATATATATTGGCTTAAGTGTTAAAAAGGAAGAGACGTTTTGTTTGCACCCATACACAAATTAGAAAAATAGTTTATCTCTAGGAAGACTATTTGGTTAAGAGCTTTTCCTTTTGAAAAATTTAACTTCGTCAAATTTTCGATTAAAAAAAAAGCTTTTACACTCAAGAGAAGATTTCAAGAGGTTCTGAGGAGATCCAAAGCAAAGACGGTCATGAAAATGAAGTATTAGACTTATATATTTAAAGAAAATTTGAAAAAATCTCAATGTTTTCCTTTATTGATAAGTTCATGTTATAAAAAAAATTATTTTAAAGTCATGATATAGTGTAATATTTCTCACTTACTCAACATTCAAATCATACGCACCATCTACACAAAGTAAAATAATATGTGATTATTTTATTATTCTTTTCAAAGTACAAAAAAATAAATACTAGCATTGGAGATACAAAAACATCCTATTGATACCCAACATTCATAGGCATGCTCACATGACCCCAAACAATAATTTTTTTAAATTTCAAATTAAATTAATTTTATGGTGATTTTCTAAAAACTTTTCTTTAAGAAAAAAATTAAAAAATAATTGGTAAAATATTTCAAAACAAATATTAAATCACTCTTAGAAAGAATATTAAATTTTGGATTGAACAAAAAAAAAAATGGTGTCGAAATCAGACGTATGACTTAAAGCACATGACATTATGACATACACGTGCCAACCTCTGGTCACATGCCACTTAAATATGGTCTTAGTGTTGATTTTTGGTAAAAGGATTGAATCACATTCTCCTTCAAAAGGTTGCTAGAGAGAAGCATTATTCATCATCTTCAACCTTCAGTACCTTAAAATGAGAAAAATATTTTATTGAACAGCTATTTTAATGCACTAATTATCTTATTGTACTTATTCACATTTGTCAAATAATATACCGATTTGAATCATAGAACAAGATCTTTCTAACGAGTCATAATTCGTCCAATTCGATGTACAGGAAACAAAATTATGAATTTTCAAAACTTTGGATTTGAGTATAGAAAACTGGAAAAACAAAATTAAAATAACATCTTCAACTCATGCATTCTCTTAATATACTAGTTCGTTTTAAGCACATAATATATCATTTTGAAGAATACAATATAAGATTTTTAACTAGTTTATGCAAATCAAAATAGAAAAAATGAGATGAGAACAATATTTTTAATTCATTCGTTCTTTCAATCTACTAATCCGATTTAAGCAAGCAATATGTCGTTTGAAGCTTGAAATGCTTATTTAAAAAGAACCATCATTCATCAAATTTAATGCAACATGAACAAAGATACAAGTCTTTAAAGTTTCGAGTTTAATAATGATTTATTTTTAATATTACCAAAACAACAAAGAAAGCATAATAAAAATCAATCCTACTTGCTCTGATACCAATGACGAAATATTTAGGATCGAATAATTTTAGAGTAGAATCACTAGCTTGTAGATCAATCACACAATTGGAAAAAAAAAAAAAATTCTCTGAATTACAATGTAAATGCTTTACTCTCTCTTTCTTTATCTTTTATGCTCCTTCAGTCTCTTTTGCTCTCATTATTCTCAAAAGAAAAAAAAAAACTTACTCACACTTACTTTATTGGTTATATTTCTTGAACGTGAGAAAGCACGACTACTTCAAGTAGTTACTTAATTCAAATACTCAACTGCTTCTAATAGTTGTATGGTCATATGAGATGGGTTGGGTAATTGGACAACCTACCATGAGCGCTTCACCCAAATCCAACATTTATTAATACTTTAAGGTGGTGGGAGAATTATAATTTATCACAAAATGTTTACAATATGAGTTGAAGTTTGAGTGTGATACCAAAGCCTATAAAAACAATGATTTTTACAACTAGATAAAACTATTTGTTTATTCACGCTTAGACCTCTTGTTCTCTACAACTCTCTTGTTTTACTTTTTTTGCGGCAGCAAAACTACCACGGTCTAATCGATTTTTAAGCTTGTCATGACTACCACAAACACCAAATCCACCAGTTAAAATTCCAAATATCATAAATGTGAATCTCATAACTACCAAAAAATTTTAAATTCACTAGTTAATAGGATAAATATGACTAGAATTGTTCACGCTACAGCTTGAGCATCGTGTTTTTATTGTCTGGTATCACTGGTGAGCTTGCCCTGTCCTAATATTGTTTTCTTTCATTATTTGTTGAACAATTTTCTCTCCTACACCGCAACTCCAATTTAGGATTCGTTAGCTTTGATTTGAGATTAAAGGGTTATTCAAAGTTGCAACACCACATTTCTTAGGCCTAAATAGGTCTGACCCTTTGAATTCAAAAATGGTGACGTATACTATCAGCCCAATCCGCCCAGCTTGATATGTAACAAAGACGACTTAAAATACTACATATACATTCTCTATCATCCACGCAAGTCCATTGGGGACTTAAGTGCCTAGAGCAAAAAAAAATTCCACAAAATGTAAGAAAACAATTGGGGTTGAATATCTGTACGTTTACAGTTAGCTCCCACTAAATTCTTAAAATTATTTTCTTAAATTTAAAAAATTAATCTTTTACTTTTTAGTCATTTAATTTTCCTACTTTTTAATCCTTTAATTTTTAAGTATATATGAAAATCTTCCTCTAACAAATATTTTTTTCCTAAATTTGTTAAATAAAATATAAAAGAAACATGCAACCAAAAATTTAGAAATTTAGAATTTATGTTAGATGCTTCAACTTTACCATTAGAGTTTTCAAATTTTGTAATTTGTTTAAATGCTCATAACATTACATTGGTATATATGAATCAATTTTTATTTTCTTCCCTTTATTTTTATTTTTAACTCCAACATGTAATTATTATTTTTATTTCCTACTTGTTTGTTTATACATTATTTAAATGTTAATATTTTTTCTTTGATTTGCTGCATATGGGAGAAAGTAAAAATAAAAATAAAATAGTAAATCCAGACAATCAATGCACACTAAAAAAAAAAAGGAAAAAAAATAAGTGATAAATAAATTTTTATTCACAATTTTTCAAAATTTATAAATATTTTTAATTATTTTATTATTATATAAATTAGTTATTATTAAATTATATTATTAGTTTCACTACTGACTATGCTTCCTGAGTTTGTATATAAAAAATTTATATATTATAATTTATATGAAGAATTTATATCCTTAATATTTACGATAGTGGAGAGGTTAATTAATTAGGACAAGGAATATTTCCACTACTCTCTAGAAGTCTTCGGTTGGCTTTTTCAGATAATAGTATATTTAATTTCTTTCAAATTATCCTTTTAACGATCCAGAAGAAAAGAAAGGGACTTCCTGAATTTTGCTACAAATCAAGCACACAAATTAATTATTAATAATATATAGTTCTTGCAAAAGTACGTAATACTGAGTTATACGCATGACATTTAAGTTATGCATCCATGAAAATTGCAGCAGCGACAGCAAATGGTTAGGATTAAGTACGATTGGAACATGGAAATACATTGATGTGTCGACTAATCATCTTTTCTTTCATTTATTCAAGCACTTAAAAGTGGACAAACCAGATGGTAATTGCCTCGAGAACATGCAGTATTTTTCTACATCAATACACTCTCAAATATTTGAGCTTTTCATTAAATACCACCAAAATATGAATTGCATTATATTATATAATTAAATTTGAGCAACTATCTAATATGAAACCGTCGTTAGATATTAAATCAATCAAAATATAAATATTTTATTTTAATTTTAAGAGTATAGTAATAATATTAGTGATTAACATTGTCATACCAATATGATTTGTTAGAATTCTTGATACCGACTGACACATACTACAATCTTATATATATATTGACAAATTCAGTTTCGTTCATTTCATTTCATTTCAGTACTGTCCCTGTGAAAATGAAGTAACAGAAAGTAGTGATAAAACAACAAAACCTGAAGAGTTTTCAAGAACCGAGAAAGGATCCGCAAATTATGAGTCAAATGCAATGCTACGTGCCCACTTCACGTTGCCTTCATCAGCAACCTGGCAGAACCTCCCTAGACTCTGACCCATCTATATTCTCCGTATGCAATTTTTTTTTTCTTTTTTTCAGTACATAAAATATAATAATTGCTTTTTAAATAATATATATATTTTCTTTTTTTCTAGTACATAAAATATTTTATATATATATATATATATATTTACATTTATTAACAAATATTTAAGCTTATACTATATAAATATATTTATTAATTAAAAAAATATTCTACAAATTTTGAAAAGAATTTAAAATTGATATTTATACATTTAAGTGTCATTAATTTTTTTTATTAAAAGTGAATTCATTTTTCAATAATATTTATAAAATTCTATTATAACTACCAATAATATTGTTATTTTTATTTGGTAGTCAATTTTCTTTTAAAAGAATTGAACAAAAACTATATATATATATATATATATAAATACATCAATAATTATCTTCTTTATAAGAAAAAATAAAATTATTAAATAAATATGACTAATTGTATGAATTATAATAAGTATAAGGTTACAACATAAAATTATAAATTAATATACTTATTAAACATATAAAAAATATTTATAATTAGAATAATGACAAAAATAATAAGAACTATAATTTAATAAGATGATGTTGAATTTATAACAAAAATAAACATTAATGATTATAAATTAATTTATAAATAAAATAAACTAAAATAATATCATGTCAATAATTATAAATTAATTTTTAAATTTTATATTATAATTTTTTAAATAATATTATATATAATTAAAACAATTTAATAATTAATTATTTAAAATACTTATATTAAATTAAATAAAATAGAAAATTATAAAAAAAAATACATATATGAAAGATAAAATTTTTATTTTAATTATTTAAAAGGGATGGAATAATGATTTTTCACCGGGAATTACATTTCCCCACTTAAGGGAACAAAGATTCTTATATAATCATCTTTTCCATCTCCATTCTTCCAAATAAATAAAGGAATTCTCATTCTTTTCGAGAATTTTTTTTCTCTTTATTTCTTCGACCAAACATTGTCATGATCGTATATTTCGGCATAACGATAATACATAAATACAAATTTATGTGATACAATAGAAGACCCTAAAATAAAATTCAAAAGTTTGTATTAAAGAATAATACAAGCTTATAAGATTTAGTACATTTTTATAATATTATAAGTAGTGATATAATACACATTATTATGGATGTTAAAGTGAGTGTAATTAAATTACATGTTTAAAACAAAATAAATAGAAACACATGTTGAATTATATATTGTACATGTGTGCATATATATATATATATATATATAAATAACCCTCATTTGGCTTTAAATCTTTTTTCTTCATTCGGCCATTTCATTTGTTTAAAAACAAGAGAAACCAACGCTATAAACCCTGTTTTGTAAATATAAGGATTAAAGAGAAGGTTTTCTAAAATTTTGAATTATTTCTAAAATTTTTAAAATAATAGGGAATCTTAACGAAATTTTACATATCAAAATAAAAGAATTTGCTATTCTTTCCAGTGTATTCGACTCTCATTTTTCTTCTTTCTCATAAACTTATTTTCTGTATTTCTCTCTCAACTCTAGGCCAAATCACTTCAAAGTTAACCAATTGTCTTTCAAATTACCATTACCAAATGATTTCTCATCCTATCCTATTTGATTTAGTACCAATTTTGGATTAAAGAATGCAAAGAGGAGCAAGGAAGAAAACTAGGGTTGAAGTCAATTTGGGGGATTCTTCAAGTCCAAGAATTTCAAACACATCAAAGAATTTCTCTTGAGTTTTGGTAAGTATTACACCCATCTTTAAGTTTTAAAGTTCATTTAAGTGTAAATTTTGAAATGAGTTTTACTGTACATGAATTAAGTTTTTGATCTGTGACATTATGTTAAATTGAGCATTAAAACATAAATAAATCTTTTGAATGGTTGTTCTTGAAGTGTTGAAACTAGATTTAAAGATTTGAGTTAGTACGTAAATGGATTAAGGTCGGAATTGGTTAGTACGTAAATGGATTAAGGTCGGAATTGGTTTAGAGGAGAAAGGAAATAATTCGGATAGTTTAGACATTTTGATAATTATCCCTAATTTATGAAAAATAGAGACATTTTTTTGGAAAATCATATTAGAGATAAAATTGTTCTACATTAAAAACTCTTTCCAACAAGAATTTACTATGCTAAATCCAAGCACAATTGTCTTATAAAAGAACCCCTAAAATATTCTGATTTGGTCAAGTTTCACCCATAGAAAATTTAATTTTTAAGTATATGTTTCTGATCAAAAGACAATGGTCTTAATCCGAGACCAATGATCTTGATCAGAGGACAATGGTCTTGACCCGAAAATAATGGTTTTGATCTGATACCAATGGTCTTGACCAGAGAACAATGGTTATGACTCGAGACCAATGGTCCTAATTCGAGATCAATGATTCTGACCAGAGGAAAATGGTCTTGATAGAAGACAATGGTCCTGACCCGAGACTAATGGTCTTGATCCGAGACCAATTGTCCTAACCAAAGGACAATAGTCCTGATCCGAGACCAATGGTCCTGACTAGAGGACAATGGTCTTGATCCTAGAATAATGGTCCTAACTTGAGAACAATAGTTTCGACCCGAGAATAATACTATTGACCGAGAGCTATGTTTTCGACCCGAGGACAATACTCTTGACTGAGAGCTATACTTCAAACTCGAGAACAATGCACTTGATCGAGAGTTATGCTTTCGACCTAATGACGATGCTCCTGATCTAAGAGCATTGCTTCCAACCTGAGGATAATGTTCCTAACCTGAGAACATTGCTTATGACCCGAGAACAATACTTCTAACCTTATAGCATGTCTCTGACTTGAGAACAATGCATTTGACCCCAGCAGTACATTTCTAACCTCTATTCTAACCCAATTTGCAAGTAAAACTTTAAAAGGTCATAGCTTTATATCTAGAAAGAGTTAAGGGACGAACAAGATATCAATGGAAAACTCTTTCTAAGCTCTATAACATATTGTCCTGAGCCGAGCAAAATGTTGCCAAGCTGAGCTTAATGTCCCCGATCCGAATACAATGCTCCTAACTCTAGCCGAATTGAGTGTCAAACTTCCAGAGGTCATAACTTTGGATCTAGAAAGAGTTAAAGGATGTATAAGATATCAATGAAAAGTTCTTTTCGATCTCTATAATATAGTCACTAAGGTTGACCTGATTAAGGTCATTTTTTAAGTGAAAAAGTTAGAATATTATTCATAGGTATATAAATGGCTAATGCCTATCATACACACATACATCAACTTAAGGGTTTGTACAAGTGTGAATGGAATTAAATATTAACAATATTCAACATGTATTATTTAAGCACCAAGAACCGGGAGAGGGACCTAGTAGGTGCAAGGATCCGTAGTTAGAGTGATTATCCTCTCATTGTTGTAAGTAAATTTATACATACATAATATTATATTGATATATGTGTGTTATACATATATGTATTGCTTGTGTGTCAAATAAGCGATTTTATTATAAAGTAAAACTTGAAATGAATATGTATTCATGTGTTTATAAATGTTTTAAGTTGATATTAGGAAGATTTGAAAATTTGGTCTACTATTAAATGTTATTGGTTATACATGCTGAAATGGTCGAGGAGGCCAGATTTATTTTCTATGATTTGAAATCATAGCATGAGAAATGACTTGTTTTATGCATGTATGATGGTGATGAGGCTGGTAAGGCTAGATATTGTTGTATAACCAGTGGGCTTATTTTTACTGTATATACAGGGAGGTAGCCTATTAACGGACCTATTGAGAGACCGCATAGGTGAGTGGAGCCGCAGTAGGGTTGGTAAAAGAGGAAGAGATTATGGCAAGTCCATTATGTGCCATGCATATATGTGCTATTATAGAGACTTTGTGGAAAGCTTTGATAGCTCGATAAGGATCTCAAAGATTTAACGGATATGACGAGGACAGTAGCTCGTATCACCAAACAACTACTATGGGCCAACATCAGTGAGACGGACAATGTTTTATAATTCATGTTTTATCTTAATAAAGTGATTTTGTAAAATATGAGATATGATTTGCTATTTTATAAAGAATGCATTGCATATGGTTTTATGCATAAAAGATTCACTGATAGTTTCAACGTTACCTCAGCCAAGGTAACGGTAAAGAAAGTATGGTCAGCTTAGTTTGGATTATTTGAAACTATTTGCAAATCAATGAATTATTTTCTCATTCATTTAATTTTATAAAAATATATATATTTGAGAGCATGATGTAAATGATATCCCAATATCTGTATTTGGAAATGCGTGTGTATGTATCTATATATGTATGTACTTTATTTATTCACTGAGTATAGTTGTCTACTCATTTCTCACCATTACAACTTTCAAGTTAGGAGTGTTAATTCTCGCTGGACTAGTGGTAGAGGTAAAGAGCCGATGACTCTTTCAGTAAGTTTTCTTTCTTGACTCACATATGTACTTTGAATCCACTAGATATAATTTACTAGATAAATGTAATTGAATTTTGTTATACATTTAAACTAAATGTTTATGTAACTGATTTATGATTTGTTCAACCCAATGGAAATAATTTTTAACATATTATTTTATTATTTGATACTTGCTGTGGATGAATTGATCACGGAGATTAATTATTTGATAATGATCCCATGGATGAGAATTTATATTTATAAACTCTTTTTAGGTTTTGGGTAATTGATAAGAAAGCCTTATAAGCTCTTTTAATACATTTCGGATATATAAAGTGTATCATGAGGGTCTGTAGCGATTGTCACGGATGAATCCTAAGTTCGGAGCATGACAAAAGCACATGTGCAATTGTTTAGCATACAAGTATATGGATACAAATATAACCCATTAGCTTTATAAACCTTTCCCATTCTGTCATCTTCCTTATTTCAATTACAAGCAAATTAGAATCATATGTGAGTTAAGGAAACCAAAATTGTGAGGAAAGGGGCTATGAAAACTATGAAGCAAGTGGTGCATGCATGATTGAATTTGGCAGATTGAAAAGAAATTGTGGCCAAATTAAGATTAGTTGTTTTGCTCTTCTTCCATTCAGTGTTAATCCATTCCTTAGGGTGACCATGTATATCGAGAGAGAGAGGATGAAGCATAATAACATAAGTGTGAGAAAGGTCAGAAATTGGCAAGTGAGGAGAGGAATTGGCCAAATAAGTGAACTTTGGGTTGAATTAATGCAAAACCAAAGTGACACATGCTATGGTGGCTGATTAAAGGTAAAGTTATGGTTATGATTTAGTGAAGCAAGGATAAGGAAGTAAACACAGTAAAGGGGAAGGTTGATTTCAGCAAATAAAAGGTAAAATCATGTGTTGAATTGATGATTTATGCTTGTGAATAGGTTAGCTAATGATATGGATAAATTGTGATGCATTATGTAATTTGTTGTGACCGAAATGATGAAATATGCATGAGATGAATTTGGGATAGTGGTGCTGTGTGACGGTTGTTGTTGTTGTTGTGCAAAATGAGTGTGTGAAGTGAAACCAAAGATCTAAAAAGTGCAAATGTGATGTGAGTGGTGTGGCCGAGCTTACGACATCGGTGCGTCGCAACTATGTATTCATGTGTTTAGTGTTTTGAGTTGATAAAATTATAATATATGAGTATTATAAGACATGAATGGGGTAGCGAACATGAGTGGAGTACCAAACAAGTGAGTGTGCGAGCAAAACGCATGAGCGTCGACCATAGTAATTTCTGCGTAGAGTCTAATAAAATGGGGATTGCGTGAGTTCTAGACCTCAAATTGACAAACTGTAAAATGTTATAAAAACTATACACATAGGGGCATGACATAGACGAAAATAAGGTCAAGAAGTTAAGCGAAGTAATACAGTTTTTTGTTAGAACCGAACTGTCCTGTCGAAGGTTCACAGCCGAATACACTAAGTAAGGTGTCAATAAATGGTTATAACTTGAGCGTTGAACTCAGAATGTGAATCTAGAAGAAGCGGTAGAAACTAGACACGAGTAGAATATGTTTTAAGAAACTTAGGTTGAGATGCCTTACCGGTGTAACGCATCTTGAGTTTGAAATTAGTTGGTGTGCATTAAATGCCTTATGAGTTTCTGAAATGTGTATATTTGGTTTAGTCTTAGGTAGGGTAGGGTATATCTACAATATCATTGTTTATTTATCTAGTTACAATAAAAAAAATCTAACACAAAAATTATGTGTTATAAATCGTCAGGCCGATCACCTGTCAACCCCACAATAGATCGAATATACTACAGTCCGATACCGGTGAATGGGTGTTTGTTTGTACATATGTATGTGTGTATATGAAATCAATATTGAAAATACATATGAAATTAATACCAAGAATGCATATGAAACTGATAATATGAATGCAAATGAAACTGATACCGAGAATGTATACGAAACTAATACTAAAGATGAATAGGAAACAAACTGAGTAATATGCTTCCAAGATGAGTTGAGATGATTGCATAAAATGATTTAGATATGTTATAATGTGATTCTAGAGAGGATGATTGTGTTATATGACTGAGAGTGGCCATAAAGGAAAATGATTGGTTATCATCTATATCTAATGAGTTAAATATATTGTGTTGTAATATGAAATAAAAATAACCAAATGCATTGATATTGCGAAGTGTGGTGTGTACAGCGATTGTACAAAGTATATTAGCGGTGAAAATGATAGTTTGTATTAACTTGGCATTGGTGGTGAATGATAACCATAGTATGATGTGTGGTAATATGTAATGAAGAAAAATGAACTATATTGATCTTGTGCAATGCTTTTTTGTTCAATTAATTTGCTGTTATAGTTGTTGTTATGATTGCATGTGTGTGTGTGCGTAGTTGTGAACCACGAGATTGTTCCACGGATCTAGGTAGATGACTTGAGGGACGGTGGTAGATGAGATGCCCCAAGGTATGTGATCCCTCTGCCCGGTCAAGCGTGTATCTTTGTGTATAGACTGTCCCTCTATTTAGTCAAATGCGTAGCCTTGGACATGAACCAGAGAAAAAAGTATGCACTTGACAATTGGTGTTATTTTTTAGTGTCTTAGGAGATGGCAGAAACGAGATACCCCAAGATACTGTGGTATTTGTTGGGATGTTTGAGGGGATGCCCTTAAACACTAGTACATTGCTAAATGATGAATTCTATGTTTGATATATTGAAAATTACTTCTTTTTTTATGCAAATAATTGTTACATGTGTATATATATATATATATATATATGTATTTCATATGAATAAGCAAATAATGGCATGAGTATGCAAATGATGGTATAAACATGAAAATGATGACTATAATATGTAAATGACATCAAGGTATGAATATGTGTATAATAAATGATATTTGTGTGTGTTTCATCCACTCACTAAGTATTTTTAGACTCACCCCCTCCCTTTCCAGTTTTGTAAGATTTCGTAACTTGGTGAGTAGATATAGCGGCATAGAGACACGAGGTGGAGGAGAGGTCATCAATCACAGTCACTACTGTATTGGGTCCATCTCATGTCGAGAATGACAGTTATATTTTGGTATAGTTATGTAATATGAGTTGTTGTTGGTTTTGAGTTGCCTGTAGATAAACTGGCAAATGTATAGTTAGTTTTATTTTGAGATTTGTTATAAACAGCATAGTTGTACATATTTTCAGTAGCGGCATGTTGCCCTTAAATAGTGATATGTGTTATTTTATATAGCTTAATGTCAAGCATGCATATATAGCAAATGTATAAGAACAGGTTGTGTTAAGTTTAAGGTAATGGAAGGGATCTATTATCTGCTAGTAACACTCTCAAATTTGAGATGTTACGAACATATTCTTAAATTTGCCCAAACATCAAATAGGATATTGAAAAACTTTAAAATTGGAAAATATTATTTTATTCATAGATCTTGATATATTGAAACAAAGAGTTTTTGAATTCATGGAATTCAATGTCAAGTCAATGAGCTTCAAATTGTTACACTAATTAGTTGATGTAATCAACACAAAGTAGAAAAAGTTAATTTTAAACAAATATGACATTAGGCAATTGATAAATAAAGTTAGTATAATTTGACTGGTTATAATTTGTATCAATATTCGTATTTAAATATGTTTATTAAGAGAAAGGAGTCATTATTAGTATAATTTAAGTATTGGATTTAATTTCTTTTATTTGATTATGATTCTTTTTAGTAGATTCAAATTCAAATGATTGATAAGCTTCTCAAGCTTTGTATTTTTTTTTAAACAATTTTGAGTGATAATTTTCTATATTCTTTTATTAATGTTTATTAATTTTTCCATATTTTCTATATTTTCTAATATCCCATTACCTTTATACTTTTTCTTTTTTGGTTAATTTTTTAATATAATTTAATGCTTTTATATCTAGTGTTAGATTTAAATTCAGGATCAGAATTGGGTCGACTCGTATTTAAAATTCAAAAGATTGCCTTGTCATTATTTTTCTAATTATATATATATGTGTGTGTGTGTGTGTGTGTGTGTGTGTGTGTGTGTGTGTGTGTGTGTGGGCCTGCCCACGTCAAATTATACAAAATAAATAAATAACAAACTATGCAAAATAGCAACAGGTTAATAGCTAGACTACTCAAAATAACAACAGGGATAACCCTGTTACAACGAAGTGTTAGGAAAATATCAAAGGTAATCACAAAGCAATCATGCACACGCTCATCCAACTATACAAAAAGGAAATAAAATAAAGGGATATTAGAAAAAGAAATTAAAGGTGATAAATAACAGAGAGCCACCATCACCCACATCAAACAATAAAAAAAAAATTACAATGGGATAATAATGGTGCAGCCCCTACTAAATATGTTAAACTTCACAAAATAACATGGTAAATAGGGGTGAACAGGGGTTCCGGGTCGACTCAAAACCTTGTGGAATCAGACCGGCCGGTTCAGTTCTTGAATCGAAACCAGTTTGTTTTGGTTCGGTTTCGGGAATAGAAATAAAAAATTAATTTTTTCGGTTCTGTTTTTGGTTCTTAATCTTATGAAACCAAACCGAACCGATAAACTGAGCCTAACCACTTGACCCGACCAGATCGCTTGACCCGACCCGACCTGACCCGAAAAATTAAACAATCAAAAGTCTAAATCTTACGATTCTAAGTTTTCTAACCTAATCCCATTTTCCCTCTTCAATTTTCATTCTCCTCTCCTCCGAATCTCTCCAAGCTTTCCTCTCCTCCAAATCAGTTATTTTTTTCAGTCTCCTCTCCTCCAAATCCCAGCCCCAGCGAGATTTTTTGTCTCTATTTTAATCTGTAGACCGATCTATTCAACAAAGTAAGTTTTTTGCACTTGTAATTGTTTATGGTTTTCTTTGCTTACTAGTTTTGATTTCATACTTTAATAAAGTGAGTTTCGATCGATTCAACAAAGTGGGGGCTTTTGTTTACTGATTTTTTTATACTAAAAACAGCATCTGCTTGTACGACGCTGTTGCTGGTGGTGTTCTTCCAACTTCGCAATATAAACAACGACCCAGCTTGTGCAGCAACAGACAGTATAGCTCCTAGTCCTCGAAAATAGAAAGAGAGAAAGAGGTAGGCAAAAATCTTTACTTTACTTGTTGGTGTCTTCTGGAAATATGAATTTAATATGTTGTTTTTGCTGTAATTTGACATGAATATAAATTATTTAATTCTTATATTTTGTTTGATGTTGCTTTGGGCCTTTACCTATCGAACAATGAAATGCTAGATTCTAAGTTATATTTCTTTTCGTTACCTTATTTTCTCAATAACAAGCAAAGAATGTGTAAACTAAATTTCAATGTTTTCATGTTGTTTTAAGGCTAATCTGTTAGAATACAAATTGAATTCCTTTGATTTCCTTTCTTTCCGCAATCTAAAATGTATAATTTCAGTGATTATGAAATTGGTTTTAAGTGATTAAGACAGAAGATTATATCTTCTTCAGTTGGAGTGGGTCTCTCTTTCTTTCCTGTAATTTTCATTTTATATAATAAAATTGATTACCCAAAAACAGCAGAAGCTTTTGTTCTGTTCCCTTTTTCATTGTCTATCAATCAATGAAATATTTGGACCACGACTACTATTACTACTTTATAAACAATAAGTTTTGTTTTTTTCCATTATAGTTTTACTACTATTTTAATAAATAAATAAATAAAAAATGATCAAACTAAAAAGAATCCCAGGTTGGCAGGCACTTGAGAGATTCTGATTAGACCCATTCAATGAATCATACAGCTCTCCCGACTTTGTAATATATTTTTCAATATAAAAAAAGCTTATTGTAGTAGAGTTTAGCTATGGAAATATACCTTTTGTTAAAATAAATAAATAAAATTTTTAATCTTTTTCAAGAGTAAAAATCAAGTTTCTGCATTGTAGCCTTTGTTATTATTATTTTTAATTTTGGTCTAAGCTGTATTATTAGTGTAATTTAATCACCAGAAAGATTAGCAGTTGCATACACAACATATAATAATACAATATAATATATTAGAGACAGTCTTATCTTGTGGCAGATCCCCAATCATTTCAAGACGCATTCTCTATTATAAGGATTGATATCATTGGCTTGAATTTTATGATTTTTAGAGTCAAATCATTAATTTTCTTTAATTTCCTTCAATTATTTTACTTGTACATTATTCATCTGTAGGTTTGAATTCATTCATTCTACATAAATAATTATTCTTATTTCATATAACTCCATTGTCTTGTGATTGTCCATCATCCTCCTTTGTTTAAGTCTAAAATTAATTATATACATGTGATATCATCATCATAGAATTTGAAGAATGAAATTATATGTGCAA
>JAXCLQ010000011.1:8367601-8379547 GCA_035584115.1 Cedrela odorata
CCATGAATGCAAGAATTGCTTTAACTACGGATATTTGGACTTCTATTCAAAATCTTAGTTATCTATGTCTCACTGCATATTTTGTTGATAATGATTGGACTTTGCACAAAAGAATTCTGAATTTTGTTGAAATGCCTAGTCATAAAGGGAAAGACATAGGGAAAATGGTAGAATTATGCTTTCAAGAATGGGGAATTGATGATAAAGTGTCTACAATCACAGTAGATAATGCTAGTTCTAATGATGTGGCAATTGCATATTTGAAGGGTAGACTTCCAAACTTAATTTTTGGTGGGGACTATCTCCATATGAGATGTGCTGCTCATATTTTGAATTTGATTGTTAAGGATGGGCTTGGGGAAATTAGAAATTCTATCAGTCGAATTCGTAGTGTGGTGAGATATGAAAGAAGTTCTCCAGCAAGAGCCCAACAATTTAAATTGTGTGTTGAGAGAGAAAGGATTACTAATAATAGTAAGGTTTGCCTTAATGTTTCAACTAGGTGGAACTCTGCTTATCTAATGTTAGAGACAGCCATAATATTTCAAAAAGCATTTGATAGGATGAAGGATGAGGATCCAACCTATAAGTCTGAACTTGAGAGTGATGGCGGTGTTCTAACTTGGGATGATTGGCAAAAGGCAAAAGCTTAGGCAAGATTTTTAAAGAAGTTTTATGTTGCCACTAAAAAAATGTCGGGATCATTATATATCACTTCTAATAGTTATGTTCATGATATTGTTTCCATCCTTAGTTGCATGAATGAATGGACAAACAATACTGATCCGTACGTTAGAAGTATGTGTTTGAAAATGAAAGAAAACTTCGACAAGTATTATGGTGATGTTGATAGGATAAACATTATGATTGTCATTGCAGCAGTGATGGATCCTAGATATAAGAAGTATGTGGTAAAGTTTTTTTACAATAGACTTTTTGGTAATGATACTACAAAAGTGCAAGAGAAATGTGCACATGTTAAGGATGTCTTGCATTGTTTGTTTGAGTTTCATGAAGGTGTTTACAGGATTTCAGAACCAAATAATTTATCTGAAAGCTCAAGTGTGATAAAAAAGAGTAGTGGTGTTCGTGGTAATGATGATGATATACATATTCAAGATGAATTAATGAGGTTTATAAGAGATGAAGAAAATGTGGTGTCTAAATCAGAGTTCAAAGTACTTTGAAGAAGCTTGTGAAGATGGTAGGGAAAATATTGATGTCTTAACTTGGTGGAAAAGTAATAGGTTCAAGTACAAAGTTCTTTCTCATATTGCAAGAGATGTGTTGGCGATTCCCGTGTCCACTGTTGCCTCAGAGTCAACTTTTAGTACATCCGGTCGTGTGCTTGATCTATTTCGAAGTTGCTTAACTCTGAATGTTCTGCAGTCATTGATTTGTACTCAAGATTGGTTAAGAGATGCGCCAACACCTATAAATATTGAAGAGTTGCTTGAAGATGCTGAACGATATGATTCTGGTAAGGCTAATTGTATAATTACATTTTTTTTATCGTGTTACTTTACTTAATGATTGGATATTCTTATGAAGTTTAATAATTATTATAAGTTATATTTTAACTGCAGCTGCAGCGGTAGATGCATTTCTGTAGAATATACAAACAGAGTTAAAGAGATTGCCAAGAAGCGTGGAGTTAAAGAGATTATTTGTTAAATAATTTTTGTCTCGATGTTGCATTTAATGCACTTATTTTGTTATTACAATCTTTATCGTTATCATTTGTTGAGTTTGGCTTTTACCTTAAGGATTTTCATTATGTCTTTAATATTGTTATGTATGCAATGATAAGATATATGTGATATTGATGAACTTAGTACTGAGTACATAGCAGATCTGTTTATACTGATTATCTAGTATATTTTAAGACTGAGAATTTCTTGAATGGAGGATATGATATCCTAGATGTAAGAAGGTGGCCAGGTAAGTTTTATTTTATAGTTGTTTTGTATTGTTAAATAGTTTTATCCTCCCTTCTCATTCCAATTTACCCTTTAATTCAAATTTTATTGTAGGTTTGAATATTTAATGCTACTAACAGTACCAGGAAACGAAGGAATATGCTGATGAAAATGACTAAAATGGCTAAAGGAAGGTGCAAGGTACCATGATCACCAGCTGAGCTAAAAATTTCCCCAAGACGAATATAATATGCTTGTTAGGGAAGTATACATGCTACAGATTAAAAGCCTAGTTAGACCTCTGACATTTTCAGAAGGGATCTATTACTTCTTAAGATTTTTTAATTGAATCTTTTGCTTGGAGTATTGATGTGATGTGTTGTAGTAACATCTTTTTATATCAGTTTTATGAACATCTGTTAAAGTATATTTTGTGAGCTAAGTTATCATAATTGGGTGAACTTATGAAAGAATTATAAAAAAGTTTTGTCTTGACATAACTTTTAAGAAAAGGTTCAGGTGGGATCTGCCGATCTGCTCTTCATGAATCATGCATAAGACATTAATATTTATGCTTATGCTTATTTCATAGGTTTATGAGCCAGTAGAAGAAGGGTTTTACATCAAAATGATTGATATGGCCAGTCGGCATAAAGGACAAATACAAGTAAGTTTTACTTATTTTACCTTTTGGGTGCAATGCTTCTGACTTTGTTTTAGCAAGTTGAGCCTATATGCAGGCAAGATTGTTGTTTTGTCCACAAATGGCATGTTTGGATCATTTGATAAGTAAAACAGAAAATTTATATGCATGATATTGTAATCTAATGTGGCAAAATATAGATTCCAAAAGCTCTTGCTTGGGGCTAACTTATATATGTTGGAAAATATTAGATTGTGTAGGTTTTGATCTTCCCTGAAGTAAATACTATTAAAAGGATGTCTCATATATCATTTTTGCTTCTTTTCAAGAAAGAATCTTTTTCAAATATTATTGAAGTAATTACTATTAGCAAGAAAAGAATACGAATAAATCTTTGTGGGCATGTGAATGTTTACGTGTTTGTACATATAAATAGTGCTAGTTTGTTGAATTGAGAGAACTACATCTGATTTCATTTTTTTAAAAATACTAACATGACATATAATATTCTCATATGTGGTTAGTTAAAATTGATTTGAAAGGCTCGGCTAGCTAGCACAAAACTTTGTGACCTTGTTTATCTTAATCTAATTTGTTCTATCTGTGTAAACATTTTGGTTGTCATTAGTGATTGTTAGAAGTAGAAATATGATTTTGATACGTGTATTTGATAACAGGGTACCTGTTTTCGAACCAGAACGAATTGGAACTGAAAAATTGGATACCCTTTTACACAGGGTAGATTTCGATTTTAAAATTTAAAAACTGAATTTATTTAGGGTAAGTTTTGGTTCCGAGTGAAACTAAAACCGAAATTGGGTTTGAACACCACTAATGGTAAATGAGTCATTAAGAAAAACAAGGAGGGAAATAACTAGCGAATGACAAATTTATTTGCAAATGCGAATACCCGTGACATGTATTATTCAAGCGGAAGGTCATTCATTGGTATTAGGCTTTAATTATTTGAAGAAGCAGATTGGCAATAAATGTCGTATTCGTAGTCGTATGTATAGTAAAGATAAATGGTGGATGTTTTGGGTTTCTTTAATTTCAACTAACAACAAGCTGCAGCTTCATTATCTAACACATCAACCACGTGCCACTCCACCACTATTTTTCTCTGTCTGCAATTTAACGGACAATTTTTAAATGATTATAATATAATAAAAGAGCCAGTAAAAAAATTATTGTAATTAACAAAACTTCACTTGTCTAATTAATAATTATAAAATAAAAATTAAATAAAAACAGACATATAAGGTTATTTATAGAATATAATAAAAAAGAATTTTTTAAAAAATATGAACTAAAAATAAAAAATTAACAAAATTACCTTTTACTCTAAAAAATTAAACAAATTTTGTAACAACTTTAAAAATTTTAATTGGACCTTCAACCTTTTAATATTAATGAATAATGAAAAAATATTTCAAACTCTCACATATTGGTACCCACAAGTTTAGTTTCAAGTTAGAGACCAAACTGCAATATTTTTAAAATTGGTAATACATGGACTAAAATACAAAATTTTGAATGGAACCTAAACTTTTAGAATTAGAGAATAATGGTAACTAATTTTAAAGTATTGCATATTAATACCCACGGGTTTGGATTCTATCATACTTAATGTGTGCTAGAAGTCCAATTTTGAAAATTTTGAATGGAGTCCCAAAATTTTGGTATTAACGAATAATGGAAAAATATTTCAAAGTGTTATGTATTGGTATCCACATGTTTCCACATTATTTTGGGGCTAAGTTGCAATATTTTTAAAATTGGTAACACAAAGACTAAAATATAAAATTCTGAATGGACCCTTAAACTTTTAGATTTAGCGAGTAATGACTAAAAATTCAAAGTATTGCATATTAGTACCCCACATGTTTGGTTTTAAATAGAAGTGACAATTCAAGTTATCGTATCGTATTCGTATCGTGTCAAAAGAGGTTAATTCGAACCCAATCAATTTATTAATTATGTCAAAAAGTAAAAATTCTAACCTAATATAATTATTAAACCGTTAAACAGATTGTATTCGTGCTACTTATTTAATATTTTTTATTTATATTTTAATATATTTTTATAATATTTATGATAACAATTTTTTAAATACTAATTATTTTTATTCTAAATATAACTAAATATCTTTTAAAAATGGATTAATATAACTACAAAATTATAAAAATAAAAAAAATTATAAAAATAAATTTACTAAATTATAAATGAGTTAGTACAATATGAATACTCGAATAATTAATTGTGTCATAAATAAATTCACGTGTTAAAAACTCTAAATCCTAATCCTTCGTGTCATTCATTTAATAATTATGTCGTCGTGAAAAACTCAGTTTATGTAAAGTTTTATGGAAAAACACCTTCCTTATATCATTTGTTGACCAACATCATTTCTTACAATTACATAAATAACTCTAGTATTTAAATTAAAAATAATATTATTTGCAGCAATGTAAAACATTAACATCAAAAATTGTTTCTCAATTTTTATATTTTTTATATTTTTTTTTACTATTATATACATTGCATCAAATTCTCTCCAATTTTTTTATAAGAGTTAAAATTAATCTTAAAAATAATACATATCATCTATGTAAAATGTTAAATAAAAAATTTCATATCAATAATATAAATATAATTTAGAGTAATAATATGTTTTTGAGATGTTTATGAATCCTAATTTAAGTTAGGATTGTAATTTTGATGTTAATTTTTTTTTAAAATTTGCATAAAAAAGATTTTAATTTTGTATGTATATTACTAAACTTATAAATATGTACATTAATCAATTCCAATTAAAAACGTTAGAAATTTATTTTTAATAATAATAATAATAATAATAAATAATAAATAAAATAATTTTTTATTATTAAAATTTTAAATTAAATTAACAAGGTAGAATTCATAAACTTTTATTTGCATTCATCAAATTTAACTATTGAGATTATCAATGTAATTATAAAAAATAGTGTTAGTTAACAGACTTTTCAAAAAAAAATCTATAAATTGACTACTTTCCGTAAATTGAGTTTTCCCCTAACTTTCAGAAGTGTGACTATTGCCAAGGTATTAGAGAAAAAGAAGCATGCATATTAAAGTCTGACTAAATTGCCAAAAGAGGAAAAGGCTAAAATTTTAGACAACAAATAACAAACAACTAATCAGAACTTGGTCATTAGTAATACCAATAAATGGAGTTGAAAGGAAGAGTGAAAAACGGTCGTTGCCTTGCCCACTCGTGAGCTTGACAGTTTTAACCAGCAGAGACAGAAACCAAGAGAAAAAAGAGAGAGAGCAAAAACACCCCACAGTTCGTAACCTTAAATTGGAATCTTTGAATCTAGATGATTTTTGGCTAACACGTGTACACAGAGAAGTTCAAAACCACGTGGTTTCAAGAAAATTGGCCTTGTTTCCAAAGACAAAAAACCGCTTGCACCTGGCGGTTTAAGGTCCCCACACCTCAGTTTGCTATTGTGTTCAGTATTCAGTCTGACGTTGGCCTAAGACTAACGCTAAGCAAACCACACTTTTCCTCCTTCAATCTTTTCTATATATCCCCCACCTCACTGCCTTTCTATTTCCTCACTCATTCATAACCAGCAGCTCGCTCTTCTCTCTCTATTACACACTAACCAAAGGTGTGTTTTCATGTAATGTGATATATATATTTCTGTACTCTTCTCTTTCTTTTGATTTCTTTGTGTTTAATTATGACTTAATTACTTACTGTATATTAACTTTTTGCAGGATCATGGCAGTTCTTAGCCTACTGTTCGTTGGGATTCTTTCTTTGGTCTCGTCAGTTTATGGAGATGGTGATGGATGGACTGATGCTCATGCTACTTTTTATGGTGGGGGTGATGCCTCTGGTACAATGGGTATGTATGTCACAAATTACCTTTTGTCGCACCAAAACCAATGTTATAAAACGAATTAATTTAATTAATTTATATATAATATATAATTAAATTCTTGATATCTTTTCCCTAGGTGGGGCTTGTGGGTATGGAAACCTATATAGCCAAGGATATGGGACTAACACAGCAGCTCTCAGCACTGCGCTTTACAACAAAGGCTTGAACTGCGGAGCTTGTTTCGAGATTAAGTGTGTCGATGATCCCAGATGGTGCCTTCCAGGCTCTATTGTTGTGACTGCCACCACCTTCTGTCCACCAAACAACGCTCTTTCAAACAATGCTGGAGGCTGGTGCAATCCTCCCCAGCAACATTTTGACCTCTCTCAGCCTGTGTTTCAACAAATTGCTCAATACAGAGCTGGAATAATACCTGTGGCTTACAGAAGGTGACAGATTGTTTGAATCTTAGAAATATTGCTTGTAGTTGCAGCATTCCACAAATAGATTCTTTTCTTTTTCCAGCTAATTTTTGCTGATCAAATTATTAATCAGTGGTATACATTTGTTGTTATTGCAGGATTTCGTGCACAAAGAGGGGAGGCATCAGATTCACAATAAACGGACATTCTTACTTCAACTTAGTACTAATCACAAATGTTGGAGGTGCTGGTGATGTACATGCTGTTTCCATTAAAGGGTCAGGAACTGGTTGGCAACCAATGTCAAGAAATTGGGGTCAAAACTGGCAAAGCAACTCTTATCTTAATGGCCAAAGCCTCTCGTTTAAGGTCACAACAAGTGATGGCCGCACTGTTGTCTCTAACAATGTTGTCCCTGCTGGCTGGTTCTTTGGCCAAACCTTCTCAGGCCTACAATTCTCCTGAACTCTACTTGAGTCGATCATCAGTTTAAAAGTAGTAGTCTACTAGTGTTATTTGTAGGTGTCAAATCAAGGGACTGGGCCTATTTATTTTGATATGTCCCTTTCGCCTTGGCGTTTATATTTTATTATATATGGATATGGTGGTTTCTATTTCTGCTCTCTCACTTTTGAAAACTCCGATAGGAATATTTGGCAGAGGTGGGCTTTACCAACCCTTGTGCTGACTAACGGGCTCAGTTGGCTAATGAATTCAACTAATCCAATCTATTAAAATTTAGATCCAGATTGGCCTGTAATACTGCTCATTTTGATCGAGCCAATTTTGGATTCAAATAGTCAGATTATACCGATTCTATCTATTTGAAACCGAAAACTAGACCCTTTAACTGGTCCGAAATCGTTCGAGCCTATTATTGCATAATTCGTTGAGTTCCACTCGATAGTTCATGCATTAGAAAATAATATAAAATAATTGTGCGAATTCTTTGCAAACTTGCAGGAATTCCTCGCAAGTTTTCAAACTTCGGTAACATTACAATTGCAACGTTAAAATTTTAATTTTAATTTTTAATTTTTAATTTTTTTCATTATAAATTATCATCTATTTTCTTTCTTTAATTTATTTCTTTCACCTACTTAATTCTTTTCATCTCAACACAATACTTATAATCAATTAACTCTTCTTCTTCTAAATTTTAAATATTTACTTCCACTTTCAATTGTTTAAAACTTTTAGTAGAAGCAAATTGCAAACACTGTAAATTTTAATAGTCTGAAGTTAGCAATTGTATTAGTATATTTAATTTAGTATTTAATTTATTTATTAATTTTAAAATTTTAGTTAATATTTAATTTAATTAATAATTTTTAAAATTTTGTCACTATTTAATTTTAAAAGTTTAGTTATAAAATAATTTAGTTTTTTTTGTTAGTATTTAGTTTAGTTAATAATTTTAAAATTAATGACATAAGTAATTTAATTTTGTTATCAATATAAAAATTAGAGTTAGTATTTAACTAATTATAAAATTTTAGTTGTTAATTGCTAAATTTAGTTAGTTAATTTAAATTTTGTTAATTGTTTACTTGTTTATTATTGTTGTTAGTTACTAATTTTAAATAATTTTTTTTAGTTATTAATTAATTATTGTTGTTAGTTATTTTGATTGTTATTTATTTTACTTTAATTTAATTAGAATTATTCATATTTAAAGTTTTGTTAATTGTTTACTTGTTTATTATTGTTGTTAGTTATTAATTTTAAATAAATTTAGTTAGTTATTTATTTTACTTTAATTTAATTAAAATTATTCATATTTAAATTTTCTTAATTGTTTATTTGTTTATTATTGTTGTTCGTTATTAATTTTAAATAATTTTTTTTAGTTATTAATTGATTATTGTTGTTAGTTATTTTGATTGTTATTTATTTAACTTTAATTTAATTAGAATTATTCATATTTAAATTTTATTAATTGTTTACTTATTTATTATTGTTGTTAGTTATTAATTAATTATTATTGATAATTATTTATTTTACTTTAATTTAATAGAATTATTCATATTTAAATTTTGTTAGTTGTTTACTTGTTTATTATTATTGTTAGTTATTAATTTTAAATAAAATTTGTTAATTATTAATTAATCATGTCCGTACATGAACTGAAATCAAACTGTATGACAAACCGAACTGGAACCGGAATCAGTGATGGAACCAAAATCGAAACTGGCTTAGAACTAGAACCGGCCGAGAACCAGACTGGAACTGAACCGTTTGAAGAGTCGAAACTGGCCCAGCCCATCAATGGTTCTATCACTGGTTTAAATTCGGTTCAATTAACTTTGAATCGCGGAACCCCACCTAAATCAGCTTGCCATAATCAGTTGGTTGAATTTCTGTTAATCCAGTGTCACGTTTAAGATTCGTCCTTCTATGAATCAATTGTATTTTTTTACTTATATAATATAAATTTTAAGTTCATTTTTATTTATAATCACTTTAAATATTGTTCTTATTTATAGTTAAAAATAGTTATTTTGAACTATTTTATCACTAGACTTTAGTTTTATTTGTAAATTAGTTTTAGAATTAATTTATTTGAAAAATATTTTTTTCAAATGAAACAACTATTTCTCTAGATAAATTTAATCAAAATAAAAATTGTCTAGAGAAATAGTTATTTTCTCTTGATGAATTTTATCAAAATAAAATTTATTAAAAAAACTATTTCTTTGATCAAAAATAAAAAAATATTTGAAGAAGGCCATAAATAAAATAGACCTAAAATTTGGACAATATATTGAAAATACCCATGAATCAATGGATATTTTTACTCTTCATGGATAAATGCATTAGTTTACTGTTCACTAAACAGATTGGCACATTACATTAACTATAATTTTTTATTTAAAAAGTTTTTAATGGATATACAGCCGAATCATGATTCAGGACTTGCCTTATCATAAGTCTCTTTTAAGAGGATCATATATGCAATAGTTAGAAACATGATCTAGAGTTATGTGAATTAACAATTGGGGCAAACAGTTAGACAAAAACCTTATATTTGTTGACAAATTTCCATATGGAATTTGTAAATATATCTACATAAACTCTTCCCACTTTCAAATTTGAGAGAATATTTTAAACATGTTCTTAATATCATTTGTTTAGCAAATCATATTTTATCTTTGAACATAAATCATATTTGTTTAGCAAATCATATTTATCAATTATGTGCTATATAATTTTTTCCCACTTTCCATTATTCTCCCTCGTTGTCTAAAATATTTATAAATACAACAATAATTGATGTTCAAGAATTAGGTCAAATTAATTTTAAAGTTCAAGATTTAATTAATTTCTAAACAAAATTTGAATGTTCAAACATATATTTTAAGCTTCTTTAACATATTCTGTAAACCATGTTCTTCGAATATAGGGGTAAAATAGTTATTTAAAGATATTTAGTATCACACGTATAAGATTCAAGATTTATTTTACACATTAATGAGACTTAGGAGAACTTAAGTTGACTTAATGAAATAATTAATATGGATTTATTAGTATTTTTTAAATTTTGAAAAGTGACTATACTGAAAGGTTTTCAGGGACTAAATTGCAAGATTTTTAAATAGTAGAACCAGCGGTACTGTAGTGGTACTATAGTAAATCACTGTAGTAACCGATCGACGACAGTAGTCAAAGTGGAACCGGTCAACCGGTTGGAGAAAATGATCGACCGTTTGCTGGAAAAATAGATTTTTTTATAGAAATTTTTAAGATTTTTGAGGATGTTTTAGTCTTTTTACCATTTATCTATATATACCCGCTTCCCCTAACAGTGTATTAAGCTTCTTGCACTCTCCAAAAACGTAAAACCTTTTCCTCCCCTCTCAAAAACTTCGACTCCCTCTTCCTTCACCATTTCTCAAATTTCTTTCGATTGAATTCAAAATTTTCACTACCAATCGACTCCTCATGACATCTTCTACGCATTGGTACTAAATTTGAGCTAGAAAACGCGAAGATAAGCGAGGAGCGGAAATGGGTTTCGAGATAAAATTGGAGTTTTTGCGATTAAGCGACAAATTGAAGTTTCTACGAGCTTGAACAAGTAATCGGTAAGTCGAGTAGCTCATTTTAAGCATGATTTTTGATTATAAGCATATTGAAATTTGTATGTTACTGTTCATCCAAAAATTTGAGTTTGATTTTGTATAGGAAATGTAGATTGGTACTTTATAGTAATGATTAGAAGTATTTGAAGACAAATATACGTTAATTCGTTGTTTGAACAAGTATATGTATTATTACTGAAAATGCAAATCTTGTAAAATTGTGTTGAGTGGACATAATTTGAAGTATACGAAGTCGATTTTGCGTTAAATGTTGTTTGAAGTAATTATATATATACACACACATAACGAAAATGTTGAATTGTGTATTTTTGACAAATGAATGTTATGACAACATATACATACGTTGATATCGTCATTGGGATATTTATAAATGTGTTTGCCGAAAATATGAAATTGCGTAGGATTGAAATGTATGACAAGAATTGAATTCATAAGAGCAATTATCTTAGAAATTATGGTGATATATACTCGCTAAGTGTTGTTGGGAATAAATATAGTAGTTTTAGTCATAAATGTGGGATTTGGAATAATTCGGGCCACATGATTCCATTATTGGGAATCGGATAAATGTCCTCGTAATGTGTATGTGTCAACTAAGGAATCCTAGGCATGTTTTCCACGAAACATACATCTAAAGCATTGTTCTTAAACTACACCAGAATCGTGAAGTTGATTATATATATGTGTGTGTGTAATATAGGTGTTGAACACCCAGGAAAGGAACATACTAAGTGCAAGGAATAATATTGAGAGTGAATACCCTCCTCGTTACAGTGAGTGGAACTATTTTCAACTTGTTTTCATGTTTTAATATGTTTTCATGTTTTAATATGTTTTATAAAACTTACTATTTCATGAACTAACAAATAGATTTATTACTTTTTAAAGTGAATGAAAATGGCCTGTGTAATTTAAATGATATATGAATGGCTACGGGCCAGATTTGATATTGATAAAGCATGCTTATAACTGTTGAAATAAAAT
>JAXCLQ010000011.1:8379647-8420441 GCA_035584115.1 Cedrela odorata
GATTTAGATATTTATCAAATTGAAGTCGGTGGATTGTAAAGATCAAAAAGGTAGCTTAATTGTTAAGCTTGATTTTCGGATATATATATATATATATATATAAACACATACACAGTATATGGAATGCATGGATTTTATTCTTTTCTATTTTCTTCAAAAACAAAGCAGAAAATCTCTTCTTCTTCACCAAAACTCACTCAAAAAAGTGAGCTTGTCAAAGCTTGGTTGTGAACCACAGCAAAGACAGAAGTGAAAAGCAAGCTTTGGTTATGAACCAAAGTTTGAAAAGAAGAGAGAGAAAGATAAATCCGTAGAGAGAGAAAGAGCTAGTTAAGTTTTATGAAGCTTAAACCGTAGCTCTGAGATTCCGATCAAGCCGAAACCAGCATCCTCAACACCGACGTGTGTGGATATCCAAAGGAAGCAAGTTCGTTGCTGGTTTGGATTGCTAAAACAAAGGTTCGGTTTTTTCTTAGTTTTGTTCACAAAACAGAGTTAAATTATACACTGAAATTCACATGCATGCACATATCGATCATCAGAGAGTTTATTCCGCAGGTTTGTAATGACAATCTAGGCTCCCCTGTGGCGGTTGTGCCCCCGGAACTTCATTTCATGCGTTGCACTTCCGCTGCACACAAAACAGAGCATGTTTATGCTTACTGTTCTGTTCATTTATTCCTTTAAAAAAAAATTCTAAAATAACCTTTAACGAATTAGAATCTTTACAGTTAAGTCCAAAATTAATCAAAACATTATTTCCTTAATCTAAAATTCACTTATAACTCAACTTTATAACATTAATTTTGGACCTAAACAAATAACACTATTTTGAGTTTAAAATTCAATTATTTACCTAAAAATTTTAAGTTACATGAAATTTTCATTAATCAAATAATATCAAATTATTCGATTAAATGTTCTATATACTGCAAATGTTACAGTTACAAATTTCTAAAATTACGGGCGTTACAAATTTTATCTGGCCGCCAAATTTTTTTTATATTTAATTTAGTCGTTACCATAATTTTCAACCATTACAATTGTGGTGAGTATGGCGGTGTTAATTCATGTATAATTTCATTTACTTCATAAAATGTAGTAAAGTTGCTAAGAGTATATTCTCTGCCTCTATCAAATCTAAGTTTCTTTATATTTTTCTCTAATTCTTTCTCTACCTCATTTTTGTACACTTTGAACTTATCAAAAACCTCATCCTTAATTTTGATAAAAAAAAAAAAAAATACATAACAATACTTTGAACAATTATCAATAAAAGTCAAAAAGTACTTATTTCCTCCTCTAATAGCTAGTATATTAGAATAAAAAAATATCACTATGAACAAATTCTGAAACTTAAGTATTCCTATCAAAAGATTTATAAGGCTTTTTAGGTTGTTTGGCTTGTACACAAATTTCACATTTTTGTTTGAAGTCAATTCGAGCCTTAGAAACTAAGCCAAGATTCATCATTCTTTTAAGCTTCTTTAAATTTATATGACCAACCCTTCCATGCCAAACATTAGACGATTTAATGTTAAGAACTTCAATTTTTTTATTGAAATTTGAAATATTATTCAACTTAAATAAACCATCACAAATATAGTTTTTACCCACAAATTCATTATTTATATATATAATTACCCTATTAGACTCAAGTACAATCTTATATCCTTGTTGAACTAAATAAAACCCACTAACAAGATTCCTTCTCACTTCGGGTACATGCCTTACACCTTTTAGAGCTAAAACTTTTCCAAATGTCATCTTTAAATTAATATCTAACTTCAATCACTTATGCGATATAATTACACTTCCTCCACTTGAGTGCTAATACTTTTTAAAAAAACTTTTTATCAAAACAAGCAAGTATATTTACACCTGAATCTAACAACTATTCATTATTCTCATAAGTAAAATTCACACTTAAAAAATTAGAATCATACCAAAAGATAGGTTCAAAAGAAACCTCTTTGCCCTTTAGCACATGAACAAGATCTTTTTACCTTTTATGAAATTGCTTAGGCTTAGTCTTAAAAGCCCCAGTCTTCTTGTAAAAGAAACCCTTAGCCAAGTTGTTAGTTATTCCATAAATATAGCACAACCTATCTCCTTTGCCTTTAGAATTCTTAAAGTTATTAGGTTGAGAAGTGTTAAGGTGTTGACCTTTCTTTACCTTAAATTCTTTTTCTTAGGTCTATAATTATATCCCTTATTATTTTTTCGAGTTTTTAGAACTTTCTATAATATTCACCTTAGAATTCTCATTTTCACTCATTTCACTTTATCTATTTTTCTCTTTTATCCTAAGAGAATTTATTACTTGTGTCATGGTAAGACCTCCATATTTATGCTTAAGGAACTTGGCAAAACTAGACCAACTAGAGAGTAAATATTTATGCTTAAGGAACTTGGCAAAACTAGACCAACTAGAGAGTAACTTCTCTATTAAACAAGATACTTTAAAATTTTCATCAAGTTTTGTATCACTTTCCTTCCAAAGTTCTTGAAATTTATGAATTTGATCTTAATAGATTTAGAATCTACCATCTTGTAATTATTAAAGTTAAACATGGCAAATCTATCAATACTAGTATCTTCTATCCCATATGCTTACTCAAGAGGATTCTATAAATCTAATACATTTTCGACAAATTCGTAAATATCATATAGATGGTCAGACAAGTCACTTAAAATAATGTTATGACAATGATATTCTATATCCTCTTTAGAAAGTTCAGTGGTCGAACTGTTAAATCCTGTTTTATGAACACAAGAGTAAAATAGTCATTTTCATGACATTTACTCTACACATGCATGATAATGGTTTGTTGACACAATATTAAGACTTAGGTGAATTTAAATTTTTTGTTCAAAGATAGGAATATAATGGATTTAATGTTATGAGTTAAATTTAACATGCAATAGGTTTCTATATAATTGCCCTACGCTATAGCATTCGATGATCTTACTAGTCAGTTAGTGAGCGGGGTCAAGGGGCAGAGCTCTTACGGGGGATCAGGGGCGGAGCCCCTAAAAGGTAAACAAAATTAGTGTTGGAGATATACCCTATAACCAATCGTGTCATACGGTTTAGGGATATTATCATTATATATATATAACTTTGTAATTAATTATAAATTAGTTTACGAGTAATAAAATGACATTTATATCATTTTGTATATTTAGTTGCAAATATATATATAAATATAAATATTATATACAAGATGCATAATAAGATTCCGTGATGTATTATGACGTCAAGACTCTATCTACAAGGAGTTGTAGATATGAGTACAGAGTTTGATTTAAATACATCCAAATTTAGTTCCTGATTGAGGTATTGTCATATGAGAGTATGACATTGCATGACTGACATATTTGATGTTGTCAAGAAATAGTATTTGATGCTAATAGTTAGGTGATGAGTCTCATGTTACAAAAGCATAAAAATGAGTAATGCGTTGGAGTGTGTGTTACTGAATGTGACCAAATGTGACGAATCACATGGGTGATTATCCATGGTCAATGATACGTCACACAGCCGTACTAGTGTACCATTGGTCTTTTGACCTGAGGTGTTACGACTGTCCTTTACATTGAGACACATCGTTCACTTGTGTATATTACATCGGGCTAGCCACGCCTGGTGAAAGAAGATTGCTGGCAATATGTTTAGGTGTAAGAGGACAGATAATAACCAAGATGGAATCTACTAGCTCAGATATCAGAGCTTGAGATCCTAGGCAAAGATGTCATACATGGGAAATTAAATCTTTGGCTAAAGTACGTGTTTCTAGAAAGGTATTTTTCAGATACATGATTCCCGTATATGATTTGAGACCCTGTTCCTATAATTGAGTTAGGGATTTGATGATTCCATGACCCGCATTCGATCAGGAGTCGACAGCAGAGGGACTTTACTACATGTACGTATGACTATATGGATTCATTAGCATCGGGGGTTATGGCGTCTTGCTAAAGGTTACGTATGATGATTGGGAACTTTTGGTTATAAAGAGTTGTACCGAAAAGATACGAAGGAGTTCGTGTCCACCCATGATTAGTTCAAAGTGAACTTAGGGGGTCACACACATAGTCGGTTACTTGATGATGATAGCTATTGCTACTATACAATAATCATTAATTGGTTAATGATATTGTACAGATATTGATCGGGTAACAATATAATTTTTTATTGTAAATAATAAATTTCTTAACTCTGACGCGCTAGAAAGCGTAAGCGTGAAAAATATTTCGATTTAATTTTGGGATACCATAAATATGATTTGCAGATGCAATAATATTAATATATTAGTACTATATTTTAATATGAATAAAGTAATCGTAAAATATAAATATTAATTATATTAATATAATAACAAATATCTAAAATGTATTATTGATATATATATTTTTAAAATAATGATATATATGGGTGAATATATGTAAGATATTTATTAATATATATGTGTGTATATATATATATGTAATTGTCTCTCTCTCCCTCTTATTTTAATGTAAGTATATATATATATTAATTTGATTAATGTATATATATTATATTAATAATATATTAATGTATTAATGTATACATGTATTATTGTAATGCATGCATTTGATTAAGAATAATCAATGCACTTCACCAACTTAACCATGACTCACATTTTGCATTGATTTCATTTTGATATTTTGGAGATGCAAGTCGGTTAATTGGCATAGGTGGCGTCGATGGAAAAATGAAACAGAGCTTAAGTGTTAAGCTTATATATATAGAATACGTAATGCCATTTTTGTATCTTCTCTGGTTTTGAAAAACACGAGTTCTGTTCTCTTGTTTTTGAAAAATAAAGACTGTATTTTCTTCAACCATAAGCTGCTTGGTGAAGCAAGCTTAAGAGTGCTTGGTTGTAAACAAAAGCAAAGACAAAAGAGAGAAGCAAGCTTAGGTTGCAAACCAAAGCAAGAACAGAAGAGAGAGAAGAGGAAACCGTAAAGAGAGAAAGCTTGGTGAGCTTGTTAAAGCTCAAACCAAAGCTTGCAGATCCCAAACAAGCCAAAACCGGCTTCATCATTTTGACGAGTGGACCACCTAAAGAAGTAAGCTTGTTGCTGTCCCAGATTGCATAATTAAAGGTGAGACATCTCATCTCTATTTTTAATGTTCAAATTATTTTTGAAAATTGAAACATGCATGTGTGCTTATTCATATCAGTTTAGAACCTATTCCTCAGGTTTATAAAGATGGCCATGGCTCCCCTGCGGTGGTCACGCGCCCGGAAGTTGATTTCGTGCGTCGCGCTTCTGCTGCTTACTGAAATAAAGCATGTAAGGCTCACTGTTCCGTTCAAGTGGTATCAAAGCAATATGGATATTAACATGCATGTGTGTTTTGGTTTCAATGTTTGGGATGTTGATATTTGTTCATATGTATGTTGGTTGTGGTTTAGAAGTTGAATGGAGATTGTTTTGAAGTGTTTTGGAACACTGGAATCAGTTAAAAGAAATAGAGCATCATTTTGATGCACTGTGTAACGTTGCTTTTTAAAAACGGATGGATATGTGATGCATGAAAAAGAAACATGATGCTCAAGGTGTCGATCTAAATTGGTTTGATTGTGAATACTTGTATACAATTAGGGTTGACACTTTCGGCTTGATGCACATAGACGTCGATTTTTTTTCTATTTGAAAAGTGTTGATGCATGATGCATGAAAACGAAACCTGATGCTTAAAGTGTCGACCTGTTTTTGGTTTGATTATCAATATTTGCATACAATTGGGATTGATTAAAATGAGGAAGAATCGACTAGAAAAGTGTCGGCAATTTATGTTTAAACCAGAATGACGGGAATAAAAATATGCAAGAGCAGTAACGATTTGTTTACAAGTTACAGTTCCTATACTGTTTATAAAAAAAGAGTAAAAAACTTTTTATTTTTTATTTTTTCTTCATTCACATATAATCACGAAATATCGAGATATTTCCGTAACCACAACTTATAAAAGTACTATTTTAAATTGTAAATTTTCTATTACCAAAAAATTTGATTTATTGAAATTAAATTTTAGGACTTTAAATTGTTTCAATTGAATAGAAAAATAAATACTCTGAATTAAAATTAAAATAAATAGTGATTTCAATTAAATTTTAATTAAACGTATAATTAATAGAATTCTAGTGGGAGTATCCATATGAACATAAAATCAACAAATTGATATTGTATCAATTAAATCTCTCTCCAATAAATTAATTGTTAATTTATTTAATTTAATCAATAAGTAATATGGAGAATTTGAAATTAATATCATTGGATGATATGTATTTTAAATTCCATTACTAAACAATATAAGATATATACATATTGATGTATACATTAAATAAGACCTAAAATTAAAATCTCCCTTTTAAAAATATTAGGTTCAATCTTTCTAATGTAGTTAAATAGGTTGTAGACATCTTAGATGGGGCAACCCAATATCTGTTAAGTGAGAGTCCTCACGAAGTGTTGTAGTCTATTTGACCTGTTTCTTGATTAGAGGTCTTTGGCTTCTAATATCTTTTAGGTGAGGGTTTCAATTTCCACTCCTCTTCAAGAAAAGGTATTGGGTCTAGCTTAACTAGAATGAAATGCTAATATCTATTAAGTGAGATGTCTCCTCTGTTGGAGATATGCCATAGAACTAATCGTTTCATATGGTTTAGGGATATCATCCTTATGTACATATAACTTTGTAATTTATTGTAAATTAGTTTATGATTAATAAAAAGGCATTTATATCATTTTGTATTTATAGTTGCATATATATATATATATATTATATAAAAAAAATGCATAATGAGATCCCGTGATGTATTATAACGTCACGACTCTATCTGCAAGAAGTTGTAGATATGAGTACAGAGTCTGATCTAAATATATCTGAATTAGTTCCCGGTTAAAATACTGTCATATGGGAGTATGATATTGCATGACTGGCATGTTTGATGCTACCAAGGATTAGTATTTAATGCTAATAGTTGGGTGACGAGTCTCATGTTATAAAAACATAAATATGAGTAATACGTTAAAGTACATATTATTGAACATGACCAAATTTGACGAATCACATGGGTGATTATCCACAGTCAATGATACATCACACAGCCATACTTGTGTACCACTAGTCCTTTAACCTGAGGTGTCACCGCTACCCTCTGCATTGAGGCACATTTTTCACTTGTGTATATCGCACCAGGCTAGCCATGCTTGGTGAAAGAAGATTGCTGGTCATGTGTTTAGGTGTAAAAGGATAGGTGATGACCAAGACAGAATCTACTGGCTCAGATATTAAAGCTTGAGATCCTAGGTAGGGAGGTCATACATGGGAAATGAAATCTCTGGTCAGAGTACGTGTTTTTGTAAAGGTTTTTTCGGATACATGATTCCTGTATATGATTCAAGACCTTGTACTTATGATTGAGTTAGGGGTTTGACGATTCCATGACCCGCACTCGATCGAGAGTCGACAGCAGAGCGACTTTACTACATGTACGTACGACTATATGGATTCATTAGTGTCTGGGGGTTGTGGCATCTTGCTAGAGATTACGCATGATCATTGAGAACTTTGGTTACAAAAAGTTGTACCGAAGAGATACCAAGGAGTTCGTATCCACCCATGTCCAGCTCACAATAAACCCAAGGGGTCACATACATAGCTGGTTACTTGATGATGATGGCTATTGCTACTATACAATAATCATTAATTGGTTAATGATATTGTACAGATATTGATCGGTTAGCAATTTAATTCTTTATTATAAAGAATATATTTTTCAGTTTTGACGCGCTAACACGCGTATGCGTGAAAAATATTTCGGTTTAATTTTGGGATACCGTAAATATGATTTGCGAATGCAATAATTTTAATATATTAGTATTGTATTTTAATATGATTAAAGTAATCATAAAAATATAATAATTAATTATATTAATATAATAATAAATATCTAAATAATATTATTGATATATATATTATTAAGGTAGTGATATATATATGTATAAGATATTTATTTATATATGTGTATATCAAAATGTATATATATATATATAAATAAGTAATGTGTGTAAATATATATATATATATATATATCCCTCTCATTTTGATACATATATATATATATGTTAATTTGATTAATATATATATATTATATGTATTAATTTATTAATAATGTATTAATGTATTAATGTATGTATATATGTGTATTAATGTGATGCAGGCATTTGGTTAATGATGCACATTGCCAACCTAAAACACTATGACTCATCTTCTTGCATTAATCTCTTTCTGATATTTTGTAAATGCAAGTGGGTTGATTTATGATTGTGGGAGTCAGTGGAAAGATTTGATCAACAAGAAAGCTTAGGGGTTAAGCGTACATATACACACACACACACACACACACATATATATATATATATACACACATAATACGTTATAAAAAAAATGAAGAGAAATAGTTTTTACTTCTCTGTTTTCATTTTTCTTCTGTGTTTTAAGAAACTAGGAGCTTCTTCTTCTTCTTCAACTAAGAGCAACTTGGTGAAGGAAAGCTTGGTGTGGTATTTTGGTTGTGAACCAGAACAAGAACCAGAAGAGAGAGGCAAAGAAAGGCTAGAGAGAGAGAGAGAGAGCTTGGTAAGCTTGGTGAAGCTTAAACCAAAGCTCAAAAATCCCAACAAAGCCAGAACCGGCATCGTCAACACCGATGTGTGTAGACACCAAAGGAAGCAAGCCAATTGCTCTTCCGGATTGCAGAACAAAGAAGTAAGAATCTTATCTTTGTTTTTGTTTTTAAAACAAAGCTTTAAAACAAAGCATGATTTTTGAAACCCGAAACATGCATGTGTGCATGTCAAGATCGAGTGAGAACCTATTCCGCAGATTCATTGAGATGGCCATGGCTCTCCTGCAGCGATTGCATGCTCGAAAGTTCATTTTGTGCGTCGCGCTTCCGCTGCTCACGAAAACAGAGCATACTCAAGCTCACTATTCCGTTCAAATGGTATCAGAGCCATGTTGATATTTGCACGCATGTGTGTTTCAGTTTTAGTGTTTAGGATGTTGATGAATGTTCATATGTATGTTTATTGTGGTTTTGGATGATGAATGGAGTTTGTTGTGAAGTATTTTGGAAATACTACAGTTCGAGCAAAGAAATAGAGCATCGTTTTAATGCACTGAGTTGGTTTGAGTGTGAATACTCGCATGAAATTGAGGTTGACACTTTCGGCTTGATGCACATAGACGTTGTTCTTTTCTATTTGAACAAGTGCTGATAAATGATGCATGAAAACTACCTAATGCTCAGTATGTCGACTTGTTTGTTTTGAGTATGGTTATTTACATGTAATTGGTGTTAACAAACAAAAAAAAAGGAAGAGTCAACATTTTCAGCAAAGTTGAGTTTGTGTTAAACTAGAATGACGGGAAAACAAAAACATGCAGGAACAATAACGACGTGTTTATAGTTACTGTTCCTGTATTGTTTATAAAAAAAATAGTAAAATTTTTTTTATTTTTTATTTTTTCTCCATTCACATATAATCGCAAAATATTGAAATATTTCTGTAACCACAAATTATACAAGTACTATTTTAAATAATAAATTTTCTATTATCAAAAAATTTGATTTATCGAAATTAAATTTTTGGATTTGAAATTGTTTCAATTTAATAGAAAATTAAATACTCCGAATTAAAAATGAAATAAATAATAATTCTGACTAAATTTTAATTTAACGTAGAATTAATAAAATTCTAGTGGGAGTATTCATATGAACATAAAATCAACAAATTGATATTGTATCAATTAAATATCCCTCTAATAAATTAATTGTTAATTTATTTAATTTAATCAGTAAGTAATATAGAGAATTTGAAATTAATATCATTGGATGATATGTACTTTAAATTCCATTACTGAACAATATAAAATATATACATATTGATGTATACTTTAAATGAGACCTAAAATTAAAATCTCCCTTTTAAAATATTAGGTTTAATTCTTCCAATGCAGTTAAATAAGTTGTAGACATCTTAGATAGGGCAACCCAATATCTGTTAGGTGAGGGACCTCACGGGGTGTCGTAGTCTATTTGACCTGTTTCTTGATTAGGGGGTCTTTGGCTTCCAATATCTGTTAGGTGAAGGGTTTGATTTCTACTCCTCTTCTAGAAAAGGCATTGGGTCTAACTTAACTAGGATGAAGTGCCAATATCTGTTAAGTAAGGTGTCTTCTCCTAGAGATAGATTGATCATGTCTTGTAAAGAGTTACAAACAGAAATGAGTTTCTAACTTATTAGGCTTGCTTGACCAATATCTGTTAGGTGAGTTATTATGAGTTTGATAAGAATATGATCGCCCATGAAAACTTGTAAAAGGTTACAGTTTTCTCATTAAGGGAGTGTGAGATATAATTGAAGTAGTGGGAGAACTACTCAGTTTAAAGTCCATAATTGAATAGTATGATATATACTGTAATACATTTTGATGTATTTTTCGTTTGCTGCAGATCTCTTTTCTAGTGGAATAATGAGTAACTCTCTTCTCAAAATTCTTGATGCTCACCGACTTACCAAATCTAATTTTAAGGTTTGGTATCAAAATCTTAAAATTGTTCTAGATTCTGAGAAAGTTTGTTATGTTCTTCAGGTACCTATGCTCTTATCTATTCCAAAGAAGGCTACGCCAAAGGAGATAGAAAACTTTCAGAGATGGAGGGATGATGATCTTAAGGAAAGATCATATATGCTGGTGTTTATGACTGATGACTTATAGACTCAACATAAGGACATGCAGAATGCCTCATCGATCTATCATTCTTTGGTGGATTTGTTTGGGGAGAGTTCTAGTTATAAGCGGTGCGAGTTGTCCACTGCTTTGTTTGGTATGAGGCTTAGTCCGGGAGTACCTCCGGAGTCTCATCTTATGAAGAAGATAAACCTCATAGGTCAATTAGCCTCTTTGGGGTTTTCTATTGACTTCGAGTTGCAGAAGGATTTGATCCTTCAGTCGCTCCCGTCTAGCTTTGACCAGTTTGTTACCAATTATTATAAAAAAAACTGGAGCATACTCTTCCTGAACTTATGAATGAAATTGTTTCATATCATAAGAGAGTCTCAAGAGGTAAAGAGAAGGAAACTGTTCTTGCTGCGGTGTCTTATGGCAAGACATCGAAGAAAAAAGGCAAGAAGACCTCCCGGATTAAACCCAAAGGAGGATTCTCCAAGAAAAAGAAGAAGGGCAAGGGAAAACGAGCTGCCAATAGTCAAGCCAATGATGAGTATCAACATTGCAAGAAGCTGAGGCATCGGAAGAGGAACTGTCCTCTTTATTTGGAGAGCTTGAGACAGAGGAAGGCGCAAGGTATGCTTTCTTGTCATGTTATATAAACTGAATTAAATGTTAGTTCAGATTTAAATAGTTGTATAATTTATTCAGCTGCCACTTCTCATATTTGTATATCGTTACAAGACCTTCACAGTAAGTAGTTGCTGGAGGAGAGTGCAGTGACACTGAAGATGGCAAATGAAGCAACAGTTGCTATCACTTGCTCAAGGACTTGCAGAATTGTTCTGCCTTTGGGTCATGTTTTTATATTGTACAAAACTATGTATTTTGATACTGCTAATAGAAAAATTTTGTCTGTCCATCAAATGTGTAAACGGGGTTACACTTTTATGTTTGATGGGTGTAAATGTTGTATTTATTTGATAAATAAATTAATTGGCACTAGCTTAATGTAAATGGTTTATATGTTCTTAAGACTAATGAAATTAACATGACTAATCCTATTAATAAAAAACGATCTAGAAATGAACTTAATTCAAAACTTATATGGCATCATAAATTAGGTCATATTTGAGATAAAAGGATTATGAAGATGGATAGAGATGGACTGATAAGTCTATTGGGTTCTGAACCCTACCCAACTTATGAATCCTATCTTTAAGGTAAAATGACCAAATCAACCTTTGTTAGACAAGGGAATATAGCCAATGAAGTTCTTGAATTGATACATACTGATGTATGTGGTCCGTTTAGTGAAATGGCCAAAGAAAGTTTCTCATACTTCATAACCTTTACTGATGATCACTTACGGTATGGTTATATATACTTATTGAAGTATAAATCTGATTCTTTTGAAAAGTTCAAAGTGTTCAGAGCTAAAGTAGAGAAACAAACATGAAAGAGTATTAAGATTCTATTATCTGATTGTGAAGGTGAATACTTAAGTACTGAATTTCTAGAATTTCTTAAGAATAATGGTATACTTTCTCAGTTTACACCTCTTTATACACCACAGCATAATAGTGTATTAGAAAGTAAGAATTGTACTTTATTAAATATGGTACGATCGATGATGAGCTTCACGGATTTACTTATATATCTTTGGGGATATGCCCTTTATACTGCAGTATACATCTTGAACAGAACTCCAACGAAAGCAATTCCCAAAACACCATATGAGATATAGCATGGGAAGCTTCCAACCTTCAATTATATGGAGCCTTGGGGATGTCTAACTTATATTAAAGTAGTTAACACTTGGAAGCTGGATGCTAAGTCTGAGAGAAGTCGATTCATTAGATATCCTAAAGATTGTTTAGGATATTATTTCGACTTTCATGTTGATCGAAGAATTTTGAACAGTAGACATACTTAGCTCCTCAAGAATGAGTTCATTGAGGACGGTGATATAGGTAGAAAGATTGAACTTTCAGAGGAGTCTTGAAAGCTTAATGATGATCAACCTCAGATGGATGAGATTGTTGATACAGTTTAACCAGTTTATATTGATGAACCAGTTCAATATGATCCTCAGCCTTGTATAAACCAAACTCTTCGTGAATCTACTAAGATATCACACCCGCCTCTAAGATATTATTTTCTTTCTAGAAATAATTTTGAATCATTTATGATAAGAGAAGAAATACAGAGGGAAGATCTTAGAACCTATGAAGAAGCGATATTAGATATCGATTTAGGAAGATGGCTTGAGGCCATGAAATCCGAGATGAAATTCATGTATGCTAATCAAGTGTCGTCAATTGTTAATCCACCAAAAGAAATTATTCCTATCTGTTATAAGTGGGTTTATAAACGAAAATTAGGCAAAGATGGAAAAGTAGAAACTTTTAAAGCTAGGTTGGTGGCAAAGGGTTATAATCAGAAACAATGTATTAATTTGGATGAAACCTTTTCGTCTGTAGCCATGCTTAAGTCCATTCAAATATTACTTGCTATTGCAGCTTATTATGACTATCAGATATGGCAGATGAATATGATGACAGCCTTCCTTAATGGTTTCATTGAGGAGACCATATACATGCAACAGCCAGTTAGGTTTGTTGCATCTGATGATAGTCATAAGATATATAAGTTCATAAATCCATTTATGGATTGAAGCAAGCTTGTAGAAGTTGGAACATACGATTCGATGATATAGTCAAATCATTTGGCTTCATTAAGAATATTGATGAACTTTGTGTTTACAGAAAAGAGAATAACAATGCCATCACATTCCTTGTATTGTATATAGATGACATACTACTCATAAGAAACGATGTAGGCATGTTATCTGATGCTAAATTGTGGTTATCTAATGTTTTCTCCATGAAAGATCTGAGAGACGCAACCTTCATTTTAGGTATTCGGATCTATAGAGATAGAGAAAAAAGAATGATAGGTCTTTCCCAAAGTCTATACATAGATAGAGTACTGAAGAGGTTTAGTATGGATAGCTCTATGAAAGGGTTCTTACCTTGCAGTTATGGTGTCCATCTCTCTAGAGAAATGGGACCTAAGACTAAGGCTGAACGCGTGCGTATGCAAAAGATTCCTTATGCTTCAGCAATAGGTAGTCTTATGTACGCCATGCTATGTACTAGACCTAATATAGCATATGCTATGAGTATTACGAGTCAATATTAGGCTAATCTAGGCGAAGAACATTGGACTGTGGTCAAACGAGTCTTAAAGTACTTGAGAAGAATTAAAGACAAGGTTTTGACTTATAAGGGAGGTAATGAGTTAAAACTTGAGGGTTACACAGATTCTGTGTTCCAATCAAATGTAGATGATAGAAAGTCTATCTATGCATTTGTCTTTATATGTAATGGAGGTGTTGTCTGTTGGAATAGTTCCAAGCAAACTACCACAGCTGACTTCACTACAAAAGCTAAGTATGTCGCTGTTTCTGAAGCTGCGAAAGAGGCTGTCTAGATCTGAAAGTTTGTTACAAAACTCAGAGTCATTCCTTCCATAATTGACCTAGTAGCTTTGTATTGTGACAATAATGGAGCTATAGCTCAGGCTAAGGAACCAAGGTCTCACCAGAAGTCTAAACATATTCAGAGGAAATACCACTTGATTAGAGAGTTTATATCAGATAAACAGATCATTGTGCAGAAAATGTCTTCAGCGGATAACGTAACGGACCCGCTGACTAAGCCGTTGACACAACAATAACTGGATCACCACCTGGAGAGGATGGGTATTGGATACCATGGTGATTGGCTCTAGTGCAAGTGGAAGTTTGTTGGAGATATGCCCTAGAACCAATCGTGTCATGTAGTTTAGGGATATCATCCTTATGTATATATAACTTTGTAATTAATTGTAAATTAGTTTACAATTAATAAAAAGGCATTTATATCATTTTGCATATACAGTTGTGTATATATATATATTATATATAAAATGCAGAATGAGATCCCGTGATGTATTATGACTCCAAGACTCTATCTGCAAGGAGTTGTAGATATGAGTACAAAGTCTGATCTAAATACATCCGAATTAGTTCCCAGTTGAGGTACTGTCATATGGGAGTATAACATTGCATGACTAGCATGTTTGATGCTGCCAAGGATTAGTATTTAATGCTAATAGTTGGGTGACGAGTCTCATATCATAAGAGCATAAACATGAGTAATACGTTGGAGTACGTGTTACTGAACATGACCAAACGTGATGAATCACATAGGTGATTATCCACAGTCAATGATACGTCACACAGCCGTACTAGTGTACCATTGGTCCTTTGACCTGAGGTGTCATGGCTGCCCTCTGCATTGAGGCATATCGTTCACTTGTGTATATCGCATTGAGCTAGCCATGCTTAATGAAAGAAGCTTACTGGCAATGTGTTTAGGTGTAATAGGACAAGTGATGACCAAGATAGAATTTACTGGCTCAGATATTAGAGCTTGAAATCCTAGGCAGAAATGTCATACATAGGAAATGAAATCTCTGGCTAGAGTACATGTTTTTGGAAATGTGTTTTCAAATACATGATTCCTGTATATGATTCAAGACCTTATTCCTATGATTAAGTTAGGGTTTGACGATTCCATGACCCGCACTCGATCGGGAGTTGACAGCAGAGGGACTTTACTACTTGTACGTACGACTATATGAATTCATTAATATCTGGGGGTTGTGGCATCTTGCTAGAGATTGCGCATAATCATTGGGAACTTTGGTTACAAAGAGTAGTACCAAAAAGATACGAAGGAGTTCGTGTCCACCCATGTCTAGCTCAAAGTTAACCTAGAGGGTCACATACATAGTCGGTTACTTAATGATGATGGTTATTGCTACTATGCAATAATTATTAATTGGTTAATGATATTGTATAGAAATTGATCGTGTAGCAATTTGATTCTTTTTTCTAAAGAATATATTTTTCGGTTTTGATGCGCTAGTACTCATGTATGTGAAAAATATATCGGTTTAATTTTGGAATACCGTAAATATGATTTACGAATGCAATAATTTTAATATATTAGTATTATATTTTAATATGATTAAAGTAGTCATAAAAATATAATTATTAATTATATTAATATAATAATAAATATCTAAATAATATTATTGATATATATATTATTAAGGTAATGATATATAGATGTAAGATATTTATTTATATATGTGTATATCAAAATGCATATATATATATATTAAAGTAATATGTGTATATATATATAATTATATATCTTTCTCTCTCTCATTTTGATACATATATATATAAATATGTTAATTTGATTAATATATATATACATGTGTATTAATGTATTATGTATGTATATATGTGTATTAATGTCATGCATGCATTTGATTAATGATGCACATTGCCGACCTAAAACACCATGGCTCATCTTCTTACATTAATCTCTTTATGATATTTTGTAAATGCAAGTGGGTTGATTCATGATTGTGAGAGTCGGTGGAAAGATTTGATTAACAAGAATGCTTAAAGGTTAAGCTTACATACACACACACACATACATATATATTTATATATATATATATATATATGTACACAAAATACGTTATGAAAAAAAAAAAGAAGAGAGATAGTTTTTACTTCTTTGTTTTTCGTTTTTCTTCTGTGTTTTGAAAAACCAGGAGCTTCTTCTTCTTCTTCTTCTTCAACTAAAAGCAGCTTGGTAAAGCAAAGCTTGGTGTGGTATTTTGGTTGTGAACCAGAGCAAGAGCTAGAAGAGAGAGGCAGAGAAAGGCTAAAGAGAGAGAGCTTGGTTAGCTTGGTGAAGCTTAAACCAAAGCTCAAAAATCCTAACAAAGCCGAAACCGGCATCATCAACACCGATATGTGTAGACACCTAAGGAAGCAAGCTAGTTGCTATTTCGGAATGTAGGCCAAAGAAGTAAAAATCTTATCTTTATTTTTGTTTTTGAAATAGAGCATGATTTTTGAAACCCAAAACATGCATTTGTGTATGTCAAGATTGATTAGAAGCCTATTCCGCAAGTTCATTGTGATGTCTATGGCTCTTCTGCGGTGATTGCGCGTTCGAAAGTTTGTTTCGTGCATCATGCTTCTGCTGCTCATGGAAACAGAGCATACTCAAGCTCACTGTTTCGTTCATTCTCCTGGAGGTAGATTGATCATGTCTTTTAAAGAGTTACAAACAGAAATGAGTTTCTGACTTGTTAGGCTTGCTTGACCAATATCTATTAGGTGAGGTCTTGTAAGTTTGATGAGAATATAATCACCCATGAAAACCTGTAATGGGTTACTATTTTCTCTTTAATGGAGTGTGAGATATAATTGAAGTAGTAGGAGAACTATTTAGTTTGAAGTCCATAACTAAATAGTATGCTATATGTTGTAATACATTCTAATGTATTTTTTGTTTTCTGCAGATCTCTTTTCTAGTGGAATAATAATGAGTAACCCTCTTCTCAAAATTCTTGATACCCACAGACTTACCGGATCTAACTTTAAAGTTTGGTATCGAAATCTTAGAATTGTTCTAGATTTTGAGAAAGTTGGCTATGTTCTTCAGGCGCCTATGCCCATATCCCTTCTAGAAGAGGCTAAACTTGAAGAGATAGATGCCTTCTAGAGATGGAGGGATGATGATCTCAAGGCAAGATCATATATGCTAGCGTGTATGAGTAATGACTTGCAAACTCAGTATGAGGACATGTAGGATGCCTCATCGATCTATTGTTCCTTACTGGATTTGTTTTGAGAGAGTTTTAGTTACAAGCGGTGTAAGTTGTCCACTATTTTGTTTGGTATGAGGCTTAATCTGGGAGTGCCTCCGGAGTCTTATCTTATGAAGATGATAAACCTCATAGGTCAGTTGGCCTCTTTAGGGTTTTCGATGGACTTTGAGTTGCAAATGATTTTGATCCTTCAATCACTCCCATCTAGCTTTGACCAGTTTGTTACCAATTATCATATGAACAAACTGGAGCATACTCTTCCTAAACTTATGAATGAAATCATTTCATTTCAAAAGAGAGTTTCAAAGGGTAAAGGGAAGGAGACTGTTCTTACTGTGGTGTTTTATGTTAAGACATCGAAGAAAAAAGCTAAAAAGTCCTCCGGAGTTAAACCCAAAGGAGGATCCTCTAAGAAAAAGAAGAAAGGCAAGGGAAAACGAGTTGCCAGTAATCAAGCCAATGATGAGTGTCAACATTGCAAGAAGCTGGGGCATTGGAAGAGGAATTGTCCTCTTTATTTAGAGAGCCTAAAACAGAGGAAGGCGCAAGATACTCTTTCTTGTCATGTTATAGAAACTGAATTAAAAAGTTAGTTCATATTTAAATAGCTAGATAATTGATTCAACTGCCACTTCTCATATTTGTATGTTGTTACAGGACCTTCATAGTAAACAGTTGCTGAAAGAGGGTACAGTGACACTGAAGATGGCAAATGGAGCAACAATTGCTACCACTTGCTCAGGGACTTGCAGAATTGTTCTGCCTTCAGGTCAAGTTTTTGTATTGTATAAAACTATATATTTTGATACAACTAATAGAAACATTTTGTTTGTTCATCAAATGTGTAAACAAGGTTACACTTTAATGTTTGATGGGTGTAAATGTTGTATTTATTTGAGAAATAAATTGATTGGTAGTAACTTGAATGTAAATGGTTTATTGTTCTTGAGACTAATGAAATTAACATAACTAATACTATTAATAATAAACGATCTAGAAATGAACTTCATTCAAAAATTATTTGCCATCATAAATTAAGTCATATAGGAAATAAGAGGATTATAAAGATAGGTAGAGATGGACTGATAAGTCCTTGGGTTCTGAACCCTATCCAACTTGTGAATCCTGTCTTTGAGGTAAGATGACCAAATTGCCCTTTGTTGGACAAGAGGATAGAGCCAATGAAGTTCTTGGATTGATACATACTGATGTATGTGGTCCATTTAGTGAAATCGTTAGATGAGGTTTCTCATACTTCATAACCTTTATTGATGATCACTCACGGTATGGTTATGTGTATTTATTGAAGTATAAATCTGAATCTTTTGAAAAGTTCAAAGAGTTCAGAGCTGAAGTAGAGAAATAAACAGGAAAGAGTATTAAGATTCTATGATCTGATTGTGGAGGTGAATACTTAAGTACTGAATTTCTAGAATTTCTTAAGATTAATGGTATACTTTCTCAGTTTACACCTCTTTATACACCACAACATAATAGTGTATTAGAAAGTAAGAATTGTACTTTATTAAATATGGTACGATCGATGATGAGCTTCACGGATTTACTTATATATTTTTAGGGATATGCCCTTTATACCGCAATATACATTTTGAATAGAACTCCATCGAAAGCAGTTCTCAAGACACCGTACGAGATATGGCATGGGAAGCTTCCAAGCTTCAATTATATAGAGCCTTGGGGATATCTAGCTAATGTTAAAGTAATTAATACTGGGAAGCTGGATGCTAAGTCTGAGAGAGGTCAATTCATTGGATATCCTAAAGATAGTTTAGGATATTATTTCTACTTTCATGTTGATCGAAGAATTTTGAACAGTAGACATACTCAGTTCCTCAAGAATGAGTTCATTGAGGACAGTAGTGTAGTTAGAAAGATTGAATTTTCAAAGGAGTCTCGAAAGCTTAATGATGATTAATCTTAGATGGATGAGCTTGCTGATACAGATGAACCAGTTTATGTTGATGAACCAGTTCGATTTAATACTTAGTCTTTTGTAGACTAAACTCTTCGCAGATCTACTAAGATATCACGCCCGCCTCAGAGATATTATTTTTTTTTCTGGAAATGATTTTGAATCATTTATGATAGAAGAAGATATATAGAGGGAAGATCTTAGAACCTATGAAGAAGCGATATTAGATATCGATTCTAGAAGATGGCTTGAGGCCATGAAATTCGAGATGAAATCCATATATGCAAATCAAGTGTCGTCAATTGTTGATCCACTAGAAAGAATTGTTCCTATCTATTATAAGTGGGTTTATAAACGAAAATTAGGCAAAGATGGAAAAGTAGAGACTTTTAAAGCTAGATTGGTGGCAAAGGGTTATAATAAGAAACAAGGTATTGATTTGGATTAAACCTTTTTGCCTATAGCCATGCTTAAGTCCATTCAGATATTACTTACTATTGTAGCTTATTATGACTATGAGATATGACAGATGAATGTGAAGACAGCCTTCCTTAATGGTTTCATTGAGGAGACCATATACAAGTAACAGCCAATTGGGTTTGTTGCATCTGATGATAGTCATAAGGTATATAAGTTGCATAAATCCATTTATGAATTGAAACAAGCTTCTAGAAGTTGGAACATACGATTCAATGATACAGTCAAATCATTTGGCTTCATTAAGAATATTGATGAACTTTGTGTTTACAGGAAAGAGAATAACAATGCCATCATATTCCTTGTATTGTATATAGATGACATACTACTCATAGGAAACGATGTAGGCATGTTATCTGATGCTAAATTATGGTTATCTAATGTTTTCTCCATGAAAGATCTGGGAGACGTAACCTTCATTTTAGGTATTCGGATCTATAAAGATAGAGCAAAAAGAATGATAGGTCTTTCCCAAAGTTTGTACATAAATAGAGTACTGAAGAGGTTTAGTATGGATAGCTCTAGGAAAGGGTTTTTACCTTACAGTCATGGTGTCCATATCTCTCGAGAAATGAGACCTAAGACTAAGGCTGAGCGCGTGCGTATACAAAAGATTCCTTATGTTTCGGCAATAGGTAGTCTTATGTACGTCATACTATGTACTAAACCTAATATAGCATATGCTGTGAGTATTACAAGTCGATACCAAACTAATCCAGGAGAAGAACATTGGACTGCGGTCAAATGAGTCTTAAAGTGCTTGAGAGGAACTAAAGACTTTATTTTGAATTATAGGGGAGGTAATGAGTTAAAACTTGAGGGTTACACAGATTCTGATTTCCAATCAGATATAGATGATTAAAAGTCTATTTCTGCATTTGTCTTCATATTTAATGGAGGTACTGTCTGTTGAAAAAGTTCCAAACAGATTACTACAGCTGACTTCACTACAGAAGCTGAGTATGTCGCTGCTTCTGAAGCTAAGTATGTCGCTGCTTCTGAAGCTGCGAAAGAGACTGTCTGGATCCGTAAGTTTGTTACATAACTCTGAGTCGTTCTTTCCATAATTGACCTAATAGCTTTTTACTATGACAATAATGGAGTTATAGCTCAGGTTAAAGAACCGAGGTCTCACCATAAGTCTAAACATATTCAAAGAAAATACCACTTAATCAGAGAATTTACTTCAGATAAATAGATCTCTGTGCAGAAAACACCGTCCGGGGATAACGTGGCGGACCCACTAACTAAGCCGATAAAATAGCAGCAACTAGATCACTACCTAGAGAGGATGGGTATTAGATGCCACAGTGATTGGCTCTATTGCAAGTAGGAGTTTGTTAGAGATATGCCCTAGAACCAATCGTGTCATACGGTTTAGGAATATCATCCTTATGTATATATAACTTTGTAATTAATTGTAAATTAGTTTACAATTAATAAAATGGCATTTATATTATTTTGCATATGTAGTTGCGTATATATATAAATATAAATATTATAAATAAAATGCAGAATGAGATCCCGTGATATATTATGACATTAGGACTCTATTTGGAAGAAGTTGTGGATATGAATACAGAGTCTAATTTAAATACATTCGAATTAGTTTCTAGTTAAGCTATTATTATATAGGAGTATGACATTGCATGACTGGCATGTTTGATGCTATTAAGGATTAGTATTTAATGCTAATAGTTAGGTGACGAGTCTCATGTCATAAGAGCATAAACATAAGTAATACTTTGAAGTGCATGTTACTGAACGTGACTAAACATGACGAATCACATAGGTGATTATCCAAGGTCAATGATACATCACACAGCCGTACTAGTGTACCATTGGTCCTTTGATCTAGGTGTCATGGCTACCCTCCGCATTGAGGTACATCATTCACTTGTGTATATCACACCAGGCTAGCCACGCCTAGTAAAAGAAGCTTGCTAGTAATGTGTTTAGGTGTAAGAGGACAGGTGATAACCAAGATAGAATCTGTTAGCTCAAATATTAGAGCTTGAAATCCTAGGCAGGGATGTCATATATAAGAAATGAAATCTCTAGCCAGAGTACGTGTTTTCGAAAAGGTGTTTTCGGATACATGATTTCGGTATATGATTCGAGACCTTGTTCCTATGATTGAGTTATGTGTTTGACGATTCCATGACCCGCACTCGATCGGAAGTCGACAGTAGAAGGACTTTACTACATGTACGTACGACTATTTGGATTCATTACTATTTGGGGGTTGTGGCATCTTGCCAGAGGTTGGGCATGATTATTGGGAACTTTCGATTATAAAGAGTTGTACCGAAGTGATACGAAGGAGTTTGTGTCCACCTATGTCCAGTTTAAAGTGAACCTAGAAGGCCATACACACAGTCGGTTACTTGATAATGATGGCTATTGCTACTATACAATAATCATTAATTGGTTAATGATATTGTACAAATATTGATTGGGTAGCAATATGATTCGTTATTGTAAAGAATAAATTTCCTGGCTTTGACGCTCTAGCACGCGTAAGCGTGGAAAATATTTCATTTTTAATTTTGGGATACCGTAAATATGATTTGTAAATGCAATAATATTAATATATTAGTACCATATTTTAATATAATTAAAGTAATCATAAAATCTAAATATTAATTATATTAATATAATAATAAATATCTAAAATGTATTATTGATATATATATATATATATTGTTAAAGTAGTAATATATATATATGTAAGATATTTATTAATATATGTGTGTGTATATATATATATTAAAGTAATGTGTATATATATGTAATTGTCTCCCTTTCTCTCTCTCTCTCTCATTTTAATATAAGTCTATATATATATATATATGTTAATTTGATTAATGTATATATATTATATTAATAATGTATTAATGTATACGTGTATTATTGTAATGCATGCATTTGATTAAGAATAATCAATGCACTTCACCAACTTAACCATGACTCACATTTTGGTTTGATTTTATTTTGATATTTTGAAGATACAAGTCGGTTAATTGGCATAAGTGGCGTTGATGGAAAAATGAAACAAAGCTTAAGTTTTAAGCTTATATATACAAAATACGTAATGCCATTTTTGTATCTTCTCTGGTTTTGAAAAACAACAGTTCTATTCTCTGTTTTTTTGAAAAACAAAGACTGTCTTCTTCTTCAACCATAAGCTGCTTGGTGAAGCAAACTTAAGAGTGCTTGGTTGTAAACCAAAGCAAAGACAGAAGAGAGAAGCAAGCTTGGGTTGTGAACCGGAGTAAGAACAGAAGAGAGAGAAGAGGAAACCATAAAGAGAGAAAGCTTGGTGAGCTTGTTGAAGCTCAAACGAAGTTCACAGATCCCAAACAGGTCAAAACTGGCTTCATCACTCCGATGAGTGGACCACTTGAGGAAGCAAGCTTGTTACTATCCCGAATTGCAAAATCAAAGGTGAGACATCTCATCTCTGTTTTTAATGTTCAAATTATTTTTGAAAGCTGAAACATGCATGTGTGTATATTTAGATCAATTTGGAGCCTATTCCGTAGGTTCATAAAGATGGCCATGGTTCCCTTGTAGTGGTCGCACGCCCGGAAGTTGATTTCGTGCATCGCGCTTCCTCTGCTTATTGAAACAGAACATGAAGGGCTCACTGTTTCGTTCAGTTAGTGCTAAGGAATGAAAAGAAAAATGTCAAAATCCATTTTGAGCATGAAGAGATCGATATTTGGAATGGAAGTATCGATATATTTTGAACAATGTATCGATAGGTTAAGGTTACAGGTCGATACTTGATAAAGTGGTCGATACTTGATAAAGTGATCGATACCTTCAATGAAAAATATCGATATCTTACAAGTTAGAAAGTTTGAAAGAAATTACAAACTGACCGGATTGATACCTTCCTCAAAGGTATCGATACATTTAGAAACAGAGAGTTTAAAAATAATTACGAGATGGACCAGACCGATAGCTTCATCAAAGGTATCGATACAAGGTCAGATAGAGAGTTTAAAATTAATTACAAGTTGAACCAGATCAATACCTTTATCTATCTATGGCAAAACAAAGAGTTGAAAAATATTTACATGTTGAACCAAATCGATACCTTCAACAAAGGTATTGATACACTAAAAAGAAGAGATCAATACATAAAGGAAAATGTATCGATACTTGAGATCGATGGAAATTCCATAATCGGATTCTTAAGGAACGGATAGATATCCAACCTAAAGATATCAACACCCAACATAAAAATATCAATACCTAGTCCAAAGGTATCAATATATGATGCTAATTTAAGTAAAATTTGATGGGCAAATTGGTTTTTTTGTCATTTCTTATAAATACCCAAGGAGGGAAACCACCATCCAGTCTTCTTTATTTACTTATTTTTCTCTTTTCTTTTTACAAAATAGTTTCTCTCATTCTCTCTCACTCTCTCTCAGTTTTTGGTCAACCCTTAGAAATTCTTGGCCTACATTTGCAAATCTTGCTTACCCAATGACCACCCATCCTCTTCTCTACACATTGGTGCCACATATGGGCTAAGAACAGAAAGGATAAATAAGAACGAAAATTAAGGTGTTTTAAAATATTGAGGCTTTTGTGTATAAATGGTGAACTAAGGTTTCTAAGGACTTCAACTGGTTCCAAGTAAGTCCATAAACCCATTTTAAGCTTGATTTCATGATTTTGAACATAATAGAAATCTAGGGTTCACCCAAGAGTTTAAGTTGATTAACGCGTAGAAAATTTAGATTGTGAAATAAAATGGTATAATTGGAAGTATATAGATATTGTATATGTGTCAAATAATTATTTGAAATGGGCATATTTCATTTAAAAACGAAAATATGGAATATGAAATGTGTACATTTCGTTATAGAATGAAATGTGAAAAAATTTGGAAATGAAAATAGCCATGGGATTTCAGTGATGGAAATCGAATAAATGGCCTTAGTTAGTTAAATCTCGAGAAATGTGCATGTGTCAACTAAAGGAATTTAACTCTATTTTTCACACGCATTTCATAAGATATATTTAAGTTAGATACTTAAAAAATGTGAGATTCATTATATATATTTATATATATATATTTATTTATGTGATATTAGATTTCGAGAACCCAAGTGACGTGCTAAATGGGTGCGATGAGACATAGTGGGAGTGTTTACCCTCCCCTAAGTAGTGACTATATTTATACATGCATAATTATGTGAATAGATTGTTTGTGATATCTATATGTATACATGTGTGTTAAATTGTTTAAAATAAAAATAGTTACTATTATTTTAAATTGATATTAGATTGTTTTATATTATGGTCTGCAGTTATATGTTTTATTTTATATACATGCATACAATGGCCGGGGAGGTTGAATTTGATTTAAATGTTTTATGAACAATGTTTGAGAATGTTACGGCCCAAGGAGGCCCGGTTGTAATTTACATAAATATAAATCATGATTTGAAAATGAAATATTTTTAAATGCATGTATGTTGGTGATGTGAGACCGTTAAGGCCGATTATTGATATATGGCCAGTGGGCCAGGTTATTTACTGTAGATACAGGGCTGTAACCTATGGACGGACCTATGAGAGGCCGTGTAGGTTATTAGTGCTGTAGTGGGGCTGTATAAGGAAGGATAAATCATGGTAAGCCCACTATGAGCCGTTGCGCTAATGCACGGTTATATAAAGACCCTATGGATAGTCCTGACGACTTGATAGGGATCTCCTAGATTTGATGAATACGACGAGAACAGTCATTTTATCACCAAGTGACTACTCGAACCAATATCAGTGAGATGAGTTTGTTTTATAAATGCATGTTTTATATAAACTAAATGATTTTACAATGTATTACATATGGTTTTAAGCATAATAAGCTCACTGATGGATTTCGACGTTACCTCGGCTAAGATAGCAGGCGAGATAATATGGCTAACCAGTTATAGATTTTTTAAATAGATGTAGACCACCTTTTCATTGTTTAGATTTATTATTGTTCATGAAAATGAATATTTATGTATTTGAGCATATGTGAGAAATAAATCTCAATATCATGAATTGGAAATGTGTGTGCATGTATGTATATCTATGTATGTATGCGTTTACTCACTGAGTATCGTTGTATACTCATTCCTCACAATTACAGCTTTCAAGTTAGGAGCATTAGTCATAGTCGGACTTGTGGTAGTGGTGGAGAGCATACGAAGCTCTAAGTAGGTGTTTCGACTTTTGACTCACGTGTGTCACCTAAGTCTACTGGGTGTGTATATTTTGAATATGTATATTTTCAAATATGTAATTATTGGATATTTAATTCCCGAAGATTTCTTTTATGGGTGGAAATTAAGAAGAAATTGAACTCTGATAATTATGTAAGAACTTATTATTTTGTTCAACTCATGTGAAATATTTTTGATTTGATATTTTGTTAATTATATATGTTGTGGATGAATTGATCATGCAGATCAATTCTTTGATGTTGATAATTCCATGAATGAGAATTCGAATTATAAACTATTTTTAGGTTTTTAGATAATTGATTTAATAACCTTACAGGTTCTTGAGTTACATTCTAGATACAGAGGGTATATCATGAGAGTTTATGGTAATTATCACAGGTAAACCCTAAGGTTGGGGAATGACACGAACTACATACTTAAGCGATTTTTTAATTATTAGGCTCAATGACCGAGATTTAACTTAGAACCGTATGCTAATATTTCAATTATCTTTACCATCTCTTAAAATGTTGTCCACTAAATTTTTCTTGCTTAACAGTATTTATTTCCTCAAATTTATTAATTTTATTAAAAAATTCTAAAAGCTAAGAATATAAGAAGTCTATATAATGACAAACAATATATTAAAAAATTAATTTTAAAAAATTTAATTTAATTATATTCAAAGAGAAACAAACTAAAATTACTGAGTAAACCAAAATTTTGTAGTTTAAACTAATATTATTAGAAAATTAACACCAAGTTTAGTTAAACAAAAAAAAATCGAAGAAAATTATTGGATTTAATTTAAATAAAATAAAATAAAATTTTCAAAAGAGATTATTCTTAATATGTAAAAAGTTAACAAACCCACAAAATTTGATAGAATTATAAATTAAATAAAACTATTATATCAATAAAATTGTTATTATTTTTTTAAAAAAAATTGCTAGAAAATAAACAAAAAAAACTTTATAATAACACTGCCTCAAATAAAAATAAACTTGCAATTAACAACAATCAAATTTATGTATCAATTAATCATCAAATAAATATGAGTAAATTATAAAATAATAAAATATAATTAGCATGCAAACTATAACTATCACAATTAAACATGTATATTAAATAAATAAAAAATTAAGATAAAAAGTAATTCAAAAACCATAACCTTAGAAAGGGAATCACTCGTGCATTGTTTTAAAGTCAAAATATTCTGCCTTTGTGGGTATTTAAGAATCTCTTCAACTTCAAAATAAAATGAATAACATCACGTTTTCTGTAGAACTTGATTAAAAAATTGCACTACTTAAAAGAGAAACTGCTACTTTGCAATATAGTGACAATGAGAAGTTGAGACGATAAGTGCAACTGCAGCATTGAACACAATAGATCCACAAAGTTGGAGAAGAAGATATCTTGTCCACATCTCGAGAAAAGCGGGTGCATCAGCACTGTACATGACTGCTGCTCTTTTTGACTTATTTCATAACATTTTTTTTCATATTTTTACTTTTTTTTTTTCATAAAAAAGAAAAAAAATTCTTACTAAGTCATATTAACTAAATAAAATGACTAACTAATATAGATTTAAAGATTTTAAATATGATATAAAACAAACTCTGTGAAAATAAAAAATAAAACTATAATGTTATGAAAAATAATAGATAGTTACGGTTAAATGCTGTTGGTAACGTTTCCAATATTTGATTTTTTTTTCCTATCCTAGTGCACATTATGCAATGAGATGAAAATAGAAAATGAAAAATAATTGAAAAAGTTGAAATCAGTAGCGCATGTAATCTCTCCCATTCAACTTATAATAATTTTTTATTTTTAAATATGCAATTTTTTTTTTATCACATTACAATTCAAACCCACTTTTAACATAATTAATATATTTTATTTAATATAAGTATTAAAAATAAAATTAAAATTTAAAAAAAAAAAAACTTAGTTTCGCATAACAAATCAAACCAACTTTAAACGTTATTAATATGTTTTTATTTAATATAAACATTATAAAACAGTTAAAATTAAGAGCATCAACTTTTTATATAATTTATTTCACTATTTATATATTATTATATTAATTATATTTAAATAATTAAAATTATATTTTATAAATATATTAATTATAATATAATTATTTTTGTTAAATTTAATTTTAATTGTTAAAAATACATTAATATAATAATTAAAAATTAACTTAAAATTAAATAAATTAAATGCTCCTTACCTTTTCCTTTCCAAAAATACTTAATATAAATGTTTGAAGTAGGTTGCATATTTAAGAAAATAGAGTAAGATTAAATTTTTCCATCCCTGGCCTCATTTTTTTTTAATTTCTTTCGTCCCCACCCCATCTCTTTGGGTTGGGAGAAATATTTCTTAACTTCAATTCTTCATTTTTTTTATTTATATATTTTATTAAAAATTTGAAATAAATATAATATTTTATTATAAATATAATATAATTAAATTTTTAAATAATAAAAAAAATTTAAAATATATATATATTTTTAGAATAAATGCAATTTTTTTTAGAGAATACGCAATGGGATGAGGTGCCATCTCTCATTTTTTTCTCAAAATTTTCTCTCAAACGGAATGGAGAACGGGAAAATGGGGCCGGAAAAAAATGTGCTAACCCTAGTTGGAAGTCGGAAAGTACAGTATGAAACCTGATTTGTAACCGCCCATTTCACACTTTTTTTTTCTATGTGCACACAAAAATTTGCCGTTGGATGGTCCCGCTCAATTTAACGACCGAAATCACAGCTCAGCCCCTCGTGACAATTCTGTAAGCTATTACTCCATTTCTCTTCCTTTCATTTTTCTCCTTTATTGCTTGCCTCTAAATATCTTATTTTCTCACTGAATTCATATATATATATATATATATATTAAAGTTATTGTGTATTTTGCTGCGTTTTTCTCATAAGGTATCTTTTATTTTCTCTCTTCTTTGTTTGTTCAATTCCTTAGATAAAGGGGTTCCGAATTTCAGTTTTTTTTTTCTTTCTCGCTGGGTGTTGGATGATTTCGATTGATTTGTAACCATTTTCCTTTTTTTTTTTTTCTTTTTTTATGTTTTAAAGCCAAATTCATATTCGTGAGGAACAGCTCTACTTGTTTTTCTTCCCCTGCGTGGGTCTATTCTTTGTAAAAGCAAACGAGTATTATCAAAAGGTCTCTACCAAATTTAATTGCTTTTGATATGTCCAACTTTATATATATATTAGCTATTTCAAATTTTCTATCATTTTTCATTTTCTAAAAATTTTGGGATTGAAGTTTTGGTGAAAAGCATTTGATTATCTAGTGCTACTTCTTGGGATGAGAGCTTCAGTTGGAGTAGTTTATATTTGCACCACTAAAGTGAGTAAATTTCTATTTAAGAGAAAAAGGAGTCATTTTGGAAGAATTCAATTGTTTTTGGATATTGGTAAACTCAAGACACTTGTTGGGTCATAGGAGAGCTAACTGTCATGTTATTTTAATATGCAGGACGGGAAGGGTTAAGTTAAAGATAAAGAGATTAGAAAGCACTGGCAACCCATAAGTAACTTATTCAAAACGAAGAAATGGGATATTGAAGAAAGCTAGGGAATTGTCGATATTGTGTGACATAGATATTGTCTTTCTCATGTTTTCTCCAACTGGACGGCCTACATTATTCCATGGACAGCGCAGGTGCTTTAAACTACAAATATTATGTATAAGTTGTTCAATTGGATATCATTATGTGTGATATTAATGGTATGTTTCTTAAGGAAGAGCTTGCTCATAGCTTCAAATTAGTTTTAGGTGTAGGATTTGTGGATAGCTTTTTTATCCTTGTACTGATTAATGCTTTTGATGAGTGTTTGCATGATATCTTCTTTGTGCAGGCTTTTTGTCGTCGATGATAATTTTAATAGTTTTGCCTTCAGTCAATGGAATATGTGCTTATAGAAACTATACTGTCCATATTGCAACTTTACTTTTGTTGCTGAATATAATTTAGTTATTGCATTATTTAATATTATTCTCGCATGGCTCCTTGACACGCGCTTAGTGTTGGAGATATGTTCTAGAATCAATCGTGTCATACGGTTTAAGGATATCATCCTTATGTATATATAACTTTGTAATTTATTGTAAACTAGTTTATGATTAATAAAATGGCATTTACATCATTTTGCTTATACAGTTACGCATATATATATATATATATAGATATTATATATATAAAATGCAGAATGAGATCATGTGATGTATTATGACGTCATGACTCTATCTGTAAGTAGTTGTAGATATGAGTAAAGAGTCTGATCTAAATACATCCGAATTAGTTCCCAGTTGAGGTATTGTCATATGGGAGTATAACATTGCATGATTGGCATGTTTGATGTTGTCAAGGACTAGTATTTGATGATAATAGTTAGGTGACGAGTCTCATATCACAAGAGCATAAACATGAGTAATACGTTGGAGTGCGTGTTACTGAACATGACCAAACAGACGAATTACATGGGTGATTATCCACTGTCAATGATACGTTACACGGTCGTATTAGTGTACCATTGGTCCTTTGACCTGAGACATCATGGTTGCCATCTGCATTGAAGAACATCGTTTACTTGTGTATATTGCACCGAGCTAGCCATGTCTGGTGAAAGAAGCTTGCTAGCAATGTGTTTAGGTGTAAGAGAACAGGTGATGATCAAGACAGAATATGTTGGCTCAGATATTAGAACTTGAGATCGTAGGCAGGGATATCATATATGGGAAATGAAATCTCTAGCCAGAGTACATGTTTTCGGAAAGGTGTTTTCGAATACATGATTCCTGTATATGATTTGAGATCTTGTTCCTATGATTGAGTTAGGGGTTTGACAATTCCATGACCCGCACTCGAACGGGAGTCGACAACATAGGGACATTACTATATGTACGTACGACTATATGAATTTATCACTGTTTGGGGATTGTGGCATCTTGCTAGAGGTTTCACATGATCATTAGGAACTTTAGTTGTAAAGAGTTACCAAAGAGATACAAAGGAGTTCGTGTCCACCCATGTCTAATTTACAGTGAACCCAGGGGGTCACACACATAGTCGGTTACTTGATGATGATGATGGCTATTGCTACTATGCAATAATCGTTAACTAGTTAATAATGTTGTACAGATATTGATCGAGTAACAATTTGATTCTTCATTGTAAAGAATATATTTTTTGGCTCTGACGCGCTAGCCGCGTATGCGTGAAAAATATTTCGGTTTAATTTTAGAATAACGTAAATATGATTTACGGATGTAATAATATTGATATATTATTATTATATTTTAATATGATTAAAGTAATCATAAAATATAATTATTAATTATATTAATATAATTATAAATATCTAATATAAATATTATTTATATATATATGTAAGATATTTATTAATATATATGTATATAAATGTATACATATATGTATCTCTCTCTCTCATTTTGATATATATATATATATATATGTTAATTTGATTAATATATATATATATTATATTTATAATGTATTAATGTATTAATAATGTATTAATGTATTAATGTATGTATATATATGTATTTATACACATGCATATTGTCGACCTAAATTAGCAATGACTCATTGTTGCATTAATTGAATGATTTGATATTTTGCAAATGTAAGTTGGCTGATTCAAGAATGAGGGAGTCGGTGGAAAGAAAGTTTAAAGGTTAAGTTTGTATATACATATATATAGACATACACACAGAATGCGGGTAAGGGTGTTTTTCTTCTCTGTTTTTCAAATTTTGAAAACACTTCTTTTTCTTCTCTTCCAAACCGAAAGTTGCTTGAGGAAGCAAGCTCTGGTTGTCTAGTTGTGAATCAAGGCAAAGATTGAGGAGGGAAGCAAGTTTGGTTGTGAACTAAAGCTTGAACAGAAGAGAGAGAAGGGAAAAACCGAAGAGAGAGAAAGCTCAGGTTGTTTGGTTATGGACCAAACCAGTGCATGCAAATCCCTAATAAGCCAGAACTGGCTTCATCATACTGACTTGTGGACCACCTGAGGGAGCAAATTCGTTGTTGTCCCGGATAGCAAAGGTAGAGGAGAGTCATTTTTGTTTTCTTGTTTTTGAACTGAAACAGAGCATGTTTTGTACACAGTAATATGTATGTATGCATGTATAGATCATAAGGGAGTCTGTTTCGTAGGTTTATCATGATAACCATGGCTCCCCTACGGCGGTTGTGCGCTCGAAATTTCATTTCGTGCGTCGCACTTCCGCTGCACATGGAAACAGAGCCTATTTTACAGTCACTGATCCGTTCACTTAGAAACACAAACAAATGTGTATAAATGTATGATGTAATGGAGGAAGTATGTTGATAAGAAGCTGAATCCATGTTCTTTTTCCAAATTTTGGGATTGTTGTGTCCGCATGCCTTTGTCACAAAACAACTGTCATTTTGTGTCCTTAAGTTTAAATTTCATATGGCAAGAATTGTTCAATATCTTATGACAAACCAAAGGATTCTTACTCTTGTGTCCCTTGCAAATTGTATGCCATATTAGGCACTTTTAATTGGAAGTGTAGCAAAGTTTTTATGAGAAAGAAAATCTTTTCTTGTATCTTGCACAATTTGCTAGTCATTCTTGTTATTCATCTCTTTTCTGGATAAACCATTCTTGTTAGACATATCAGAATGTTATGTCTAGACAAAGAATGGTCCATTTGACAAATGAGTATATCACATGGTTGAAGTGTCTCCAAAATAAAAAGGCAGCCGATTACACAAAACAATAGATAAAAATAAATAAATAAATAAATAATAAATTAAAAAAAAAATGAGCAGCATCTGTAGTTATGGCAATTTAACATTCTGAGACATGAAGTTTAAATTTGGTGGCTTTTTAGAAATTTGATTGTGCATCTTGTCTTGTATGTATATATGAGTTAAATATACAACTCATATAATACAATGATAAGATCTATTTTTTCTTTTAACTCCTAGATTAAAATATACAATGGTTTATTATTCTTTTGCTGAAACCTTATTCGGAAACATTTATTTTGTCACTATGTTACTCTTATCTTTATTAGGTATTGGCAGAGCGCCATGACTGAAGGAAGCATACATGTAAAATAGTAGCTTTATTATTGCACTATAAAACTATGGCTTTTTATTATAGGACATGGCAGCATAAGGATCAAACTCCAACAACTGTTTTTTGCTTTGACCACCCATGTTTCTAGAATTTCAATTTCAATGACATATTCTTGGACTGCCTCAGGATATTGGGAGTTTATAAGTGTTTAATTTCCTGGTGTATGGAAAAGATGCAACTACTTTTGTTGATTTCTGGAATCTGTGAATAAGAGCTTTACTTAGTTTTATTTATATTCACAGACGGGGTCAAAAAGAAAACATCTTTTGAAACCAAAGTTGAATTTGACTATTATGGGTTTAAATGTTTTACTAGATGATATGGTAATTTGCTGCATCTCCTATGTTTTCAGCAATATTGAAGAGGTTATTGCTAGATTTTCTCAATTAACTCCACATGAAAGGGCAAAAAGGTATGACAAAACTTGTAGAGAAATTGTGGCTCTTATAGTTTGCTACTTTAGTTTAATTTTGTACACATAATACCTAAATATATTCATTTTTTATTTATTTAATGCAACAGGAAATTGGAGAGCCTTGAAGTAAGATTGATTGCTACCCATCTTTTAGATTATGACTTTCGTTCCATTGCTTTTACTGTGTTAAGTGTAGATTAAACTATCAGCACTCTATGTTCAATTGATGTGAAATTTTGATGCTCTTCTTGAGAATATAGGCACTGAGGAAAACCTTTAAGAAGTTGGACCATGATGTAAAAATACAAGACTTGTTGGGTGCAAGGTATTGAGTTGTTTTGTCAAGTTGTTGATTCTTGTTTAAAACACCTTATTAAGGATCTGAATAGCCCTTCAATTTGTTCTTGCAGCACTTAAACAGTTGAGGTACAAATTTTACCAGCATCGCTGTCCTTTATGATAATTTAAGATTCTAAAGTTTCTAAGTATATCACTAAAACTTTTTGTTTGTAATTTGTTTTGGGTAGGAGTTGATCAATCAATTAAGGATATTGGAAGCTCAACTTACAGAAGTACATCAAAGATTGAGGTGAAACTTTGGCATTTTTGGTAGTAAAGATTTTTATTTTTTTTCTGTTGTTGGCCACAGAGATCATAATGTTAACAAGAGAAAGATGTGCAATAGTAGAACACGATGCTCACCATTTGTTTGATTTAAAATTTTCTGTAATGTTGTAATTTAAAATAATTCGTTGGATTTGGGACTATACATTTTAGTGGCAAGGGAATATAATGGCTCTGCAATTTTAGATCATCGATCTTTTGTTTATGAAAATATAACTTGAATGAAATGCTATGCAAATAACCTTTAGTGTCTTGCACTTGAAATGGTCAGTATTTGATCTTTTAATTTGATGTTTCCTTTCCCTTGTTAAACAACTTGGGATTGCAAATATTTATATATTTTACTATTTAATAACTTTTAGTTGGGAGGATTCAATTTAATTTGTGTTTTTGTTTGGAGAGTGGTGGGATGGTGCAGTGTGTGGTTTAATAAAAAGATCTTAATCTGATAATAGTAACTACATATTTGCCACTTGACAATGTAAAACAGAATTTAAAAGTGTTTAGATATTGTTAAATGGATGAAAATGGTGTAAATATCCTAAATACTGTCTGAGAGATTGTGATGGGCTTATTCATTCTGATTTCTATAAATACTTCTGTGTAAATGTCTCCCCAGCCTTAAAATGTTGAGAATATTTACTTGCTTATAGGGGTCTAATTCCTAAACTGTAGTTTCCAGCATACTTATATAGTATACTGAATCAAGGTTCTTCTGTTGGCAGGAAAATTTTGGAAAGCACCAGCTTATGCCACTGGAATTTGCTAGCCAGGTAATAAATTCTTCAGCTGGTGCAGAATACTCTCTCTCTCTCTCTCTCTCTCTCTCATAGACACACAAAAGAGTTGAGAAATCTTATTGGACTTTTATCTATAGGGTGGAATGCATTTACCTTTGATTATGAATGGTGTGCAAGAAAACCAACCTCTATCGTGGCTTCCCAATGATGACAGTCAACATATGTTAGTACCCAATGAGCCAAATTTCCTGCCTCAAAGGTGAGTGTACTTCCAACATATGTTTAGCTTGAAATTTAATTGTCCTTTAGCTTATTTCAATTTGATTGGCTGTATTAATGTTCAGTACTTCTAGTCATATCTCATGTTGGCATCTATTTGCTATTTCTTTTTTTTCTTTTTTTTTTTTTTTGTTTTTTAAGACTGGAGTAGCAGAAAACTGCAGTTTGCTTAATCCGTTTGTTGTTGATGCAGGGATATGGGCTGTTCAGAAGATGCCCCCACGCCTCACTATTCTGGTTTCTTGGGTGCTGGTAAAGAAATAGAGGTTGGCAATTCAGGGCAAGCTGATAATATGGGGCATGGAGGTTGCAACCTGATTGAGTTAGGTAGCGGTGCACGCATAAGTCTACAACTCGGAGAGCAATATTCTTACCCTCCATATAGTAGCTTGAATTTGACAGATGATAAGAAGTTGAAGCCTGGTTTTGAGATGAATTTCCAAGGAAATCCTGTCGATTATCAAGTCAATGAAAACTTTGAACTTCCCAGACCCATGTGTGGCAATGGACATCGTGATTGGATTTCAGCATCAGGGCCTTGCAGCATCGCCATGTTTGATGATAACTCCAACCACCAGGTTAGGATTATATTTAATTGCATTTACCACATATAATGCCAAAATTCTCTTTGTTCAGTTGCAACTGCAAATACTAGTTTGGATTCTTTGCGTACTTTATTTAATGAATTTAAAATATCTTAACCTATTAACCAGATGCACTTCAGTTGTCATTTGGGTTGAGACTTTATGGTAAATGGGCCAACTTGTCAAGTCGGGGGATCTGTATTTTTCTATCATTTAACAGAAAATATTTCTTAATGTCATCAGACATTTCTAATCCATTTCTTAAAGCTAAATAGCTGACCATCATCTTCATGTGATATAGTGATTTTCCTGTTGCTTCTATAACAGTTATCCCATGTGTCCCAATATGATGTATAAGCCATTTTTTTGTAGCAATTTCATGAGAGTATTTTTTTTTTTTTCTCTCTTTCTTTTCTTGGTTTCCGTGATATGGTTTAGCACTAAATCAAAATTAAGTATATGTTCTAATCAAGATAAAGTACAACTGTTTTGATCTACATTATGAAATGTGCCTTTCTAGTTTTATGAAACTTGTCTGTCTTGAAGATTTCTTTTTTATATAATTTTCATGAGTAAACAGGGTTTTAACCTGATGGGAAGACTGATAGCTGAGAAGTTTGTGATATATGAAGAGGAATATAAGAGATGTATTGATGGCCATCTGGTCAGTTTGTGTATTAAATATGTTAGCTGTCAATAGGATATAAATCAATCATACAGGATTAATTGATCGTCTGTATATAAGTTCTCTTACGTTTTGTCAACGGGATTCCCTGTAACAGGATGGGTTTCTCGTAATATATTCCAGTCAAGGTGTACATTATAGATATGTAGAGAATGAATGTAATGTCATAGTTTTAGTCGAAATGTGTGCTTTCAGTAATTGGTGGTGTATCTATTCTATGTGGTGTATCTATTCTATGTACACACTATTCTTGCCTGAAAGTTAATCTTCTACTGGCATGGTAAGTGGGGGCAAATAAGGTTAAATTATAATATAAATTCCAATCTTAGTTCCCCTGTACATTGAAAGTTTGCATGTTTACATTGATGCTCAAATCTCACTAAAAAGCCACCAAGAAACAGGATCCAAATTCTTGTTTCGATTGACTGATTAACCGCTTAGTGTTTGAACAATGGTGTTGTGCCATGGGTCTGCAAGGTGCTGCAAGAGGTTGTCAAATGGACCTTTCCCTGTCACATTGTGTTGAACCACAAATCCCAAGAATGCCAACATTGCCAATCTCCCTGCATATTTTATTTTGGAGTCAAAAAAACACACATTAGCCCAAGCATATACCGCAAAACAAAAATAAAAAAATCAAATCAATTAACCAATTTCCTGAAAGGTTAAGAGAGGCCAGAGTTATTACCATTGGCAAGCTCCTTCTCTTTAGCCTCAAGGGTGGGTGCGAAATTCAGGGGGTTGAAAATGCCACCGGGATATCCACATTCATTAGGAGGCAAGCTGTATTGCTTGAAAATTGGGTCTTGGTTGACACACCCTGGGTTCTTTATGTCTTGCCATCTTCTAATCTCCACATAGTGGAACAATATGAACTCAATAACGAAAAGGGTTGACGATGATGCAAAGTATTCAGCTTTCCCAGCATCATACCATTGAGGAACGTTAATTATTCCAATCTTTGAGAATACTTCTGGCAATAGCATTCCAGTAACACCCAACATCGCCCACCTCCCGTTCACAAGTTCAGCTTGAATATACCATTTCAAGTTCTCTGGGTCCTCCGCCAGACCAAGTGGGTCAAATCCATTGTCACCAGGAAGACTGGATTCCATTCAAATCCACAAATTAACAAATTATATACAAAACAAAAATGAATATGCTTTTTCTGGAAAACCCAAGCACACAACACAACGCACACTGAATATATATATAAACAACTTAAAGTTTTGTACCTTCCATTCAGGTAAGTTGGCGAGGCCAATCCCGGTAACCACTCTCCTTTCTTGGCTTCAACTTTGAATGAACTGGTTGAGCTGGAATTTGTCATTGGTTTGAATGACATTTCCCTATTTAATTTACCGGAAGAACCGGCAAGGAACCTGGATTTAGATGCGCATGGCCGGAACACTGCTGCCGATGCTTGCGTCGTGACGGTTGCCATGTTTTCCGATGGGTTGGAAGAAAATGAGCCTTGGGAAGTGTTGGCTAATGATCGAAAATGTAATGTAATGTCCAAGGATATGTAGCCGCACTTTGTGGTTGTCGTTGAAAGTGGATTGGTTTGTTGATCCGACGGCTGAGATGCATTTCTGGGTTTTGGATTGACCAATGGAAACTATGAGGCCTTATCTCTTTATCTTGAGACAATATCCGTAAATCTATTTCTTTCTTTGTTTTTGTTGGTTATGAAAGATGATGTGGGCCCTGTCAATTTTCCACGTAGTAAGATGATCTTATAATCTTTATTGATATGAAAGATCTTGCCACGTAGGATTTTCTGTCTAATCACATGATGACAAGTGGATTGTTGCACTATATCTTAGCGGAAGATAGATATCCAATGAAAGCTGTAACTCTGAGCTTTAGTCATATTATTAACTATAGTTTAATACTTACATTATTATTTTATATTAATAAAATAAACAGTAAAAGATTTTAAAATAACAGGCAAGTACAAAAATAATAATATTTTAATTTGACTCTATCTGTATTTTTATTTTATGAAAAACAAAATAATAAAAAAATATATATTTTTTAAAAATTAAAAAAAAAAAAATTAAGACTTAAAATGGCAGGATAATCATAATTTCGTTCTTGAACTTTGATTTTTAGGAATGATTTGAAATGGTATTTACTCTCCAAGACTCTCCATAAGTTCCTCAACATTGATAGCATTTTAGTTTTGTTTGCTTTTGACGAAATCCATTAATTTTGTCATTGAAGCATTTTCTTTCTGAAAGATTAAAGTAAGTTGGATTAATTACATTTGATTGCCATTGGCTGATGATCAAACTTTTTTTTTTTTTTTTTTGATAGTCATAGTTTTCATCCTGATTTTTTTTTTTTTTTTTTGGTAGTGTAAATATATACAAATTAAATGTAAAATCAAGAAAGTAAGAAAGCATACAAATAAAATAATAATAATAATAATAATAATAATAATAATAATGGTAGATAAAGAAACATACAAAAGTTTTTCTTATGTTTATTGTTAACTAACTGCCTTTCTTAATGATAATTATATAAACATTATCTTTATTTTAGTGTTATTTTTAGCGTTATGTGTGATATTTAATTTTTATAACTAAAGAATTTAATTTTTATTTTCAAAGATACTTAAAACTGAAAACTACTTGCACTCACATATTATAAAATATATTTTCAAATATCACTGGAAAAAATAGACATCCATTAACCAATGGAGGTGCTCACCTAGTTCAACTACCTTGGTAAAATTAATTATGTAGAGTATTTGACGTTAAAGTTTTACTTATAAAAACAAAAATTCATACAAACCCACTATTGGTTAGTAAATTTTATCCTTTTAAATGATTTATACTATTTCACAATCTAAATAACCTATTTGCCCCTCTAAATTATAGCACAAATTTGAAAATTTTATATTGTGATATATGATGGTACGGGGCATAATAATATAATATATATTAAATAAAAAAAATATAATTATTATTTTTGTTATTCAAAGATCATACAAACCTAATAATAATAACAAATTGTATTTTTATATAATATAAAATTTCTTTTTTTAATTTCATAAGTTCTTCATGATGTAAGATTTTACATTGTGAGAATAAGTTAAAGAATTTAAGAGAGTAAATTCATAAAATTAAAGATTTCAAATTTAAGACACTAACTCAGATAAATTTTTAATTTTTTTTTAAAAAAATTTATTTATTACTATAATACTAATTTATCTTAATTTTATATAATTATCTTGTAAGTATGAGCTCAATTTCTTTTTATTTTCCAATTAATTTTCACTGAAGTTTTTAAGTTATATAAATATTTTATACTTGATGAAAAACGAATTTTACAGTGCTCAAAGAAAGTGAAACTCTCGTATATAAAATTCATTTTCTACGCCTAAAAAAAAAAAACTTGTTTACATTTTCAAAACGAAAAATGGAAGTGGGATTTTTGGATGAAGACAGAATGCTGGCTATGGGAAAGAAATGCAAATCGAAATTAGGCGAATTTCCTTAAAGACACCAGTTACAAGGCAAAATGTTAATGAAATATTGATTTCGTGTAAGAAAGTTGAAAATAGAACCGCTAATTGTAATCTTTTTAAGATAAATTTCATTAAGAAACCAAAATTATACAGTTACAATAATATTATGACTTTCCTGCGGAAACTCCTCTAACCAGATCAAGGTTTCCACTGTAGAAAAGGGCAATTTTTGCCAACTTGTGAGTTACGTCATTACACACATTAGGGATGGCTTTAACTACACTTTTTTTTTTTTCATCATTTGAAATTAGATCCTAAATTTCTAGAACCAACCCCATAATTTCACATCTATTAATGGTGACACCGTTAATGAGGATTACAAAATTAAGTGCACCTAACTCTACTTCCAAGGCCCACAAACTAGTTTCCTTTACAAACTTTATACCCTCCAAAATTCCCGTAGCCTCTGCAATTTTTAATAATGGCTCCCAAATCTACTAGTCTCCTTGGAAAATTTATGGTTGCATAGGGCTCATTTGGTTATAAAAATTTTAGAATAAATTAAGATAGGATAGGATAGGATAAATATTTGAAATTAAAAAATAATTTATAAATAATTTAAATTAATATTTTAAAATATTTATTTAAGAGTAATA